>JABWTJ010000181.1:1287268-1625745 GCA_016801875.1 Solanum sitiens
CATTGACACAACAAAAAAGATATGAACTAGCAACACAAAATGGAAAAAATATTCTATACCTTTTAGAAGCCAAGAGGCCTCGCCCATGTTCAGTCAACTGCAGAAGCTGAAGAGAAGGCATGTCTGAAAATAGACCTTCCAAACCAACAGATTTTAGCAGCTAAAACTCTTGATATCTGTAGGAATCGGGCTTGTATATTAGTAATGTGGGACATGAAGAAAATATATACGTAAGAACAACAGAGCGAAAAGTAAATAATATCACCGTTTCAGCACACCACTGTCATTATACAGGAAGGGAACCAACACGGCATGAAAATGATAACATATCAAGGAGCACAATAAGTTTAACACCTATTCACAAATACTGAACCTTTCCTACCAAAAGAAACACATATTCACTAATACTTGGTCTTTCCTACCAAAAGTAACACCTATGCACAAATTCTTCCAGCAGCTCTCCCACCCCCTAGAAAAATTCTAAAAGGATGGAGGGGAAGAAGAAGATAAGAAAGCAAAAGGGATGCAAAAAGTAACTCAAATCTCCAAATACAGAAATTTGCATGTTTTGATATACACCATCCTCTTACTAGCTAGTTATGACTAAGCAGCAGTACATTTGCTTGCTTTTTGACATTCATGAGTATCTTACTGTCCAAGGTGGCTAACATATCAAGCCTTACACATCAGGGACATGGCTTTCAATTACTTAAATCAGAAAAGTTACCCGCGACAACATTATTTTAAGATAATCTATACAAAGAATTTTCTTTACCTATTTCAACATAGGTAACTCCAACCTAGCTAATTATAACCTAAACAAGTATTAACAAGTACACTGGTAAAAGCGATAATTTCGACCCAATTACCCTATACAGAAAGAAAAATAGAAAAGCATATCATATACTTGAGCTCACTAAACCATTCATTGCTTAAAGAGTATGTGGTGATCCATTGAGTTAAGATGCATGTATGTCCAAGATAATCAAAGTCCTGATCATGTAACTCATGAAATCTATATGGGACTTCATACATACTTACAAAATGGTTCAATTAGCTAGTTGTACACGTTAATGCACTGCGGGAAACAAAATAACTCAGAGATGGTGATAGAAAGCTACCTTTGGAAGTGGCGAAAAATCTAACCAACCCCATCAACTAAAGAAATCGGTACAAAAACAAACTTCGTTTAAGTGGATTTGCTGGATGAACTTCAGCTCATTGCACAAGATACCATGCGTAAATGTGGCGCAAAACTTCTCTAGCAGAGTTCACAGTCAAAAAGCAACAGCTGTAGTTGTAAATTAAAAAGCATGATTTAGTTGAATGATTTGATTCACCTAGAACATAACATATAGAACATAGAAGTCCAGACATGGAACGCTGATGGTAACCACGCAGTGCTGAAGTAGTGGATAACTTGATGGTTAATACCTAGATCATACCAGCTTGATCTCAATACAAGATCACAATTCATAGTTTTCAGATCACACATACATTGACAAAATAATATTTGTAAATTGTTTTTTTGTGCATGTCTTGAACCCGTGTGAGGACCGAACACTCAATCCAATTCCTAAGCGGATAAGCTCAGGTGGACAGCTCCTGATAAGATGATCAACATCATTCCCCCACTCCTGCACTATTTTCCACGGTAATTCACCCATAATACTTGGCATTATCATATAGGGTAGGTCTTAGAAACTTCCTCCGTCCAAGAATGACCCAACAATATCATTATATTTGAGTTGACATTTGATGACAAAACAAAAATGCAGCTCGCATCAAAAGCAAAACAACTTTGAGAGTTCTTATTACAAAAATGATGAGATTTAACTGGCATTAGGCTGATGGTGACATTGGTATCAAAATTGAGTTGTTGAAACTTGTTAGATCTAAAGAAAATACCACTTAATCAATCAATAGTTTTAAAAAGAGAATGATGTGAATCAAAAGTACTTGGTTTCAAAATCTTCTTGCCTCTCCATCATTGATGTTGTGTCAACTTTGAGACTCCCGATTTCTATGTATCTAAGGATTTTTTTTTCAATCCCAAGAAGTACATAACTCTTTGGGAAACAATCTAAAATTTACATGTTTTACGCTTTCACTATCAACTCCTATCCCAATCCTTGTTGACACCATCAAAGAAATACTGAAATTGAAAAGTTTAGTGTGCAGTTTTCACGCTTATTAGCAACTTTGTTGCTATAAGAAAGCACTGATATATAAATGAAGGTACAATCTTTCACGTAACGACAAATTACTTATTAAGGTCGAGTAAACAAAACAAACAAATAAATTATCAACAACGCATCGCATTAATTATATTGTCGAGAAAGTTCGACAAAACAAAGATCCTATATTACAACATTACTCCTTTAAATCTCAATTATCAACAACGCATCGCATTAATCCTACTGTTTATTTCGCTATCAACTTCCACAAAAAGATTGAACTCCAAACAGTTAAAAAGAAAATCCTACAAAATTTGAATTCTCAGAGCAAGAGAAATCATAACAAAGGAAATCAATAAGTTTTTTCATACATCAGAAATATGCTTACCTCAGTATACACAAAGAGTTCTCATTTTTTCTAAAAAGGATCACTTTAAATCAAAATCAAACACTAACCCACATTTAATTATATTAAAGTAAAACAGAATCAAGAACACCAACTTCTTAAATTCACATGTATTTATCAAATTGACCATTCTTAAACTATTTATTGATATGTAATCATAGATTTGCTATAACACCAAGAAAAGATAAACCCACATCTAGAAAAGAAGAGTAGCAAATAGATGACCTGAAATCTTGAACTCGGTCTATCTAATTTTCGATTTGCAATACCGCTAAAAACCCATTAGACTACTGGTCAAGCCCTAGAATTTTTATACAAAAAAAAAATCTAGTTTTTTTTTATTTGTTGCAACAAACAGAGAGCAGTAACAAACTTGCTGAAAAGTTGGAGAGTGCGAAAAAAAATGGAGAAGAGAAATAGTATTGTGCAAGTAATAAATACTTACTAGATTGGAGAAACGTAGATGATGATGAAGATGATGAAGATTGATGGAGACAAAAAGTGAAGATACTGATGGTTGTTACCTATTTCTCTTTTCTTAATTAACCAAGAGAACTCCTATTTTAAGGAGGATTGATTTGGTGTGTTTCTCATAATTAAACTTTTTTGTCCATTATTTCTATAATAATTTTATTTTATTTTATCTATTTATAAAATAATATTTAAAATCTAATTAAAAGTATTATAACATATTTTCATTTATCTTTCAATCAAACATCTTTCATTTGATTTTATGATTCATTCTTTTGCTTTCAGAAAGTGTTACTATTTATTTTTGGGGAATCAAATGAACATCATTCGGAGATATTAAATTTTCTAAATACATATATAAACGTTGATGAAGGGATAAATAAATTTTCAAAGTCTTAAAAAGTGAACAAATTTTAATTCTGATGTGTAGAAAGTTTCACCCTACCTTTTGTTTTATATCGATCATTTTAAATTTTTTCATTTAAATGTATCAAAAGTAATTAAAAAAATTAAAGGAGGAATATATCATATTGGACAACAATTCAACTTATTATATATACTTGAAAGAGAAAAATATGATACAAAATTATTCAGTTTGTTTGGGTGTTTTTTAAAAATCAACATATACCAGAGTGATGAAGTTAAACTACACTTCTATTTCAATTGTGATATCGAGAAACACATCTATTACTTCAAGAGAAGTATTTACAAATTACAGTAAATTTGTGAAACTGTCCACACTTCATATTGAACATAAGCAATTAATTTATCGTGTAGTAGTCTATGTCTTTGGGATTAAAAGAGGTTATAGTCTACTCATATTTTTCTACAGGTCATCCCGCATATCCTTTAACTCATATCAAAGTTTATTAACTCGTGCCTAGAATTTTTCATATATATATATATATATATATTCTATTTGCTTTGGAGAAAAATAAGTTTATACAAACTTTATTTCTTTATTCCTATTCTGAATTAAAGGTAGAAAAATATTATTCGATAGATTTGGGTTGATGAAAATGTGATAACAAACATAAAAGAAGTCATGACAAATTAACCTAAAATAGAAAGCTACACAATACGATAATTAAAGTATCATCAAATCAGTACATATATTGGAGATTTGATCTTGTAACACTTTACAAATTTATTTTTAGTTTGTTAGTCATTTTTTATAAAAGATATTTATTTTTACACATAAGAAGTATGAATAAAAAATTATTTTTTTATTCAACTATTTTCACATATTATATACTATTTTGTGAAATAATATGTAATAAAAAACAAGTTGTTAGTGTCTTTTTTCCTGAATATGTATTTTATTTTTTATAATTATAGTAGTTGAATTAACTTTTACAGATATCTATCATTTTTCATTAATGAATTTCGGATAACTCTTTTCTCTAAGGCTGGAACATGAAAAAAAATATTAGATAATTATTCGAGTACATTATTTTATTTTTTATTAGAATATTATGTGAATAGTTATAGGATTTGTCATAATTTTCTTTAACATATTTGAATTTTACTAAATGAAATTCAAAATATTACCATAATTATTTTTAACTTTTTTGGAAAAAAAATAAATTCATTCCATATTTGGATATTCTTTTTTGGGAGAGTTTTGGACTTCTATTAATTGAATTATACACTCTCACCCAAAATACAAAAACATGCACAATGTAGTTCTCAAAGAAAGTATTGTTTAGGAGAAGATTATTCTCTCTTTATTATTATTAGGAAAAATGCACAAGTACCTTCTTAGATTATGATTGAAATTTCAAAGACACGTCTTAGCTAACTAAGATTTTATTACCTCTGGGCTTATTTTTTGTAATTTTGTGCACCTTTTTAGCTTACGTGCATCTAAATATTTCTCACGTGACTCAATTGCGTAGAGTCACGAAGTGTGCCACGCAAGACAAAAAGGGTATAAAACTACAAAAAAAAAATAGATGATAATAGGACCTTAATTTAGTTAAGACGTGTTTTTGATATTTTGATCATAGTCTAAGAAATACACGTGCATTTTCCCTAATTATTATTCAATGTTTCTTTGTTGACTCATACACAATGCCCTGTTATTTTAATCCCAACAAGTAATTGTGTGCATATTACTTTAATTGTTTCTTTTATATTGTTCTAAACTTCTAACATAAATTGAAATTTGGATTTTCTCAAAATTAAGGTACATGTAGGACTTTTTATTGGCGTAATGCTCAGTATTTTCTTATTAATGTAATAATGTACATAAATTATTTGTGTTGCCAAATAAAAGATTGAAATTCTTTTTTTCTCTATTGACCATAAGAGGAATGATAAGTTATTGCCATATTAAAATAGGACATGACTTTTTTGAAATTTAAAATATAAATAAAAGTGTTCACTTTTTTTATATTCAAATTTAAAAAATGAGAGGATTCTCAGAATATATTTATCATTACATTACAATACAAATAAAGATTCAAAATTCTAATCTTATTATTAATTTAATTAATAAGAACTAAAATAATTATTATTGCTAGCATTTTGAGAGAATCTAGTTATTTAGTGGCTTGTCTTAGTCCGTTCATAACTATTTAATTTCTATAATAAATAAAGAAAGGAGTGAAGTTACTATGGAATTTTTCTCTTGTAGTTATTAATTTTAGCTTTCCTATCCCCTTCATAGCTTTTGACATGAAACTTCCAATTTTATTTCATATATATTATACTCTCTTTTTTTTTCAAAGACTTGAAGATGAGATTCTTGAGAGTAGGTGCATCTTTTTTCTAAGTTTACAAGAAAATAATAAGATGTTTCGAGCTTTTCTTTTATATAAAAAGCTCAAATGATAAAAAAAAAATTGTGTAACTTACATAAATTTCAAAGTTTTAATATGAAATTACCATCTATCCCTAATAAGTTTTTAATTATATTAATCTCTTAAAAATTTAAAAATCAAATACAATAATTGAAGCTTAAATACATTAATATGTAGCTCGGATACATTAAATACTGGTTTGGATATATCAATATGTAGTTCATATACATTAAAAGCTAACTCGAATGCATTAATACTGAATCAGATACATTAATATGTAGCTCGAATACATTAAAGAAATAAAAAATCTTTGAGATTTTTAAAAGTAAAGATTATTCGCAGCTTTTAAAATTTGATTATAATTTTAATTGATATGAATAAACAACATATTTTATAGAGAATATCAACATTCAACGTACAATAAAATGAACAACAGGAGTCGTTGAGTTATCATTTTGCCATAAATTTTAAAAATATATTATTTTTTTAAAAAAAAAATCTACTTTGAAAACTAAATCTCTCTTCCGTTGGCTATTAATTTTGAGGTTGAAATTTGTAAATTTGAGTGTTTGATGTTGTGATTTTCTAAAATGTACATACATTTTACTTGGAAATTTGAAGTTTTGTGAATAGAAATGTTCGAAAATATTTAAAGATCAAAATTTATAGTTAAACAGATATTTGCAGATAATGATAATAAACTATATGAATAGAATGAGATAAACAAGTTTTGATGAATATGATGTACTTGTTTAGTACTCCCTCCTATTCATATTCACAGGAGGAATTTTAACATCTGCCTAACTAATCTTCCTTCTATGGTATTTTATAAAATGCTATATTTATACTAAAATTAGTAACTTTTTATATAGTAAAAAGTTATCAAAATATTAATTTTAAAATTTACTCTTATTAACATAAGATATTTTTTTATATAAGTAAAAACCAAATTAAATAGATTAATTTAATAAAAACATATTCCACTCTTTAAACTTAAATGATTTTTTGTAAAATAAAAATAAATTATGTTCATGCAAAACGGCAAAAGCATCATAAAATATGGATCAAAAGGAGTAAATAAATATTGGAAAACTAAAGAAGGGATAAAATTATTGGACTAAATATAATACTCCATTCGTTCGGAATTGTTTTCGCTTATCGAAAGTCAATTTGACTAATTTTTAAAGATATATTAGATTACATTAATTTGTATTTTAAACAATAAAATTAGATATTCTAAAACTATATGAAAAGTACTTTTCATATTAATATGATGAAAAAATACATCTTAAAATATTTATCAAAATTTTTATAATTTAACTCTAAATATATAAATATAACAAATAATACCGGACGGAGGGAGTACCGTCTTCGAATCAAGTTCATAATCATTTTCTAAAAAAGACCTCATACCACTAATAATTACTCTATATATTTATATTCATTTTCTAAAAAAAGATCTCCTACCACTAATAATTACTCTATATATTTATATTGACTTTCAACGTGAAATTAATTCGCACTCAATAAAATAAAATACTCTTTCCGTTTAAAAAAGGATGATCTAATTTAATTTGGAAGGAGTTTAAGAAAAAAAAGAAAATTTTTTAATCTTGTAATTCTAAATGAAAGTTATGTCAAATACACCAAAATGCCCTTTAATATTATGATCTTAAACATGTCATATGGAAACTTAAAGTTAACATATTACAAAAAAAAATAATATTTTTTTAAAAAATAAATTAAAAAGAATAAAGTCATTTTTAAAAAACGGAAGGAATAAAATAAAACGGCTACACTGGGGGACCAAAAGGGGAGGCTATTGCCTCGTTAGGCGTAAATGTTGATAATTGTTTTTTGGTTCTATAGGATATTCGTGATCTAGTGGCTCTCTGCTTACGTATGATATACTATGAATCAGAAGTCGAAGAATTAATCTTTTTTAATCATTATGAAAATTTTTAAAAATCCTTCAATTTACTTAAAAATATAATGGGGTCCCATTCAAATCAGTCGTTACATTCGAAAACTTTTTTTTCTCGAGTAAAGTCACTTATTTTATTTATGTCATAATACATAACATGGTTCTTAATTTAATTTTGAAGAATAATTATGTCATTTAATTTTGATTGTGCACAACACATAAACTTGTATAAAATTAAGTAAGTAGACACAATTGTCCTACATGATATAATACATATAGGACGTTACGTAAGACACAAAATTGTCCTGTAGGGTGTCATGTAGGACGAATGTATCCACTTGCAAAATTTTATACAAATTTAGTGTCTACTTGTGCATATCCAAAACTAAAGGTCATAGTTGTCTGTTGAAATCAAGTTAATAATCATGTTTATGTATTATGCTTTTATTTATTCATGAAACTATTGAAACTAAATAACAACTAATATATGGACCATTCTAACCCCCATAGACCAGTTAGAATAATCTTTACGGAAAGCAGTAAAACATAAGCTGGATAGGAGGGGTATATTAGCTCTAGGGTACATAGGTCGGTGTGGTTTGATTTGTTTTTTTATTAAAAGAAATCAAAATCAAATCAAATCAAAAGTCAATTTTTATAACTATATTGTGTTTGAAAAAGAGATCAAATATATTTTCACTTATATGTGTAATCTGCTAATGAATCAGTAGAAATCTTCGAAAAGATGGTAAAATTCACATGAGTACAACATACTTTTAGTGAAATATCAACGTTCATCATGTTAAATTAATAAAATAAAAACTACAGTTAAACTGAATGCAAAACAAAATATTCACAAAGTAATTGTTAACTTCGAATTTGAAAAGCTATAACAATGTAATTATAACTTTCGATTTAAATACAAAATAAAATATTTTACGAATTTTTACAAGCCCAAATTTGAATAATATCTAAACATTGAATACTATGAAGTAACTAAAAATATATTAACAAAGTAGATTATAAATAATATTTTTATTATACTAAATCAAGAGTGGTTGAGTTTTTTTCAACGCCGAACCAATCAAACCAAATCACAAATCAATATTTTTTTCCAGTTTAACTTTACAATTTGACTTGTACACTCCTAAGTAGCTCTAGCTAACTCATTAATTGAAAATTTGAAATAAATAGGAAACCTTTTGATAAAGATTTAATTATTTTTCACCTAATTCTCGATATTCACATTGAAGTTCAACTATTTTAAATTTTACCATGCAAGGTCTTATTTTAAAGAGAATTGTTTCCTATGAAAAAAAATTAAAATATCATATTTAAGATTTAAATTCGAAATCTCTAATAATCAACTATATTCACCGCACAAAATTTTTTGGTGGTAAAATCTTTAATCTTTTCAATGACACTTTTACTAATTGTAATGCAAATAAGTTATGTGAATAGATATTTCGAGAACTCTACCTTCAAAAAGTTTTATTACATTTGAAACAAAAACTAATTAAATGAAAGTCACATAGGTCAGAATAACTAAAAATATCAAATTAAATTGCCCATTACCTTACATTAAATCATAAAGCAATTGATTTTTAAACTATATTTAAAAGGGGAAATTTCATGAATAGCTTTTGAGTTTGAATTATAATTAACCTCATTAGCTATAATTTACATAGTTACGTAGCATAACTATAACTGGAGTAGCTATTATGTATCTTTCTTGAAATTTATTTTTGTATACAAATGGTACTACTAACTTAATTAATGAAGGGAATTTAAATTATTAGAAAAGAAAACAATCCCACAAATCATAGTTATTATGTTTGATTAAAATTTATTACCAAATATGATATCTAATTTCTTTTCATTATTATTGAATATTAACTGTGATTGATAAATAAAAATATAATCAATTAAAATTTAAAAATGTATTTAGTTCAAATTATAATTAGAGCTATGAATATGGACTAGCCCACCTCATTCGGGCTAATCCATACAAACTTTGACATTTACAGGTCAGGCTGGGCTAGCCCATTTTTTGTGTGAGCCAGAAAACGGTCGGCCCAACCCACAAGTACGTGGGTTACAGGCTTACCTGCCAGCTCACTTTTTTAAAAATTATATTTTTTTATAATTATTAAATTAAATTATATTATAAATTATAATTTAAAAATATTATCATAAATATCGACAAAACAATATTACATGATGTTAATGTTACTATTTGTTAATCAAATCAACAAATAACATTATCTTTATAATATTTATTAAGTTTTTTTTTAAGTAAAAGTATAAATATCAATATTAATCTAATTGTTTTGAATTTGGACTCTCTTTAATTTTAAATTTTAATATTATATTACATTTTTAATTAATTTTTATTGGCCCACGGTCCGACCCTACTGATATTTCTCAAGCCCTACAAATTAACAGACTTATTCAGTCCGACCTAAAAAAACCATTTTCTTAAACGGGCTATAAAAACCTTAAACCAATCCTATTAAATCCCGGGTTAGATCAAGCCGACCCAACAAACCTAATTCATATTAACAGCTGTAATTATAATAATTAAAATTAAAATTTATCAATAACTACATATGCTAATATTTTCCATAAATTATTGTGTGACTTTTTCCTACTTTGTGATGCTCTTTAATATTCCAAAGTTTATCTTTGATGGTAATAGCCATCCTAAATATTTAATTTAATCATAATATTTGAGACAAAAGTCGATTCGTGAATAAGTACAAATCAATGTTCCATGGACTATGACAAAATATATTTGGTCCGTAAATATCTATTTGGAAGCTAAAGCTTTCGTCAATCAAGTTGTCAGACATATTTTTAATATTTATCCTCAGCTGTTTAGAAATTAATTTTCATATTATATTATATAATATATTTTTTATAATAATATTTTGCTAAAGTAAAATTAACAGAAACGGAAAGTAATTTCACGCTCATCATAAGAAATAGATACTTTAGTCATCGTAAATTAATTAAAAAATTGTGTTATAAATATAATTTTTCATTTATTTTTTATCGAATCAATTCAATGGAAATAAGTATGTCGGAAAACATACTCTCACTCAAGTACGGAAAAATATCTTAATTTTTTAATGTGAAAATATTATAATATTATTTTTCTTTTTAACTAATTTAATCAAATGAAAAATTTCAATGAAAAAATAGTGATTTTTTAAATAATGACCAAATAGTTTGATGCTAAGACATACTCCCTCTGTCCATTTTTAATTGTCATATTGCGCTTTTTAAAAGTCAATTAGACTATTTTTCAAAATTACATTAGGTTTCTTTCAGGGGCGGAGGTACCCTAGGTCAAGGGTGACACCCTTTGTTGAAAAATTATGTTATATACATAGGTCAAAATTTGGTTTTTATATATAAGTGTTGACACCTCTTAATATAAGTTGAAAGTTTAGTGTAGTAGTTAAGGAGTTATAAAAAATTATTTAAGATCGTGTGTTCTATGCCTGATAGTTGTTGAAGTTTATTTCTTGAGAATCAATTATTCTCTAAATTAGATTAGCTTAACATTTTATAATCTTCCTGTTATAAGTTTCATTTTTTTTGTTTGATTTCTACATTAATTTGAACCAGTCTCTTGTGATATACTCTAATTTTGTTGATTGATAAATCACTCTCTTTACCGTAAAGTAACTTTGAGACGCCTTCTTTATTAGCCTTTACCTTTTGACTTTGACTCTTCACTCTTTTGGTTGATATTTAGTTTTTATTGTTAGATGTTTGACACAATCGTTACAAGGTAGCTAGGCAGTAGCATCTATATTTCATGTCATAAAGAAGATTTAAATGCACTTTGATAAAAATAGAAATGATACATTGACAACTGCTCCCTTCATATTTTACTGATTTGAAAATCAAATTTAAAGAATTTTAATATATTCTTTCATTAATTAATATAAAAAAGATTATAATTTATAGTATTTTTCTCGAAATATAATTTCATAGAAAATGTTTTTCAAAAAACATGTGAATTTCTTAACTATTTTCTAGTGTTTGGTCAGTAAACAAGAAAATATTATCTCTAGAGTATATATATATACTATCTTGCAGTGAGGTGAAATAGAAAGTGGGGATTCGGAAGGTGGGATGAGGGTCGGAAAGATTGGACGCGTGGAGAGAAGACAATAAACTTGAAATGTCACTTATATACTTTTTTTTTTTACTTCCATTAAAATATTTTCCTATTTTTAAGGAATTGATTTTTCTAAAAAAAATGTTCTCCAAACATATTAACCAACCATGAGAAAATTTAAAAATAAAATGAAAATCCTCCCTACCAAAACACAATCAAACTTAAATTCCAAACACTCAATCACTCACCACAAATTTGGTGTATGTTGATCAAGGCGGATTCAATTTTTTTTTTTTTTAAAAAGATTATGAATTTATACAAATTATAAAAATATGGAAAAGAGGTTGGTAAAGCCATTGATGAGATGAAATATCCTGTATGTTTCTAACTAGATATTTTCTTGCCCAGAGTTAAAATATTATGAATTGATGGTACTAAAATTACTTAAAATGTATAATTGCACAGAACTCATATACAGTAAAGCATGCAAATTACAGCATTTAAAATCTTTAGAGCTCAGTACCAAATAAAGAAGTAAACATCATTAAACTGAGACCTGAGTAGTCCATTTTCAAACAGAACCTCTTGGCTAGTCTTTTATACTATCATCTGTTAACTGCTTTAATAAGTTATGGTCCATACAATAAATACCAAAGAACATTTTTTTGATGCAATCACATTAATGAAGATAACTCACAACTGTATTTTTCCAGAATTAGCCAACAACAACAAAAAAAAAAAAATCACCAAAGTGTGTATGTACAGAAACCACTTTCGACTTTGTCGATATTCTCAAAGAATGACTTGGAAACAAACCAAAACCAAAAAGGAAAACAAGAGAAATAAACACACTAACCATTCTTTTCTTTTCCTCTAGATCTATTTAAACTATATGTAAAAAGAGGGTGGCTGGGAAGGGGAGGGGGGTTATTCAGCAATGCGACGTGCAAAAACAACGAACAAACATCTGTCCTTTGTGCAGAGTAGACACAGCAAGAGATACACTTAGATTCTCAAGCTAATAGATGCTAAATTACCCAGGATAGGGCTAATTGGCGAAAATTTACACGTTGTCTTCAGTAAGCTGCACATTATATCCATGCTTTATCTCTGCATCACAGTAAAATTGGGTCAAGACTCGAGATTAAGGATAAGATGAACCACACCATACATCCAGAAACACATCTAGAAAGCAACAAAAGATCATAACATCTTCAGTAGGAACAATAAATGCTACAAAAATCGGAAACAATATGAAGTTCATGTGCATTCTAATAACTTGCTTTGCCTATAAGACTAGAAACTCTCATCTCTCCTAGGATCTTAGTTTGATTAGGCATGTCCATTAAAAGTAAGGCAAAACTTTGTATTGTATTCCCTCTACCCCAATTTGTTAGGTGCTCTTTCCTTTTTTTGACAGTCTAAAAAAGATTAGGAACTCTTTGATCTTAACATTCTCATTTCGCCCTTGCTCTTAAGGCTTTGATATGATTTATCAGGGACTCCACCGCAAAGATACATTTAGTATTTTATGCATACATTCAGCGACATAAGAAAAAGGAACGTAGTAAATTCTTATAGGGACGTGCGAGGACCACTTCCTTTTTTCTCCTTTTTTTTTTCTCCAATTGCTACACTTGTTTTGTGCATTATTATTTTGCTGTCTCTTTTTCTCTAACTTCCCTGCTTGTTTGAGGGTCTGTCAGAAACAATCTATTTGCCCCACAAAGGTAGAGGAAGGTCTGCATACATCCCCACCTCCCCCAGACCCCACTGGGATTAAAACGGGTGTTATGTTGTTGTTGACGTGTGGGAAGCAATTAATGTAGAAAGTCAAGGTGGAACTCATCGGCCACACCCCTTAAAAGTTGGCACCAACTTTCACTTAGACACCTCAAGTAGGTCTTGTTCATTTTAAACACACGTAATAGGGCCTCGTTGTGTCATTTGACACTTTTTGCTAACATGACAATAGTGAGTGTGATACACTCATGAATGGCGTGTGAAAGGCTTATATTTAGCCAATTTTTATTATATTTTTCTCTTCTTCTCCATTTTTCAAGCCACACTACCTCCACTGTTTCCCCAAGCTTAAACTCCTTCAATGGAGGTTGGATTTTCGATTCAAATCTTTCCTCAGAAAAGAAAAAGGAACAGATCTGAAACAATAAAAAGAAGAACAGATTCCAAAAACAAACACAAACTTAAAGTGGGAATGAGGAAAAAGAACAAAAGGGGAAGTAAATGGTGAATTCACACTTAGATACTATCAAAGACTCCATTTTTTTAACCCTATTCATTTTTTTAACTATTAGATGGGAACATCAATTCTTCGATTCTAATGATTTGTCAATTCTTTATGTTATTTGTACTTCTTTGTTAAATGATTATTTCTGTAAGAGATAGAAAGGGTTGAGAGGTATGGGACGACATGGTGGGGATTGCGAGGAGCTGTGTAAACTATTTTTATTAGAACATTATTTTTGTTTTTATTTATTAAATAGATTTTAAAATAGTTTCTTCTTTTTTTCTTTCACTTAAAATGTCACATGTGATTTAACTAGTTGCTTGCCATGTTATCAGCGACTTGTATTATACTCTCTTGAATATTTTTGATGATTGTCAAAATGACACAGTGGAACGCTACTACGGGTGTTTAAAATGGACGCAGGCCTATTCCAGTTTAAAAAATAATTACACTATGCCTACTTGAGGTGTCTAAGTGAAAGTTGGTGCCAACTTTAAAGGCTGCTGATGGGTTCCACTGAAAGTCGACATAGCTAGCAGAGTCATTTAGACTCTTGTAATGAACTGGAAATGTTATCTAAACTGTAGATATTGAGACCCCAAAGAGAAGGTATTACTCACAAAAAAGATATGCTTAGATAACAATTCCAGTACATTGCAAGAGCCTAAAGGGCGTTCATTATGAAAATTAGGATCATCAAATTCATTGATATTATTACAATTTTGATAAAGAAGAATCACCAAATTTAATGATCAAAAGAAAGACACAAACAAAGATAAGAAACAGGGGCATATAGTTAACATTGACTCTCTGTTATGGATATGGACCATGGTGTTACCACTCATTCTGCTCTACAAACCCAACAACCAAGAACTCATAGGCAGAAAAATGGGATCTCTCAACTAAAAGTGAACCCAAGGATAAGCAGGATAACTCAAATGAAATTTAGATAATGCTAAGTTCGAAGTTAGAACTGTAGAATAACAAACAGAATCCTGGAAGAAAAGGGTTAAGCAACCATTTGACGCTGCTAGAAATTAAAAAATTAAATCAATTGTGAATTTCGTGGAAGTTCCAAGAGAACTCCTTGCTAGATACTTGCTTCCTCATTCTAATTCTTTCACTATTTAAAGAAATCACATACTTGCATCACTTGCAGTATACTAGATAATTACTTCATATCTAACTAGCTTCCCTCTCTTCAGTAAGTAATCACAATGGATAAGACTGCTGGTAGTTTAGCAATTAGCAGATATTAGGCTGGAATCAGCAAAATAAGTACCAAGGATGGAATAATACTTTTAGAAGGCTACTGCATAACTGGGAGCTGGAAAGAGTTGTTGAAAGACCTTGGAATCATTTCAAGGGTTCAAAAATACTGTAGATTAACTTATATGGAAGCCCACCAATAAAGGAACTTATTCTGTTAACTCAGCTTATCACATTCTGATAAGGCACAGACAGTCAATTAATCAGTGGTCATGGAGATCCATTTGGAGATATAGGCTCCTTTTAGGGTGGTATACTTTTCTTGGCTAGTACCAAGAGATACTTGCCTCACACGGGATAAACTTCGAAGAAGGGGATTCCAACTGTGTTCTAGATACTTTCTGTGCGGAGCTGCTAGGGAAAATAATAGTCACCTATTCATTCATTGTCTTGTTACTAGACAATTATGACAACTATTCTTGAACATGGTAGGACTCAGATGGTCAACGCCAGCAACAAGTGTTGATTTACTGAAATGTTGGACGGAGAATGATGGGGCAGTTAGCCAGAAAAATGGATGGAAACTTGTCCTGCTTGCATATGGTGGACCATTTGGAAGGAAAGGAACTATAGAGCTTTTGAACACAAATACAATTTTGTGGGAAAATCAAGATGAACTGTATATTTTTGTTTTATTTTTGGCTACTTTACCAGATATTAACCTTGAATCAGCTAAAGGAGTACATGGGTGGAATATCACTTTTAGAAGATCATTACATGACTGGGAATTGGAAAGAGTCGTGGACTTGTTCAAGACCTTGGAATCTTTCCAAGGCTTCAAAGAATCTGATAGGTTGTGCTGGAAATCTGGAATGATGGAGTCTACACTGTCAAATCTGCATACAACTACCAGATTAGACAAAATGCACAATTTGACCAGTGGCCATGGAAGTTCATCAGGAAGACTAAGGCCCCTTACAAAGTCTCATGTTTTTCTTGGCCTGTAGCAAGAGAAGCATGTCTCACTCAAGAAAACTTAAGAAGAAGGGGATTCCATCTATGCTCTAGATGTTGTATGTGTGGTGCAGCCGGAGAAAACAATAGCCATCTGTTTCTACATTGTCCCATAACTGGACAATTGTGGCAACTTTTTTTGAACTTGATAGGACTAAGATGGTCTATGCCAGCAACAAGTTGTGATTTATTGAAATGTTGGAACTATAAAGGCGGTGCAGTGAGACAAAATAAGTGGTGGGAACTTGTCCCAGCTTGGTTATGGTGGGCAATTTGGAAAGAGAGGAACTACAGAATTTTTGAAGACAAAAGCAATCCGGTGCAGAAAGTCAAGATGAATTGTATTCTTTTCTTCCTTTTTTGGTGTACTATGTAGAGGAGACTGAATCACAAGTTGATATGATAGGTTCTTTGTGAAGCTGTAGTCCTAAGCATGGTTGAGTTTTTGTAATTGTAGATAGCATTGTCATGGTGCAGATCTAATTCATATATATATATATATATATATATATATATATATATATATGTTACCAGTTTCAAAAAACAAAAATTGGCGTAAAGAAAGCTATTTTGAGGAGGTTGAATCACTAGTTGATAGGATATGATCCTTGTGAAGCAGTAGCCTAAGCTCGGTTGGGATTTTGTTAAGTCTTTTTGCACTGTTATGGTTCGACTATTATATCTATAGTCATTACCAGTTTTTAAAAAAGTCCAGCAATTAGCCAGAGGCAAGGCACCGGGGTTTACAGAGTTAAGAATACTGTAGAAAATAACACACAGAATCCTGGAAGAAAGCGGTAGGCAACCATTTGACTCTGCTATAATTTTTATTTTTTTTATCATTTGTGTATTTCAATGAAAGGTTCAAGAGAACTCCTTACTACATATTTGCTTCATCATTCTAATCTTTCACTAATTTAAGAAATCATACTTGCATCACTTGCTGTATATGTTAGATAATTACTCTTGCTTCCCTCTCTTCAGGAAGTAACCACAATGGATAAGACCGTGTAGTCCAGCAATTAGCCAGAGTAAAGGCAACGGGATTTACAGAGTTGAGAAAATTGCTTATTCATTTTTCTCTTTTTAACATATTCTTCAAGATTTCAACCACTCCCCAAAATTAGTGGTAGTATTATCATTTTTTTGAAGCTACAGAAATGCATGTGATGGATTAAAACTAACCTATTTGACAGAGACACTTTCAAATCATATTACGAATGATGAAATAAAGACAGATAAAAGAACAGCTCTGTACTGCACTAGCAAAATCCAGAATTCAGTGAATACAATTTTTTTGGGGGCAATTGTAATGAAATATATACCAAATACAAGATTAATTAAGCAAAGGCGACAAAAATTGTAACTTCAGTCAAGTTTACATACACATGATATGGCTTATATTTTCAAGATGCACAATTCACCATTCTATAAGCTTAAGAGTGGTAAGGCAATTAACCATTAGAAATTAGGAATCAAATTACCTTTGAGTGAAGCCTTTTTGTACTTATCCTTCCTTTCAACCTCATTTTCCCATCCACAAATATCATCACCGATTTCATCTCTCTCCTCATTTCCAATTTCACTTTCACTTGCTGTCTCCCATTCTGAATCATCAGTTTCCTGGCCACACATGTCTCCAGCATCACCCTCACATTGAACTCCACCATGCTTAATAGCAGCCTCTCTAAATAACCAAGCTGCACGCATCTGCTTTTTTACCAAACGCTCAGCATAATCAGGAACCTTGTTTTGCCTTAAAGACAGATCAGGATCATTTGATTGTGAACACTCATTTATAAACAGAATAGCATCTAATAAGCTCTCCTTAGCTAAACCAAGCATGTCATATGCCTGTGCTCTTCTCCAAAGGCTTTTGGCATGACGGTTAACAGGATTATGAAGACACAATGCACGGGTAGCATCACCTATAGCAGCCAAGGGTTGTTGCAACAAGAGATGACATTGAGCGCGATTGCTGTAGAGCACCACTCTCTCTTTCTTTGACCTCATTGGGCATAACGCCAATGCTTCTGAATATTTAGCTGCAGCCCCAGAAATATTTCCTGATGAAAACAGGGAATTCCCTTCAAGTTTTACCACCAGTGCAGCTGCCTGTTTGATATGAAGGTCCTCTTTAGGCATATTTTTCTCCCATTTTAGTCTCTGTTTGGAATTCAGTAGTTCTTCAACTTCTTCTTTCACATGGCTATTAATTTGAGTACGACCTGTCCCTTGTGATTCAATACATTCTTGTAGAACATTGACAATAGAGTCTCCAAGCTTCTTATGATCCCCAAGGGATGATATCCCCGCAAGATCCACAAGTGCAGGTACAGCCTTTTCAATAACCTACAGTAAACATAGGAGATAAGAACTTCAACAATTTTAGATGTTTCCAGATCTATGGTTAAGATACTGCATGTCCTGGCCTATTCGGATTCAGCTTATGGCTATAATATTTCTTTTATGACACTTATGGCTATAATATTCATATGGTAACATTAGTCATTAAAAAGAAATTACGAGGATGCTTGGGAGTTAGGATGATCCCATCCTGTGAGCACATCTTGGCTATGAAATATAGATAGAGATCACACCCAAAAGCTGCCATTTCTATTCAATTGATACCAAATCCAATTTGATTGAACGCAGGGATTCAATTGCCAAGTTAAGGTCTACTACTGACTAGGGTTAAATTCCCAGAAAAACTCCCAGTCTTCCTTATTACTTGTACTTTTTGCATTTACACTTTCTTTTATACATATAAACAGAACCCGAAATTCTAATGTTAGTCCTTGAAATTTACATGTTAATGGATCATAGTGGTACAATACTGAACCTAAAGTGCTAGAGATGAAAATGGCTGCAGTACTTTATAATGATGCTATCAGGAGCCATATGTATTGCAGCACTATCAGAAAGAAACACTAGAAATTTCTCTACTTTGAGCAATCAAAAGTGCACATGTTTGAAGCAGTAGTACAGAGTTAGTAACAGACATGCACATGACTATTCCAATATTTGATGGCTTCATCTTCCTGGGGTTGCGTTCTATTCAGGGCACTAGTGGTAACACTGATATGGCCACTCTAGAATTTTTTTCTTTTTTCTTTTGATAAGTCAAATTTATATCTTTGATTAAACAAGGCATCTTAATAGTATTTACAGTCTGGGAACTCTGATAGCAATTATTGACCATAGAGTTCACTCAAAGTAACTGGTCCTTAGACCTTAGTTAGAGATGCGTTTTCAATCTCTCATATAGGTTATGTATTTTTTCTCAGTCAAAATATAAATGTCAAAAGAAGACATGTATGAAGGAGCCATCACTAGTGTGAGAACATTAGTAGGAGAGACCAAAAAATTCCCATAACTGTGGGTTTACACCAGGGATCAGGCATTGAGCTCATACTTGTTTACCCCAGTCATGGATGAGCCACTTAACACGATACACGATAAGGTCCCAATGCTATTTATTAACTATAGTGCTAATTGACGAAACCTGCTGGAGTGCCAACTAAAAGCTTGAACTATAGATAAGCACTTGAGATGGTAAGGTTTTTAGGATAAGGAGAAGTAAGACTGAGTACATCTACTGCAAGTTTATTCAGCATTAGAAGAGAGAAACTGAGGTGAAATTAGCCGTGATTGTGGTGCCTCAATGCAAACAATTCAGAGTCTAGGTCCATCATTCTAAGAAAACCAAGGATAGATGCAGATATACATAGAATCAGAGTCGGATGGTTTCAATGTGGAAGTGCTACCATGGTGTTACATAATAGAAGGATGCCCATCAACGGTGAACGGTAAGTTCTATAGAACAAGTCATAAAACCAACAATATTAGATGGAAGTGAATGTTGGACCACTAAATCCAATACATCCAAAAGATGTGTCACAGAGATGCGGGTAAGATGGATTTGCAGTCATACAAGACTAGACAAGATTAAAACTGACCACATTCCTCAGAAGGTGCAAGCACATTTTGAGGATAGAGTGAAGATCACTTAGGATGGTTTAATCATGTCTTGCGTCGATCTCCAATGCACTGGTCTGTAGGTGCGAAACCATGGTGAATCAAGGCGTTAAAAAAGGAAACGATAGACCTAAAATCACATGGAAAGAAATTGTCTGAAAGTACCTACAATCTCTTTGGAATCCATGCAAACTTCATGAGAGATAAGGCACAAGGGAAGAAAAGATCAATATATATGATACTAACTAGTTGGAAGAATATTACAGACATGTTAGCACATTTACTTTAGGTCCTTTGATTTCTAGTCTTTTAGCCCTTTCAGAAAATTTTATGCCAGTAGAAAATATAGTGTTTCAAGTACTACTTATTTTTGTAATATTCACCTAGATGACTTCAAAATGGAGAAACATGGAAAACAAGAATTTCTATAGTCACTCTAACTTGTTAGGGACTGAGACATAGTAGTAGTTGTTGTATTCTCTTCTCCGCAAAATAGCTATGATATTCACTTCTCTTTTAAACCTAGAAGATGAGAGACTTCCATAAAGTACAAGAGAAGATTAACACTAAAGCAGAATGAGAATTAATTACTCTTCTAGCTAATAGCACTTGCAGTTATTTCTCATTGTGCAAGTAGATTTTGCTATCTATTGCAAAAGGTCTAAGGTGAGTTACTCCAGAAGGATAAACTGATATGATTTCATCACATTGTGTCACTTTCCACCTCTAAAACAGGTTCTCTGGTTCTACCTGAAAATAGATAGGACAAAACAAAACCTACTTAATGGTTCATCAAGAATTCAATCAGTCCTAATTGTATGGCTCTGCTGATTTGGCGCGTCTTACCAACAATAAGAAGGAGTTATCTTTGTTATCAACAGAACTTAACTCAGAACTGTAATACTTGTTAAACAGAATATCTGAAAGAAGAAGTAGACCAACCAAACAAGATGCTCATTTAACCTTTTTGACAGCACAAAGCCAAACACCTTCAAGACAGACAGGCATCACAGATAGTAACAATAGTGAAATCAGGTGAAAACAGAGACCCGTGTAAGTAAACATGACCAACACCCTCACACCCTTAGTTGCGCGAACTCTTCACTTTTGATGCCGCACCCGTGTCGGATTCACCAAAAATAAACTACTTTTGGCAACTCTAGCACGCACCCGTTGGTATTTTTGAAGAGTCCGAGCAACACAGCTCACACCACCCTCTTTGCTTTAAGTCATTCCGTCTAATACATGAACATAAACTGTCATCCACATGCAAATGAAGACACTGGTACTGGTGGTGGTGATGGTTGAAGAAGCTTTGCAATTATTGTCTGGTTGAGACGGTGGTGGCTCAAGTACTCTAGCGGCCTAAAGCCAAAATTTATTTGGAGGCCTTAAATTTACTAAATAGAATATCTTTTTTCCCAAAAAAATCTATTCTTCTAGCTTTTTGAGATGAAAAATTATTAATATTTTGTTATTATATAGTTCTTCTAATAATTCTTTTTCGAATAATAATAAAATCAACTCATTTAATCTCTTTTGAGAATTGTTGATCTTAAGTAAGATTTTTCAATTTTAACTTCAATAGAAATTTTTACCGTTTTGAGGCGAGGCAACTATTAACTGTTACAGGAACAATTAACATTATTTTAGAAGAAAAGCATTTGAAAAAGAATCAAATCTATTCAATTGCTTGAATATGTCTGTTAGAGTATTATTTTCTACTTGTACTTTTTTCCTTAACATTTTTAACTTAGAAAATAAGTCAAATCATCAAATATCAGATTGACTTGCAAGGAACATTCATTAGGTTAATATCTACTTCTCGTCATCTGATGAACTCAAATAAGTATTTATACATCCCATAATAATTATTCGATGAGTTATTCACAAATGTAAAAAAATTGTCTTTCTTTTTCTATGTATTTTTTTTACCTTTCAACTCCCCCCACCCCCACCCCCACCCAGGGGCCTAAAGCAAGTGCCTTACATGCTTCACCATGGAGTCGGCACCAAATTGAGAGGGTATACATCAAACTTCAGAACTCAGGTTCTCTTATTTTGTTGATGAAGCAGGTTCTCCTATATGCGGATTGATTCTTTTCTTCATTTCTATTTCTTTCTAATATTTACTAATACCATCTTATTAATAATACATCTCTCAAGTGTTGCATGTTTGTCTTCAATTCTTATTCTAGTATTCACAGACTTCATCAAATGGAGCTGTGGAGCTGAATATCCCAAGCTAAGTAGCAGAATACATAGTACAGTATTCTGAGGCCTGTTCTCAGGACATCTGATTTTTCTTTTATGGACAAGTACAGTGGAAGTGTGGAACATTACTTTTAAGACAGAAAATTTCTTTTGGGGGTGATCACTTATGCCTATAGGCTATACCGATAGCATGCATGCTTTAAAGTTCACACAGAGTTTCACATCACTAGACCACTCATCTTTTGTTTCCTTTGTCTGTCTACAGATTATGGTACACATGCATGCCCCAAATATGAATTCTTATGCACATTCTGAAGGATCAACCTCTTTGAATTAGAGTCTGCTGGGTGTATGAACAAAATTGACTTCAAAGATCAGTTAAACATATACGATAAGATACCTTCACTGTGAACCAAGAGAAGAGTATCCAAGGAGTGAAGCGTACCTATTTTGTCTAAACAAGTCCTGAATGCACACATGCAACATAGGAAAAGGAATGGGGCACTTTTACATTTAATGGATGGTCTTATATGGTCAAAGTTAAGCTCCAAGAAGTAAAAGAGAGAAATAAAATTATTTATATAACATACATATGTCATATTCTACCATTAGTGCTCTATTCTGCCACCTGATTATATTGAAGGTAAAACCAATACCGAATAAAATATTCCAGCCATTAGCTCCAGCAGAATAGTTCTAGAGAACATAATTACCTTATGACAGGTACTTGGATCCTGGAGCAACCACAAAAGACAGTCAATTGCCATATACTGCCAGTCATCCGATGAGCGAGCTATATTGCACAATGCCTCTATAATACCAGGACATGCAGCAACAGGCCCTCTACCAAGCTTGTGATGGCAAATTGTCCTTAACAGACCAATTCCAGCAGGGGAGTTTTCATTAACAAGTCCACCCCACATTCCTGGAAGCTTTGCTAGAAATTCTGGCTTGCAAATAGTAGGAAGAAATTCAGGTTTGAAAGCAAAGCAATTAATAAGCTGAAGGGACCAACATTGTAGCTGACTGGCCCATTCTTCTGCCTTCCGGGACTCCATTTCAACTCCACCCATGCCACGCGTAAGAAGGTCACAATGATAACTAAGTCTTCTATCAACATATTGGTAAAAGTGAGAGTAAACAATTTCAAGAGAACTCATCGCGAGTTGGATGGAGAGCTCTAGAATCTCACCATGACTTGCAACAGCTGGAAAGGTGCTGGCATAGGTAGCTAAGTGTCCTAAAGCTCTCACTGCAACTCTCTGTTCAACCCAAGTTAGCCTACCTCTCAAAAGTTCAACTAAAGGAGGGATGATTCCAGCACGCACAGCTCGATCAGCAAACTCTTCCATATTCATGGTATATGATCCAATTATATGTGCCGCATAATAAGGAATATATATATTTTGGTCATGTGAAAGCCACCGGCGGTTCTTTAAACCCTTCCAAATAAGTGCTGACATGCATTCAAAAATCCCCAATTCAATAAACTCCGGATCGTTAGGATGTGCCATGGCAGTGTTCCATAGGCCACTGATGGGAAGAACTTGACCATCATCATCCTGTGAAGGA
This sequence comes from Solanum sitiens, assembly GCA_016801875.1. NCBI lineage: Eukaryota > Viridiplantae > Streptophyta > Magnoliopsida > Solanales > Solanaceae > Solanum > Solanum sitiens. The sequence goes on from JABWTJ010000181.1 coordinate 1,311,418, forward strand.
AGTTCTCGAAAGAACTTCAATATACTTGCTCGGCGCTTGCTTGGGTTTCCTTCTTTCATAACACAGAAGAAGCATCCCGGGTATGGACAGTCAGCAGAAGCTTTATCCATGCTCATCTAACCGAAAGAGTCAGAATTTACTTTTTAATCCACCTTCTTGTCGGCAACTGTACCTGCAAAGACACGTTGGGTTGGGTTGACTCTGTGAAGTTCTGAAATGCATTTTGCAGCAGAAGTCATAATAAGAACTAAGAAGTCAACAAATATGCATAACATAAGAACTTTGATACTCTTCCCCAAGTCACTAGCAACATATCAAGTTGAGGCCAATGGTTTTAGTCTAAGCAAGAGCTCATCAAATGGCACAGAATTTTAATTATGATCTATTTGTGAATTAGGGGCTCTATCACCCCTCCTGGGGGCTTTTACATTTGCTTAGAGCAAGAATAGATCCATGTATGAAAGGACATTCAATTTGAAAAAAAATATATCTTGAAAATGTGAGGTCAATGAACCAATCAAATCCGCCAAAAGAGTAATTTTCAGACAAGAAACGCACAGCCGAGCTGCTATTGGGAACTTAAAATGGGGAAATTAAACTTGCAAGACAATGTACTTCCACATTTCCCAGTTCTTACACAAGTTCCACTATAAGTCTACTCCTTTGCCCATATTCAATTACTCCACAATTGACGGGAAATTACAGTACAATCTAAACACAAACTTTTAAAGAACCCAGTTCCACTTGTACCTTGAAGCATTAATCACTACAAAGAGCAGCCCAATTAAAGAAAAAAAAAAGACAATGCATAAAACCCCAAGTCTAAAATGCAAATGAGAGAAGCAAACATCTTCAAGAAAACATACAAAACAGCTGATCCTTGCTATAAAGTTGACATCTTGCAAAATCAAACAGATCTAAACAACAATTAAAACAAATCAAGAACAAGTAACCCCATATAATTGTACACAAATTGAGATTTACAAAATTAATAAACACCACCCAAAATCTTTTTTTCACTAATAAAACACTCAGAACAGTATAAACAACATGAAAACAAAATCAACCTTCCAGAACAAAACCCAGAAACAAAGAGAAGAATTGAGAAAGTTACTTACTTGGTCTTAAGAAGCTTGGAAAGAAGAGGCAGAGTGGTTCTTTTTCAAAAAATAAAACTTGGGTATGCAAAAGAATACAGCAAGAAGCAGCTTTCAGACAAAAGATTGTGTTTTTTTAAAATAATTGTTTGAGAATTTTGTATGTCTCCTCACTCTTCACTGTCAAATTTCAAGACTGGTTCTTTTGTGAAAAATTGGGTGGGGGTGGGGGTAGGGGTAGGTAAGAGGGGATCCTGACTATTTTTAATTTTTTCTATAATATAAAATAAAACAAATACCCAATATATTCTTTAATTGTTTTTCCATATTTTTTTTCCTTCTAAATAGCTTTAACAACTATCTAGATCACAACCAAATCAATTATAAGAAAGTAAAGATATACAAATAGTAGTAATACTAGTATTCTATGTTATCTTGATATATATATTTTTTCCAAAGGATTGACTATTGTTAAATTTGATGGATATTGTTAAAAGCTACAAAAAAAATATTCAATTTTTTAATGCACTTAATTGACTCAAGTAAGTGTTTAATGAGTAAATTGATATTTATAATTATACCTAACTAATCATTATAGGGAAATTACACGATAGAGTAAAATGTCATATGTATTTACAATCAATCATTATAGCTTAAAATATTAAAATTTGTAGCAATATGTAGGATTTTATAACAAATTTTTATCTCCCCTCTCCCTCTCTCTTGCATGTCTTCTCCTACTACCCTCTCTTTAACCCCTCTCTATCTCTTTCACCCCTCTCTCTGTCTCTCTCTCCGACCCAAATAACTGCGGATCAAAAGCATTTCACATAATATAACAATTGTTTTATATTGTGTATCAAATGTATTTATATTTCGTCAACTGTATTTTATATCGCGTATTTATATATTCTGTATCAACTGTATTATGATAATTTGTATTTTATCAATTTTATGCATTGATACAAATTGTGTTCGTTAATGCAATTGATACAATTATATTCAATAGATGATATAAATCAGTTGTTCAATTGTATTCAGATAGTTATATTTTTATTTTATATTAGTTGTATTTTATTCTGTGTCGATTGTATTCCACTTAATCCCTCTCCCCTCTCTCTTGATCTTGCTCACTCTTCGATCTCGACTGCATCTCTTAACCTAATATGTAGTTAAATATAATAGTTTTTGTATACAAGTTTAACCATTTTGATACAAATCAATTCTATCAATTGTATTCGTGATACAACGAATACAACGTGTATTCAACCTCTCTCCTCTCCCTCTCAGATGTTGCTCGTCTCTTTTCCCCCTCTACTAGTTTCGCCCACATCTATTTTCCCCTTAACATGTATCTATAATTCGTAACTAAAAAAAACTATAGTTATACATTTCTAATTAAGCTCAAACTATAGTCATTTTTGATAGTTTTCTTAATAAAATAATGCAACGATAGAACGATTTATCAATTGTGTCCATGTTAGTGATACATTGACATGCTCATCCAAGGAAAAAAAATCTAATTTTTACTTTTAGAACATTCATTCAGTCCACTCAAAATACGTGAGTAATGTTATAATGGAGCTAGTAACATAACATGGGAGATAAAGGATCTCAAATCATTGATTTTGAAAGATAACTCCATCAATACATTACATTTGTTGCTTTGCTCATCAATTGTAACTAACATTTGTAGCTTAGGTTGAAAAATATTGTGATGTTGAAAACTTTTTTTTAATCATATCAGTTATGTATTAAATATAATCAGGAGATCTTTTAAACATAGAGATTTGCTACGTCATTATCAAGTTAAAAAGTTGAATCAATTACTCGAGTCTGGTGAACTTCATATTGGATAAAGATTGAACCAAGAACACAGACTCCAAATATTAAGTGATACTCTTGGGGGCAAATCTTATAGAGACTCACTTATTTATTTGCTATTGAAGTCAACTCTTTTTACCCGTTGCTACCAAAATTGTGGAGTAAATATTTTCATTCATGAAGCATATTAAAAATGAAATGTGGGACAACATTGAAAATTCATATTTAAATGATTGTTTTAACAAACACGAATCTAAAGGGTTTTTTGTGGGTTCACGTGACTCATGCTTCTCTTTTTAGATTATATATAGCAATGTTGTATTTTTCATAAAATATTTAAATACAGAGGTGTGTAGCCATATTTAAATTAGCATATAACAATACAATGATGAGTGAGTGCACATCTCGAAGTAAAAAGAAATTTAAATCTTATATCTATTTTTTTTATTTATTAACACTCCCCCAAGTGGCTATCGGTGACACTTTTAACGTTTCAGTCATTTCTCTCTTTTATTTTTGCTTTATCCTTTAAAATTTTCAAGTGTGTCTAAAAAAATAGCACTGTAATTTTTTATATAATTAAATCAAATGTGTATATTAAAATTTAAAACTAGTAGAATTAAATATGTTGGACCTATAATTTTAAAATTTAATGGTTTAGTGTTCAAATTTATATCTTAGTTCTTAGATACATTTTTTCATAATAGTGCATCCGTCCTTTCGAAATCTTAACTACGCCTATATGATTGTTTAGTTTGTTATCTATAGAGCATGATGTATTTACAATTGTAAGTAATAATGCATTTGTTTATTTTCTTTTTAAAACTATGAAAACTCACTCATTGAGGACAATTGTAAATGAGTATTGCAAGTTATAATATCATTAAGAAAGTCATATATACTTTGTATACTTTGCGAAACCAAATCTCAAGATTGATCTAAACGATGCATCTACTTGACACCCGTTAATTTCAAATCTTAAATCTATCTCTATTTACAAATACAATGAAGATTTGACAAAATATGAAAAATGCTCTCTATCAAAATGAAGTTTTTTCTTTGACAGACTTAAGCAGTATTACTTTTGAAACATATTCATCAAAAATAAGTATATACTTTAGTTATCCCAATTTATGTGACACTTTTCATTTTTTGAGATAAAACAATTTAAGTTTGATCGAAAACTTGTGCATGAAATCTTCATTTTTTTTGAAATAAAATTGATATATTTGTAAACTACGTAAAAAGTACTAAAGTCACAATAATTGATAATTCAATATGTAAATTTCACCGTCAAAGATAGATTTATTTGAATTTCAAAATCTGAAAAGTGCCTCATAAAATAAGACGAAATGAGTATAAAAAAAAGAGAGAAAACAAAATAGCATAATGAAAAACTAAAAAGGTTAGTAAAATTTCTATTCATTCCCCTTGATAAACTTTGTTTTATAAAGAATTTAAAACGAAGAGGGTGATGATGGGATGCCATTCACAAATTTAAGGAGAGGATGGGGGCTACACATTATATCTTACACTAATATTGCGCCCGCAATGTGTTTTTCCCTCTTGTTGGTTTGGTCCCATTTTGCTTCCACTTTACCGTTGCAATGACACCACATCCACAAGTACATGCAAATTTGGAATTATGCATGACTTCCTATTTCCTTAGTTTTACCTACCGCTTATTGATCGATTTGGTTCGATATAATTTTAAAGTTTATTAGCATGATTTATTAGTTATTGATTTATAAATATGTCAAATCGTTATGAAACTATTAAGATATTAGTATATCAGTTATTGAACGTTATTGTTTCGGTTATCGATTTAAACGTTAATATTTGATAAAAATAAATCATTGAAATTTACTTAGAAAATAAGGTGACAAATCAAATGAACTACGCACATGATTAGTGACAAGTTGTATTTTGCTCAAAAGTAAACTGTCACATTTTATAATAATTGAGTGTTTGAGACAGCTAGAAATAAAAGTATGAAACTAAGTTCTAAGTCAATGACTATATATACCAAAAGGAATTTTTGGCTAAATTCATCCATGAAGTATGACCTAAACTTAAAATATATCCTTGTGTTATATAAGTGAAAAAAATACATCCTTGAACTATCCAAAAAGTTACAAGATTCATCCTTCTGTTATTTTTTAAAAAAACTCACGCCACCAACAAAAAATTAAATGTGTCAAGTCGAATGAATATATGTACACATGGTTAAGTTAGTTAAGTTAAGTGTTTTTTTTTTAGAAATTAAGAATTTAAATCATATTCAGATTTAATATATTCAAATTCTAAATATTCTTGTAAAAATATGCTAAATACTACTCCAACTTCAAATTTTCGAATACAACATGCGCCTTAAATTTTCAACATGTTTTTACATTGTATAAAATGTAAATTGCATTGTATATAAAGTACATGCATCCTAAATATTTTATTAAAGAAAATCTCTAAATAGTTGGACGTAATACTTTTAAAATAATTTTTTTTACATAATCTTTGTTACCATCGGAACCTACTGTATAAATATTTCAAAACTTGTGTATTGTTGCAAGTCAATTTACTTGATGATGCAAAAAAACATATAAATTGACAACACAAAAAATTAAATTCCGAGAATAAAAAATTCATTTCCTATCCATATCCTTATTCTTTTTAGATAACTTTGATCTTCTCGTCGTGGCAAGACATGACCAGTTTTTTTTTTATTGGTTCAATTAGTTTCTTAACAAAAATAGATTAAAGGATGATTCTTGTTATTTTTTATATAGTATAATGATGTTTATTTGCTCACTTAGATAATATAAGGATGTACATTAATTTACTATCAGGTTATTGACTTATCAGTTTATAACCCATTAAGAAAAAACTCAAATCATTAAAAATTGGTATAGTAATTTTCGACCTTTGACACCATCATTGAAGATTTCTTTTCATGTAACATAGAGTGGAAGCATAATAACTCAATTAACTATAGTAACTCATGCTTTGCTTTGCTTTGTTTTGGTCTATTCATAGTTAAATTTTGATACCTAAATATATTCTCTCATAATTATGCATTTTTGGCTTCTGCTCACACGAGTTCACACTTTTGTTTTAGCCCAAAGTTGTCGACATTATCCTTAGAAAGGTAAAGAAAAATATAACAATAATAATGATGATTTTTTAATGTAATCATCAGCTATTGCATGTGCATAATGAAAGATATCTTCGTGGTTTATCATATTATGTTTGGAGAAAATTAAATCATATAAAAATTTAAAAATATATTTTTACGAGTCATAAATATATTTTTTACTATTTGTTAAATATTATTTCTTATTACAATGCGTAGCATATTGAGAGAGATTTAGGCTCAAGATTAATCCGAATTTGGGGCTTTATATATTTACGGGCTGAATTTTCAGTCTTCATTGTGTTTTTTCCATGGTTTTAGGATTAAAATTAGAGATTAGTTTATTTGGGGCGTGATTCTATCTTATTGCTCATACAATTTTCGTTATACCTGTGTTTACTCAATTTTTAATTATGATCTGGTCAAAAATCTTCTAATCGTTGCAGTATAAAATGAAATTTTACTGTCAAAGTATGGTACAGTGGATGAAACTAATCTTTCCTTGAGCAAAAATTTCGTATTCGAGCCTTAAATATCAAAAAATTCTTCATAAAAAGTGTTTTTCTCCAAATGAGATTCTACACGACACAAATTCGTAATAATCCGAATATAGGTACTAGCTAGAAACCGTGGAAAACCAAAAAATAAAATAGAAGTGTGGACAAAGAAATGTGACACTCTGAGTCGTGTTAAATAGTGGGGCCTAAAACACACTTTGCACATTGCAGTGGATCTCCCGTACCTTTGTGTATTTTCATATCTTCCAAGTAATTAAAATTTGTACAAATTTGGAATTTAGTTGAATATAAGTTGAAGTGCAAAAAAGCAATTGTTTTTATTCATGCATAAAAATATACCTTGTTTATTTTCTATAACAAAAGTAGTAATAAACTTTTATGCAACTTCAAAAGTTCACTTTATTTTAATTTATACACGCACTCACGTGAATTACTCAACATAAGGTTTTAATTTCGAAAGTAACATTTTGTGGTATACAACTTTACAAGTGTATGGAACATAAAAGAAAAAAGAAACTAGTCACTACTTAACTTTTTGACAATTCATTGTTTAAATCATTTTAACTCACTTAACTTTTGGATAGAATTGGACAATAATTAGTTTATAGATTCAATCTATTTTGATCTGTCCAAAGTCTACTCAAATCATTTATTTGTCACCCCAACAAAGTAAATAACGAAGTGATATGCATCTTTTGTAGATAGGGAGATCAAATATTTGTTCGATACGTTTTTTTCGGTGATCAATTAGATTATTATTTTTTTTCTTCAATATTTCCCATTTAACCATTAAATAAATCCAATAGTTTTTAGCACTAGAGTACTAAAATGCCATTTTTCAATGTCATTGTTCTAATGTGTCTCAAATTTTGGAGACACTTCGGTTGTTTTCAAGCAACTAGTAATAGTGACATAACAATGATTCTAAGAACAAAAAACTAGACAAATTCTAGTACTCCATCCACAAGAAATATACAAAGTGTGTGATATCTCAGTCATGAAAATTAAATTTTGGGCCAAATTTAGGCCCACAAAAACTTCTTAATGATACATGGTGTACTGTGTGGTCCATGAGGTCAACTGACTCTGAAAATGACTGGTTTTGAGTCCAAATTTGTAATGTTGTAATGACAATGGTTTGGACTTTTGTACTTGCTGGAGGTGGAAGATTATTAAGAATTATTTTTGTCACGACCCAAAATTGACGTGATGACACTCGTCTTATTCCATCAAGATAAGTCAGCCTAAAACCCAACTAATATAGTGAATGCGGAAGTAAAACGTGAATAAAAGTCTAATACTATAAAATACTACGGGAAACAAGGTCAACTCGATTAGCCCCCAAAACCTGGTTGTCACGTGTACAAGCCTCTAAAGTAATGAATCAAAAGAAAAATACAATTCTCATATGACATTGTTCCTAGAGTAGAACAAGATCATAAATAAGAGTAAAAGGTCCGCTAAAATGACAAACAACTACCTCACAAATCTCCATAAGAAGCCTCAGACAAGGAGAAGAGAAAATATCACAAAGGTCCAGGCTAATAACCTACAAAAAATTGTAGAAGCAAGAGGTGAGTACCAAACCACACGGTACTCAACAAGTAAACCTCTAAACACAAGTTAAGGGGATAAAATACGGGTACTCCTTACACCCCAATCGAACCTCCACCACTACAACCTGCATAAAACCAGCCCAACCTAACAGTTCACCAATCACAAGCACATATCTCAACCACAACATTCTAACAATCCCATATTCTTAACAACAAGCTCAATATTCGTCAATTACAACCTCCACAAAAGTCACTCACAATATCAGCAACACACAAGATCAAGTTCATCAAATAGAGGTAACCAAATATCAAGTACTTTCCAACCACCAATAAAATACATAATCATAAAGAATGAAGGATGTCATGAGATGCAATACAATATGACACCATGAAATGATATGCCTCAAAATACCAAGTACTCTCTCGACCGTATATACATGATACTCCTCGGAAATACATCGAGAGTTCATGACCCATGGGGGACTCGCGAGGTCCATATACCGACACGGACGATCTCCACGTGTCTGTTCGAACGATCTCAACGCACTATTATAAATCAAACAAATTCCGCACGGACGATCTCCACGTGCCCAAACTAAAATAATAACTTTCCCATCGCACGGACGATCTTCACGTGCCCAAATAATCATAACTCGATCTCAACACGTACGATCTCCACGTGTTAGACCTTTACTCATACCCAATCTCATGTCAATGCATGTGCACAATATGATATCAAATAAAAAAGATGATGCAACATCTCAATAAATCAAATGTCGCTATGACATATAATCACCTCATTTATCACAATTATATGGATTCGTAAAGAACACAATAACACATAATACATCAAGTCAATAATCTATCAGCTAATGCCCATATGCTTTGGCATTCTCGGATTACAATATAACACCGGTACTCGTACCATTCTCAACTCATCACACACAAACAACTAATCACAATACCTTTTATTACCCCTTTTTATCATTAGAATTAATCAAGGCGGACAAGTCAAGCCTTCACCAAGTCCCATTACTCCCAAACATATACCACAAGGAAATACACGAATTTCATACACTTAACAAGGGTATAGATATCCATTTGCCTCAAATAGTCGAACAATCACTCCGTGACTTGAGTCTTCCTCTTTTCGTTGGACTTCCAACTCAAAGCAATCTATTCACATTATTAATCACAATAAGATTTCAAATCTAACAAAACTCAAATTACTATAGGTTTAGTCTAGACCCAAAAGCTTACACAAATCTAAATTCAAATTCCTAAATTTTGATGCCCATTATCATGTCAATCCTCATATTTCCAAATTTTTAGGATTATGTTCCAACTTCTTCAATATCATAACTCTAATAGTATTCATATAATAAATTACCTTATATTTAATTTCATATAATAATGTATCAACTAAGATATTATGTAATATGATGGTTACAAGAGTTATATAAAAGAACAAGAAGAACAATATGTTACCTCTAACTCTCATTTAACTTCCTAATGATTATCCCCAATCATTGTCCAATAATGCACTTGTAGTTCAAATTTCTAATTCTTTTTTTTTCTTTTTCAAATCTTGTCTTTGATTCTCTTTCCCATCCAACATTTAACAATAGTAATAATGTAACTACTAATTAATTTGGAAAGACAAAATCAATTGCAGCGAAAGAAAGTTAAAACTATTACCTGGAAAATTATTCCAGTCGGCGGCTCCATGCCCTTACACATACTCTCCGTTTCTTTCTTTTCCTTTTCTTTTCTTAAATTAAAATAATTAGGTATTAAAAGTGACAAATCCTATTAACTTATTTTAATTTGAATTAAGTAACATAGATATTAAATAAATTATGACATTACCCATTAACAACCAACTAAATAAATAAGTTATTTAATATATATCCATCAATTAAATAACCGTAGTTATCGAATAAGTTAAAATTCTCAAACCAATTTCACCAACTAATCATAAATGACTCGAAATAACTATCGGAAGGAAAAAAACTATAATTTTTACGAAAATTTCTACAAATGACTTTTTAGGTCATTTTATTATCCACCACTAAAAATCATGTTCGTCCCCAAACATAAAAAAGAAGAAGAAAGAGTAAGTGACACTACCAAAAGCCCGAGTAGTGATCTTTTAGAGTCGGTGTTTATCTATCCAAGTGAGCTCCTCCCTATACCATTCGATCAAGATCAACAACTAAAAATCAAAATTTCGAATTAAACTTTGGAAGATCTACAAATCAGAAGTGATTACCAAGTCATAAACTAACCCATGAGCCCAATCTAAACTGAAACTCATTGGACCTTAACACAACCATCATGACGAATTTTTTCTCCCATAACCAAGATAACCTTTCAAATCAATACCGACTACAACCAAAAGTGATCCTGAATCAACCACTAGAAACTCATAATGCACATACTATCACAAATCTTATCACAATTCCCTTTTCACAACACAATTCTTTCACGAGCTTAAGTTATTTTTTTTTTTTGATCTTTAGACATCGGTACCCACCAAGGTAGAATCAAACTTATCTAACCCAAAGAAGAAAATGATTAAGTAAACACCTAACAAGTGATACACTTCAAAATGTAGAACCTCTAACAACACTCTTAGACAATTGCAACTCCTCACAGCTCTTATATAATTTCTCATAAGCATGGTGCGTGTAGAGCTACTGATGTACTTCAACTATCCCAATCAACATCAAATCTATCATAACTGAAATGAACAAGTCTAACCAAGGATGCGACCCTACCAAAAAGACAATCACGGGATTGGTACACCCGATCCACCAATAGAAATTCACATCGATATGAAAACATGTGTGGGTATAGGTATCGAATCACACTCCAAACCATATCCAAAATGAAGTAGATGGTCATATAAGAATATACAGACTCAAAATCGAATAACACTAGATACTTCTTCCATAGTGCCCATATCAAACATTTTTATTCATATGGCTCTCTCTCTTTAATTTTCTAGCTACCCACAATCACCAATCTAGTCCCGATTACAATTGTTTACATAGTTGCTTTATCGAACCACAAATGTTCTTCACAGTACTTCACTAAGTCCAACACTCTTAATACTAATAGAACACCATAGCCATACCAACCATTTACCTTAATCTCAAACTGTCACTAGTATCAAAGTCTTCTTAGCAAGACATTATCACCTCAAATATTTTCAAACTATGACTCTCTCTCTTTCCTTTTAAGCACTTCATGACAAATACAGGTCACACCCAAGTGTGATAACACTGATTCTAAATCGAAAAGTACTTTACCATCGAGATACAATAATTGAATCACACTCAATGTGAACTCCACATAATTTTTAAGATATCAAATTTCAACTAATATTCAAAATCATTGTATTCCTCATAACAACACTTAATAATTTCTTGGTCACTCCGATAATTTGGTATACTATAAGCTCATAACCTCTACTCACTATCAAATGCATATGTTATACATCATAACAGTTTGTATCGTCTCATCAACAAAGTAGTTTCAATTCCCTCAAATCCTCATTAATCATGTAATATTGTAGGTCCACACCATTGAACATCAATAAGTTACCTATAATAATATGAACAATTTAACTTGACATAACCACATATAATCTTTCATTCATAGTTTCTTATCACCCAATCAAAAAAATAATCCTTAGAAAAGTCGATGATAACTTCCTAGTAAGTCTATACCCTACTAGTTCACATCTCACCGTCATATCTAACCTCATTGGCAAAAATCAATAAATCCTTCAACTACAAATCAAGAGCTTATACGAGATGTCTTATTCCTTCACTTTTCTGAAAATTTTCCCACAACAAACTATTGTTCCCTTTGCTGACTCGCTTACCACTCTTATTCTTTGGCCAACAACCCTTGACATTTTTACCTTATCCTCTAAATAAAAACTTTAATTGAAAACTCTTCTTTAGGTCCTTTGAAAATCAAAATAAAAAACTTTATGACTCAAATCATGTATAAGTCCTTTCAAATGGTCAATACCAGTGCGGTCGATTATTTCTTACCTTACTAATCCACACCTTGAGAAAACATACTACCATAAACATAAACTCACAATTCAAAACTTGAATTATTTTCCAAACCATGTAACACAATCCCATTATCTATCAACATAAGTTCATATATTAAAGATCTTTATGAATTCACGTATCTTATCATATAATTGATCGTCTCTCTATTGATCTTACTGTATCCTTCGTTTAAAAATCAGTTGTACCAGTTAACAAATTTAAAACCGTAAAATAACTCATCACCAGACTCGAGTCAAACATGTGTAAAATTCTTCTCAGTTCTTACCCAATTATTTTTAACCATTCTGATGAACTCGTAAGCCTATTACTATAATAAGAGCAAAATATATAGAACCATGTATCTTTGAACCCGATTCTTAACTCTCTAAAGATATATCTTTGTCCTTTGCAATTAGAGTGGATATCTTTGTTCTCGATTGTCTCTTTCCAATGGCTAAAATACATCCTACTAATTCTTTTCATTTTTTACTATAGTTCATGTCAATTCTATTCGAGTGTTATCTCAGCACCTCCTATAACTTTCCATGCAACTACACTACTCATCACATATTAGCATATCATAACATTAAATACTCGCAAGTCGTCATTACCATAAAAAAATCCATATAACCAAAATCTTTATCATATAGTTGCATCCTAATCACAATCCATCACGAACTCTTATTAACATCTTGCTCAGTTTGCTCTTGTCATCACCACTAAGTCAACCTTTTCATCAGTATGGCATTTCAAACCCAATTACACCAATCAAATCCAAAGGACTAACCCACTTTTATATGCAATTTTTACTAAAATTTTCAATCACCTTCACACAAGTATACTCTTTAAGACTTTCTTTACCAATAAATTTGTCATTCTGGTATCTATCCATTTCCTTGGACCTTAAGATAAAGTAACTGGTCCTCATTTAGAACCCTCAAAATACATTTCTCAACTCAACACATTGATATCGTATTAACGATCCACCACTAAAATCTTCCTTATACACAATACTTAACCCAAACATCTACAATAACAAACTAGTTGGTTTCTCAAAGGTAAATTAAACATCAAATCTCATTATATGAGCATGTGATATAACATATAACTCTTTAATTAGTTAGTAATCACACTTGACATCAACGTATCCATTTCTATATACAACTAGTATCACATTATGAAAGTTTGTTAGATCCACCACTAGAACACATCTTACCTACCGATAAGATTGAACCCAAATAGCCTACACATTTCTGCCCATTAAGTAACTAACATACACTACCAAATTAGCTTGGTCTCTCGTCTAAAGCGATATGCATCCTTTCATAGATTAGGTCAATAACATGAGTAACACACTCTATAACTCTATATAACTCTACACAAGTAAGCACCAATACTATTGTAGTAATCGTTCTATGATCCTTCTTAACATTCACCCGATCTATGAAACTGCAATAGTGATTCTTAACTAAATTAGTCCAACATCATTCTCCTCATTAACTACGAAATTCATACATGTTATCACAACTTTACTAATTGTAGTTTCCAAAGTTACAAGTCCATTGTATAGCCACCCCTTTAATCATTTCACTTTCAATTGTTAAACCACTAATTATCGTATATACAACATAAGTACTATTCATTTTACTAGGGTAACTAATCTTACACAACCCCTCCAAATTGTTAAACATTCTAAATCTAACCACCCATCTTTTCCATAAGTATATTACTTCCATCTTAATATCAAATCTAACATTTAAACCATACACGACGTCAACTACTCACATGAGAAACCAAGCATGAAACATCACTATAAGTGAGAGAGTAGATGGAGTGAAGCGATAAGAATCAAAATCGGATCAAGTACGCACGATAGAGATAAAAAAAGTAAAGTTTTTTCCTAAAAGTCACTATAGCCCCTCGAAGATAAGTACAGCCGTCTCCGTACCGATCCTCGAGACTCTACTTAGACTCAGCCTGTACACACGTGAGACCTATGAACCTGGGGCTCTGATACCATGTTGTCACGATCCAAAATTGACGTGATGGCACTTGTCTTGATGGAATAACGAGTGCCATCACATCAATTTTGGGTCGTGACAATTTTGCACCATATATATAATGACAAGAGATCTTTAATTACTGATTTTATACACACTTTCAAATAGATATTCAATATAATAAGAGTTCGTTTGGTATGAAGGATAAAAAAAATAGATTCTGAATAAATATAAGATACTTTATTGTTTTATGTTTAATTTTGAGGTATTAATTAGTGTTGAGGTTATTTATCGAGCAAGTTAAGTCCAATATCTAAGGGTGATCTAATTTACAAAATGTGTACATAATGTATAAGTTGTGTATACTTACACTAATATATATACATATAATATACATACATATACTTAATCAATGCATATATTGTGTATATTTCAATCATTTTTGTATGTATTTTGTAAACTAGTTGATCGAATTGAATATTTGTTAAGTTTTCCTTATTTATCTTATATATATGTGCACACACTAGCTAATGAAACCTATTTACGGGCTCAATATTACAATCTTAAACATATTTATAGGTATTTAATTAGTTTTTTGAAAAAGAAAATTATCATCAATATTTTCAAATAAACACGTTAGGAAATGACAATTAAAGCACTCTAGAATAATATTTATAAAATCAAACAATAACTTATAAATAACTTAAGTTATCTTAATTAACAATAGAATATTTGAATTAAACAATTAATTTAATTGTATTCTTCTTCAACTTTGTCTGAAAATTATTTAAGAGAATAGATCAAAATGATAAGTGTCAGTTTATTAATAATCTTTATAAAATCATACGAAGCAACAAAGTCTAATGATTTATCTATAGATTAATTTTGAGTATACTTAAATTTGTTCAATGTGTGTTCAACAGACAAAATGACGATTACTGGATGAAAATTAGAATAAACCATATCATTCCTTATAAAAAAGATAAAAATGATAGACTTTATTGTGACTTTATGTCTGGTCTTATATACATCAAAATTAGGCGAACAATTTGGTATAAGAAAGCAATTTTTTTAAAAAAAGTATACTTTTATACATGGTGAAGGACCTCAAATAAAGAGAGATAAAAAATTACTTGGATTGGTACCTTTTAATAAATAATTACTGATTTTAGTAATATTCTTTATTTATTATAATTTGTAGCAATACTATATTAAATTTGCAATATGAATCTAAAGTGAATTATGTATGCAATATATATGTATTATAATTATTTTTTAAATATATTATGCTTGTTTGGTAAGAAATTGACACATTGTATTATAAGTGTATTAAAATGTGTGATAAATGTATTAACCATCAATAAAACTTGTATTATATGTGAATGATAAATTATTCTTTGTAATATGTGTTAAAATTGTATTATATATGTATTAAAAGTGATCAAGTGAAAAGAATGTTATTGTTATAAATGGTAAATATTTTCTTAATTTAATATATTTATTTAAGTTTTCCTACAGAGAAATAGATGACATTAATAAAATTTAATATAATATACATCGTAGTAATTTAACATGACATAGTTAATACAACAATTTATATAAGTTGTTTAACACGATTTTAAGTTTTAACTAATGATAAAGTAATAATATAAACTTTATGTCTTCAATATATATATATATATATATATATATATATATATATATATATATATATATAGAAAAGGAAAAACATCGAGAGAATTGGGCCCATCATCCCGCCAGAGCGGGACAGATGCCGCTAGGGCGGCGGCGCTCCAGCGGGACACAAAGCGCCAAAGCGGGAAGGTCAGGGGCAGAACTTAAATGACACGATTATTTACTCCTTTTTCCCTAAGTGTCCAAAAGAGGCGAGGACCATCCCAAAACCCTCAAAAAGATGCTCTAGACTTGGGAAGGAAAGAGGAAGAGATTTCTTGAGCAAGGATGACGAGAGCTTGTGGATTTTCAGCCAAACCACCATCTCGACGTTTGGAAGCCAAGATTGGATCTACAATCCCTCTGCAACCGCTTGGCGTTTAGATAGGCTAGGTTTATAAATTGAGTAGTCTTAAATCTGTTTTCACTACGTAGTATTTTGTTAATTGATGGTAGAATTTATGTGTAGGCCTACGGGTACGAAAAAATGGATGATTGTACATGTACCCTAGTTACTAAGGATGATTTTACGGTGGTGAACAACCTTATCTAATGAACTAGTGTTAGATGATGATTCGACCGCTAGTTTTGTGTTATAGTTCTTCTTAATGGTCCTATTGTATGTGTACACGTGTAAGGATAGAAAGTTATAAACCGAACCCAATGAAATGACTACGTAAGCATAATTACATGCCATGAATCTATTACTTACTTGTGTGACAAAGTGAATAGGTGTGATTACGATTGTGGATGTACTAACTAGACCAGGAATCATGTTCTGACACATATACATTAATCGGGTGCCACGTTCCGCGACACATACATTAGATCGGGTGTCACGTTCTGACACATACATTAGATTGAGTGTCACGTTGTTACACATATACTTTGGATCGAATGACACATTCCGACGCACTAAGAGTTTAGGTGTGGGTTCCATGAGAGAATCATTGTGATTATCATATGCATATCTGCTTGCTATTGATATTGGGAAATTGTATGATTGCTCCTAAAAGAATATTAAACTATGCAATTGGCTTATGTATGATACTGTGTTGTAAGTACTCTTTTTTGTACATCTTGTTTTTGAAATAATATTTGGTAAGTGGAGGCTGAAGGTCCAAGTGTTATCAGTTACTTTAGAGAGGCGGGTTATGTCCTTACTAGTGAGAAGTGAGGTAGTGTTCCTGATGCAAAAGTTGTTAGGTCCTACCTTGGGCTGAGAATTTGTGTCATAAAAGGCTAGCAAGCCTTGATAGAATGTACTATGTGGTTAAGGATTGAATTGTGATGAAAAAAAAGTAAGGGTACAACTAGTCGGACTAGTAATGGTGGAATTCGAGAACCCTTCTAGGAGATAGAATGGTTAATCTATGATTAAGAACCGAACGAGTAGGGTTATAGAGACGAGGGTCAGAGTTAAGTATGGTAGCATGTTTCAAGATATTTGGGGATGTTAAAGGCATGTGTATAAAGAATAATGGATGTACTTTCTTACTGCAAGTTTTCTATTGGTTGATTTCCATATATTATGCGGTGGGTATCAGATTGAATGATGATGCCTATCAGTACGTGTGATTTGTACTGGTACTATTCTTGCTATGCCTTTTTGGCATAGTCTGGTTAGGGGCAGTGATGTTTCATAGGTGAAGACGAGACAATCACGACCAACTCCTATTTTTCTATGTAATCTCAGAAGAACCTGTACATATTTAGACTAGATCTCTGGGTGTAATTTATGTTATAAATTTTAACTTGGATTATCTTTTTTAAAAAAGAAAATTTATCGCTAAAATAGTGTATATCGACATTTCATTAAACATAAAAAATATCAATAGGTATAAGTACAAGCAAGGTGGCTAGGCCTTACCTTACTAATTCTACTGAAGTACCTAACTTTTGCTACTTAACAAGCATGAAGAAAATAAGAGTTAGAGAGAACTAAGTATTTTATGATCACCACAGAGTTTGTAATACACTCCATGATGATATTACAAATCAAAATGCTTAGATAATGTAAAAATATGTCAAATCAAGAAGAATGTTGAGTTATCCGCGTCAAACTTTCTATCACAAAAGTATGAATTAAAGAAAATTGATTGTCCATCCAAAGTAACTTGAAGTATTTTTCTCTTATTTTCTTCAAACATATCCAACATCACTTGATAATTCATACTTTATTTATGGATTTATTAGATCTTGTTGAACCTATTGATACTGTCAAATGGTTCTGGTTTGCCTGTCGCATCAGTAGGTGCCTTCGAACAAACTCCTCAGTCATTTTACTATCCCAACTATGTTCTTCCATGTGTATTCTTTTGCTTTTGTTGCTTCCACTTCTTTGTTGCATAGGTGGTATATCCCATTCCCGATCCACTCTATTAAATCATATGTCCAACATTTGTCTTCCTCATCTTCATCAAGAGAATCCTCGCTCAAATGAAACATATTGTCTTCCTCATCTTCATCCAGACAATCCTCACACAAATCAATTGTATTTGACACTAAAGCCCTTGACTCATTCTTCTTTGCATTCATACGTTTAGGCACGAATATAAAAGCTTCTAGACTCAATTTGCTATTCTAAGCAGGTGGTGAGACCTGCTTTTCTTGGATCAAATCGTTATCATTATCTGTTAACTTTACTTGCTTTCTAGTAGTCTTTAATAAAGCATCCAAAACTATTCGAGCATAATAAGTCTCTTGAGACATTACTAATATATTGTTTCTTCTCACTGTCATTAAAATTTTCAGTCTCACCCTTTTCACTACATGGAGAATTATTTTGACTAGTCGGTCAAAGTATTCGATTATTAGTTGATTTTTTGTGTGCAACCAATGTCCAGTTTTTAGTTGCATTCTTGTTTTTAACTTGCAACCACATGCTGTACGAAATTTTTTTGCATCTTCAACATCAGATGTATCTATCAGTTTTTGTCCTGATTCTATTAATTTTTTGCCCGAACCAACTCGTGGCGCATCAACCCCAACTCTTGGTGTCCCCTACGTTTTTAGTTGCATGACACATCAAATTCGGTCCAACTTCTTTTGATTACACTTCATTAGTAGCAGTTTGTTGATTTTTACAATCACTTTTATTTTCGGTAGTTGTTTCAACACCAATATTACTTATATCAACATTCATTGAGTCAGTACGATTATGCTCAGAAGTGGCAGCAACCAGTTTTCGATCTAAAGAAGTAGATTTACTTTGATCGACATCTACAACGTTTCTTTCCATTTAGTATTTCTCTTGCATCACCTTGATACTTTTCACTATCGATAGTACCTTTTAAAGCAACTTCAATGCTATCATCAATTTGTTTTTTATTTTGATTTCTTTTCAGGATCAAATGACAGCTATCTTCATCCTGCCCTTGGTGCTTACAATAATTGCAATACAAAGTTAGATTATCATATGCAATCTCCTGAAAACCCTCTATTAACTTACCAGATTTTCCATCTACAAACGCATCCTTATACGATTTGGAAGCTTTTTCATCAGATCAAGTTAACCTTGAACCTATCGTGCTAGGTATTGACTTGATTTGAGTAGCTTTATCTATAACTATTGGTCTCCCCACTCCCGATGCTATAGAAAACATAGACTTTTTTGCAAATAATAACGTCGTTTTCTCCTTGGGATTATAATCAATGGACCATGAAAAATCCACATTTGTGAGTGATCCTCTCCATTGTAGAGAACATAATTATCTGAGCGAGATAAAACTATTACATAATCTTCATATTGATCAAATCTCAATAAAATTTGTCTTGAAGTAAGTAATCCAATTAAACAATTGCCTTTGGTACCAAGATTTTATTGACCTTAATACCTTCAAATTTGGCGCACCATGGGATAATTGAAATATCACTTCCTGATGCAGTCCCTCTTCAATCATAAAGTCCTATCTTTCCTCCATTGAAAACGTGATGGTAGATTTTCCATGAATTATTTCGATTGATTTTGTGATTATTTTTTAGTTAATTAAGGCAGATTGTTTAGGATTTATATGTTGAGATTGAAAAGGGTGGCGTATGTGGTTGTTTGGGGTGGTGGGGCGGGCTGGACAACGTCGAAAAGAGATCTTCCAGTGCCCATAGCAGCCACGAGAGCTGCACAACTGCTGACTAGGAAGGATCCGTACGTCATCCGTACACCCCCAAAGTTTCAGTCATGCAATAAGTATTTACCATTTAAAGTGAAAAGAACGTGGATTGTCAAAAACTCTTATTTATGTAAAAATCGCATGAATTTTCTCTTACCTTATTTTTTATAACCTTACACATGTTTTTAACTGTTTGGAGATTAAAGGTTCCCTACCTATGTGTTGTGTTTGTGTAAGTGTCTAACTACATCGTTGAGCGGTAATAGAGAGACTCAATTGGCGAGCATTTATATTTTATCATATTTCATAATCTAGCTCGGTGTTCGTCCGGGTGTCAATCCTAAACACGAATATGAACAATTGATATGCAAGTGAGATTGAGCTTGTATTTTTTGGTCTATCTACCTCTTCATCTCCCAAGTATGAGAATAGACAATATATTTATCTCTATGGTGATCACACATGAAATACTAAAATAAGAATACAAAAGTAATTTAAGTGATAACCAATCATTAATTCAAAACAATCGATGTTCAAAAATCACCCGTAATTACAACTGATATGGCCAAGTTACCCCACCCGAAAGAAGTATAAGCAGTCATTGTCAAATAAAGAACCCAACTTTCAGGTTAGGATCGATTTCACAAGGAATATGATTTATACTTAGGATAACTCACGATTATCTACGTTAAGTCAAATGATTTCTAAAAAATAATAAAAAGGGTGTGTGTGTGAATAAGATAACAATTTGTTGATTTGTATGAATAAGTAACAAGCAAATCGGATTTGCAGTTTGAGATATCAATATGAGATGAAAACTAGAGCATAAGTGTCCTCCACAAGCTCTTAACGTAGTATTCCTAATAATAGTAACTTTATCCTAGTATTAGCATGCAAGATTGATAAGTTAGGTATCCAAATGATTGGTCCTCCGAGTAGGGAATTTCACCACGCAACTTAGTCTGTCTACGAGTGTATACTTTACTAATTCTTACCTTTAACCTTGGATTAACCTTCACATGATTATGGTTAGACTATTGATAGCGGCTAAACTCATCTAAATCTCCGTTGTTCAATCCTTTTCTCATTCATTACTTCCTTGATTCGGCAAGTAGGAATGAGGCGAATTCAAACATTGGACACCACTAGAAATCATTCTAAACAAAATGATTGTCAATTCATGCATACTCTATTCTAGAATTACTTTATTATTAGTCATACATTGTTAATTGCTCATGGTTCCCGCAACTTTAGTTATGAATTTAGCTACTCATGCTTGAGAAGTCACAATTCATATAGGATTAATAAGATAAATCATGAACTTACAATCAGAATAGGTAAATACCGTAATCTTGAATTGAAAATCAAAATCAAATTGCATAAAACGAACTTCAAGAATTAAGATGCTAAAATATTTGCAAAATAACTCCAAAAGCCAAGAACAAAAGTCTCCAAAATAGTCTAACCCTTAAAAATGAAAAACACAACTTATATTTATAGTAGTTAATTCCTAAACAAAGTAGGAAAAAAAATAAGGAAATTGCGGTTTGGGGTAGTTTCAATCGACGACAACAATGAAGAACTGTGAATCAATCTAAGGTTTGTGTTCGCCTACGTGGTTCAGCAGTTAGCCAAAAATTAAGGTCTTAAATCGATTGTTGCCACCTACAGTCTGTAGGCCAATCTACGATCGGTCTTCTTCCTTTGTGGTCAAGTACTGGAACTCATCTTTCAGAATCAAACGATAATAGGTGACATACGGTCAGTCATCCATACCATGGGGTGTCGTTTGCCTCTGTGGTTCCACACTTAGTCAGACTTCCTTGAACTCACGATCCACACCTCTCCATCTACGACTCGTCGACTAAACGACGGTCCATGATTGAGCTCCATTAACTATCACTCATGCTATTTCAACTCTTTTTCTTTCACTGGTCCAAACCTATTTCCTACAAAAAATTACATCAAATATCATCATATCTAATAATAAAACGTCCAAGACTCACACAAATTTCAAGTATAATGTATCAAAAATACTGAAATTTACGGTACAACCCAAAAACAAGGGTCTTTAATTAGCTACTTATGTCTACGAAAATAAGAAAAGAAAACTACCCTAAAAATATGGGAAAATTACGCAAAAAAGCAAACTTATACTATTTAATTACTCATCATAGCTATAGTTTGCTATAATTACCACTCGCGACTAACATTATACATTAGTTACGTGGGCTAACTTCGAGTTTGTATAATTAGTCACGTTTGTATATTTATAATTCGCCAGGATATACAAATACATATGTATAATATACAATTATTTAACCTGCATACATATACGATTCACCTCTCTCCCACTCTCTTTCCTCTCTCGCTCGCCTCTCTCCTCCTTCTCCCAATCTCGCTTGTCACATATACAAATGCATATGTATAATATACAATTATATGCATATTCAATTCACCTCTCTCCCACTCTCTGCCCTCTCTCGTTTGCCTCTCTCCTCCCTCTTCGATCTCGCTCGCCTCTCTCCTCTCTCCCAATCTCACTCGCCTCTCTCCTCCCTCTCCCAATCTCTCTTGCCATATATATAAATACATATGTATAATATACAATTATTCACCTTTCTCTCATTCTTTTCCCCCTTTCTCTCGCTTCTCTCATCTCTCTCCCAATCTCGCTCACCTCTCTCCTCCATATAACATGTAACTACAAATTGTAATTATCAAACTATAGCTATGGAGAGTAATTAATTATTTTTAAGTGGCTATATGTGAAAGTTTTCCATTGACTTTCTTTATACTTAATGCTCTATGATTAATGGATCAACAATAATTATTCGTATGGAATATTTATAGATGTTGAAAATTTCAAATAAAATAACTAGATTCAAAATAAATTAAAAAATCAAAGCCTTAATTCTGAATTAGATTTACTCATGAATAGTGTGTGGTTTCGTAAAAAATTTGCTGCCACATCATTTTTGTCATGACCCGAGAGCACCCCCTAGTCGTAACACGATGTACTTGACCCCGAAGGGGGTCTTATAGAAGCCTCTTAGCATTCATTCATCGCATAGGTAATAAAAATAGTGCGTAATTAAAACTTTTCTCAATAAAACAAACAATCAAATACTCATTTATAAAGCAACGGAATACTAAAGTCTCACATGGCCTTCTTAGACACAATCTTAAACATCATAGGTACACGGCCCTTTACAATAGAAAAGAATACTAGAATGTCTATTACACCAAAATGAAACATAAGAGTTCTTTGTCCTGGAATCTATGCCGACATACCAAGTCTTGAAGGAATAGCAATCCGAGCCTTCAACTAGAGAATCCACTAGTTACCACAACCTACACATGTAGTAAAAACATGAAAAAGATGGTGTTAGCAAAATTAAGCACTAAGTATGATGACCATGCAAAAACATGCTTTAAAGGGGACATTTGGTTTGAAAATCAGGCATTATGCCACTTCTGAAATATCATTGTTCAATAGCACAAGATACATACAACACAAGTATAAACATCATACAAGTCATTATATCTCATTTAGATAATACCAACATGTAAACCATTACCTTTACCTTTTTGCCTTCAAATCAAGTAACCTTCATGCTATACCTTGTGCAATGAATGGATAACTTCTCATACCACCATCCACACTAAGGCACCACACTAAGGTCATAAAAAGTGAACTCATATTTCAATCCTTCCCACATTTACACAATAAAGCATTTAAGAGAAATAACATTATATAAGTCAACTTAGCACGTTAGGAGCATTACCTAAGACAACTTCTAAGTCATACTTATACATTGTGCAAGTAGCATCCCATTATACTACTTACTAAGTACTCCCTTGAAGTCACCTTAAGCAAACACATTCATATATAATAAGGCATGATAAGGAAGCAACTCATGATATTATTCAAGTATAACATGCATCTTTACATTTTAGTATATAAGAGTCAACATTACCCAAAACTTATTCAGATTACTTTCATTCATTAGACCTTAGGTCATCATTCTCATTAACTCTAACATGAGAGGACATTTATACATTTATAGGACTTCACACATTAGTCATTAAGACTTAGGGAACTCACTAGAGCTTTTTTAAAGCCTACTCGTGCCATGTGTAGGCAGTGGCGGGTTCAGGATTTCCATTAAGGGAGTTCAGAAAAAAAGAAAATAGTGGTTTAAACCCCCTAAACCACTAAGTCAAACTCTAATCTTATATTCATGAGGTTCAAAATCAATATATAAACATAAAAATTCTTTAAAATACCTTAAATATACAACGTAATTATTTGCAGAGGGGGTACTCTAGGTCCGCCTTTGTGTGTAGGTAGCATCCCATACTACTACCTACACTTTTTAGTACCTAGTGACTAGAGTTCACATCTCACATGATGTGAATAAGCGTTTAACCGACATAGACCATGAGAGGTAGTTCATGGAATCTGGTGTACTATCCCCACACCGTAAATAGGTGATCCACTTGCCTAATGGAGACCGGTTCATATAGATTTGGTTGATTCGTAGCGTGGACCTATGTGGCCACATAGTTGTGGGATATGAAAGCGTTCATTGAGATTCAACCTATTGTTGGGAGAACCTTCATCTAACTATATCCGCTCGGTGCTTATTAACCTACATTCTTATAGAGTAGTTACATTGACATTACATTGGTGTGCTCGAGAGGGCCACCAACATTAGGTCTACCGACCCAAAACACATACACATGAAGGGCCATCACCATTAGGTCTACCTATTCAAGGTATATAAGGATAACTCATTGGTCATCCTAGGAAAAGCCACCACCATTAGGTCTCCTGCTCCTAGGTTCATCATTTCACACAAGAAAGAGGTCATCACATTAGGTCTATCGCTTCAAGGTTTTACAATCACATTTAGCACCTAGACTCCTCATGAAAGACTACCAATAGTAGGTCTATCAATCAAGACATTCATTCATCCATAAAGAGGCTATCAACAATAGGTCTACCAATTCATGATCATTTAGACATCAAGTCAAGATACATTTATTGTTTAAGAAGAGGATGCACTAGCCTACCAATTCAAAATACACATTCACCTTTTCATTCCATTATACAAGAATAAGATGTCTAAGCCTACCAATTCAAAATACACATTTACAATATAGAACCCTTCACATTCCATCATGATCATTCATTCATTGGGATCACATGTATATATACTTCAAATATGATCCCCTTAACTTCATTGAATTCACATCCATATAACTATCAAATAAGCACCTCCTAATTCAACAAGTGATTTATCACAAATTGCCTTCAAGGCCTTAGATCTCAACTTACCAACACACCAATATATCAATACAATAATAATTCTCCATGATTAGGTATAAATGATGATACTTCAATAATCTACATAAATTTAGGCATAATTCATCAACATGCATTCATGGTCAATAACTCACATCATAAGGCACAATATAAGATTTGAGAAAAGTCTTGGTTCACAGAGTTTTCACCATAATTCATCAATCAAATAGTAATCATTAGAAATCTTTTAAAATCATTTGATGCTCTTGAACTTGAAAATATTAGAAATTGACTCTAGAGATGGAAACTATTGAGATGGACGTTGAAAACCTGAGTTTTAAGAGAGAAAGTAATTTGAGAGGGAGGATTTTAATTTGAGAGATGAAGTCTAAATGAGTTAAAAGACATTAGTTTAGGAGTGTATTAACTATTTATAAGAGACATTAGTTTAGGAGTGTATTAACTATTTATAAGAGGTTCTTTAACTACTAAACCAATCTCCTGAGCCTACAATTAATTAACCAACTCAACTCCCAAAGTCTAACTTAAAACTAAACCATCAAAGACTGACAGCATTAACGGTTGCCCATTCACGGATTGTGGATGGGTCTAAGGGGCGTGGTTTGGGTCCATAGCTGAGACCTCAAACTCAAAACTTTGAAGAAGATCTAGTATTAATTAAATTTTTTTTATATAGTTACTGTTAAAATCATATTTACATTAGATGATACTGTAACTAGTTAATATTATCTCTTACTATTACACTTGGAACAAACGCATATAAAAAAACATCACCGACTCAAAGGTAACTTAATTTTTGACTTATCTAAATTAGTCTTTTGTGTTAATAAACTACCTTTGTTTTTATTATAAAAAAACGTGTTGACAATAACAAAGATTTAAATAATTTAATCTAAAATTTTAAAATAGTAGCAATTTTTTTAATTTTCAATACTTTAAAATTGAAACACAATTTTTAAAACTTGAAGAAGAGTTTTATTTCATTCCTAGTATCATTAGCATAGAAGGAAATAATATGTATTTTTATTATTAATTTAAAAGGTCAAATAATAAAATCGGGAAAATAATGAAGTCTTTGAAAATTAATTACTTATAACTTCTTCTTTATAATATGGTCGTTTTCATGAAGAAAATAATTTTGTATTAGATTTAAGAAAATATTAAAATAATGAGTATAATTATTATTTCAAAGAATTAATTAATACAACAACTCTTTTTTTTCTTTGGCTAAATAGGGAAATTTATTACTTTAGCAACTTCCTAGTCTACATATAAATATTGTTGGTTTTGTTTGGAAATTCCTGAGCAATTTTCAGTTGAAAAACACAAGAAAGTCATTGATCATAGTAATAATAATTTTATAGTATAGCTTACGTGTTCATCTCTTCTTTTTTTTTTCTTCTCTTTTTTCATGAATTGTTGTAATTGTATTGAATTTATTTATATTCTGTGCTTAATTATTTTATTATTTAGCCATGATTAAATTCTATTTACGAATTTAATAATTAATTCAATCACGATTAAATACTATCTACGAATCTATTCAATTAATTCAAACATGGATAGGATGTTAATATTGAATAATGCGAGAAAGTGGACAAAGGATAAAGGAGCTAAGTCAGAATCTAAGCACATATGAGTAAATGTGTGCTTTGAGCTAGCATATTTGTGTGCCATCATAAAAATTTGATTTTTTTTAGATTTATGTCTTTTGACTATTAACAAAATATGAGAAAACGTGATAAATTGTTTAAGATAGAGTAAAACGAAAAAAATGTCACATAAATTTGAAACAAGAAAAAATTATAATAGAAATAAGTCCCCCTAATTTGTAAAGTTACAGTTATTTTTGGCCTTAGGAGGAAACCTTGTTATGAACCAAGTTCTTTGTCAGTTTTGCAATAGTTGTAGGTAGGGTTTGTTATTAACCTGTACTTCTTTTCTAAAGCATTCCAGAGTTCTTTTGAGGTTTTGACATTGCTGTACACATTGTACAGATGATCTTGCAGGCCACTCAAAATATAAATTTTTATACAAAAAATTTGAGTGTGTCCATGCTTCTGTTACCAAGAATCGTTCTTCAGGCGGAGTATCATCCGACATAACAGGAACATTCTCATTAATGAACCTCTGCAGACTCAACGTAGTGAGATAGAAGAACATCTTCTGCTGCCATCTCTTGAAGTCGACTACAGAAAACTTTGCAGGTTTCTCAGCCGGTGCTAAGGCAGCATTTGAACGATTGTGTGCAACCGATGTTGTTGCAGCACTTACTGTTGCAGCACTCACTGTTCCAGCATTCACTTGACTTGAATTAGTCATTTTTTCTGTCACAAATGACAGATAATTTTAGTATTTGAAATACTAACAGTAAAGAACAAATCTTTACACACACTATTTCTGATTTAACGATCAAGTTTTTATGTTCTTTTAATCGTTAATCGAATAAATTTTAAAAAATTCAAGCAGAGTAGAAAACCATAAAGGTTTTAATCTCCAGAAACCTTAAATACAAAAACTGATTAAATTTCTTAAGATTGTTATTAACCTGTTCTCATAAGGTTATTCAAACAGAAACAGAAATAAGAAGAAGCAGACATAAAACAAAAAATAATCCGAGTCCATAGAAATTACTGTGTCTCCTTAAGAAATTTAATCCCCTCACTGTACCCGAGGTTATGGATTAATTTATCCCAAGATAAAACGGATTAATCATGTTAAAGAAATAGCGGTACCTCAAATTTCTTTAACTTCAGCGAACTTAAGAACAGCAACAAGTCACACAGACTCAGTCGATCAACACTTTGATTTTGAGAGAAAAATGTATGCAGAGAAGGAAATTTTCAGTTTTTTGAAAAACGAAAAATGTCTTCCTTTTATAGCCATTTTCAGCAAGAAATGTGTTTATTCAGAAAAATCTGTTCAGACCCGTTTTATCCAGAGAGTTGCGTCTTTTGGAAAAAATAACAAGTTTTTGGAAAATGCGTCTGTTGGGAAAGTAACGACTTTTCGGAAAGTAACAACTTTTCGGAAAGAGTAAGAACTTTTTGGAATGTTACCGTTACACGCGAATTAATTCTGTTAATTAACTAATTTAACTAACGTTCTGAATTAATTTATAAGAGATAATATTAACAGGATTTATTTGATTAACAAAAATTGATTAAATAATTTTTATCCAAAAAATTTATCAATCAATCACATCCAAATCCGAAGCCGAAGCCGAGCGATCGACGACGGCGGCGCAAGGGGGCACCTTCTTCTTAGCTCTTTAAGAAGTAAAGGAAGTGTTTCCTTATATAAGGACAACAATTTCCCTTTCTTTTACCGATATGGGAGATGGCTTTTCATTTGCACTTTGCAAATGACTTTTCATTTTCCCTCCAAATTAGTTCCCTCACTTTTCATATTCTCTCTTTTTTTTTCCCATTCACACTTTGCTAAATCCAACAGGGTTATCAAGATGAGGCTAAATTCATTCAAAATTTATAGGTTGGGTTCGAGAATATTTAAATTGGGTCAATATCAATTTATTTAAGTTCTAACTCATTTTAAAAGGGGAGACTATCAAAAATAGCAAATATTATACATTTTATAGCTATAATTAATTACGAATAATAACAAAATATTAGGAGAGGAGGGAGGAGAAAGACGAGCGAAGTCTGGAAGAGAGAAGAGAAAGTGTACTTTTTCGCGAATTTTAGAGAAAAAACAAATACAAACTGTTTTGTATCAAAATGAATACATATTAGTAGGAGAGAGACGAGCGAGATTGAGAGAGGGAGGAGAGATGCTAGCGAGATCGAGAGAGGGAGGAGAGAGGATTGCATTTGTATTTATTTTGCATTACATCATGTATTTATTTTGTATAAATCGTATTCGAAATAAAACAAATTGTATTTTGTATCAATTGTATCTAAAATACAACAAATACACCTGTATTTATCCTCTCTTTGATTGGATACAAGTACGTTTGATAAAGAGGATGAATGCATATTGTATTAATACGAACAAAAATACAATTGATACAAAAATACAAAATATAATTTTTCGAATATAATTAAAATAAAATACAAAACTCTTACCTGTATTTTATTAAATACAATTGATGCATAATATATTTGAATGAATTTCTTCTTATGGCATGAGAGAGAAACACAGAGAGAGAGAGCGGGGCTACAACTATTTTTTTGTCATGATCCAACCCACCGGAACGTGCGGACACCCACTCTAACACTTAAGTAGGAGAGCGCTCATATCCCAATAATTAAACAAGCAAAAAGTTTTAAAGAAAACAGAGATAATTATATACCATTTCTTTATAAATAAAATCTTTAGACACACTTTTAATTTAAACTTGTAAAGTAATTTAACAACTCTCATGGATCTATTCTAAACAGGTACAAGAGTTACAAGAATATAATTGGTCAAGATAAATAAATGACACAACTCCCACCATGCGGAAGAAAGAATAAAAGCTGTTGGAGAATCTCTTCGTCTTCACCTAATGAAACGTCACCAATCTTGCATCCACACTATGTCAAAAAGTCATAACAAGAATTGTATCAGTACAAATACATGTACTGGTAGGCATCATCGATCAACTCGACGCCACCACATAACATAAGAAATCAACTAGTAAGATCATGAATTAATCACTCGCTTCTCCACCTTTACCCTTCCTTAGAATGTTCTTAAAATTACACCAGTACTCTGACTACTAACCATTTTCCCAACAACTTACTCACCCGGTCCTCAGTCAATGCCTAAACATGCTAACACATAAATGATTTCCCAAATTCACCCACGAGCACTTCAACTAACCGCTCACTACACACTTTTACTTCCTGGTCACATTAATCTCTCATAGTCACCTACTACACTACGACAACTTCCTTACCACTAAACCCAATCTCTTTTTTCTGGACGATTACACTCCATATAAGCCGTCATAACATATAACCACTAAGTGCAACGTATACAATTCAACACAACCATATTGTCACATGCAGAAATAGAACATATACCATAACATCGACATGAAGAGCAACAACGTAATTTACAATTCTCAATTATCACAAATATGTCAAGTAGTTGGTCCTTTCATGGAACCCAAATTCAAACTGTTAGTGCACCAGAATGTGGTATCCGATCCCATAGTTAGGTCAGAATGTGGCTATTCAATCTTATCATTTATGCTAGAACATGACAATCCAATCCAAGTTAGTTATGTTGGAACGTGACGATCCGATTCAAGTTAGTTATGCTGGAACGTGACAATTTGATCCATCAACACCAACATCACAAACACAAGTATACTCTCAAGTCATACAATAAAGAAGTGATTTGTGGCATATAGTGATTCTTCTATGTTATTTACATCAAGTGTGATCAGTAAAACAACATTCATCTACATACAATTATCATAATGAAACAATAATATACCCACATCACACAATCATAGAATCTCAACCATCAGCTACAACGAAATATTCATCATGTGCATCATGCAAAACCTAATTCGATCATAATCAATAATTCATCGTCTGAGACTTCTTTCTAATGGTTTAAATCATAAATTTAATCAGTGCACGAAGACCTACGCGTAAATCCTACAATTGATTCACATATATTACGTATTAAGCACATGCTTAAACTATTCAATTCATAAAACCTAGCCTACTTGGGTGCCAAGCGGTTGCACAGAGTTTTTCATTTCAACTCGAGTTTTTCGGGTTTCATGACGGTGAATTTGGCCAAGAATCTGCAAGATATCACCATCTTCGCGCTAGAATCTTTTTCTCTTTTTTCCCAAGCTTGGGAGCAACTTTTCTAAGGTTTCTAGGGTGTTTTACGACCTATTTAGGTATTTTAGAAAGGCGAAATGGTCTGGTGGACCCTTATACTTGCATCCGTTTGTATTTTAGACCCTCCTACTTACCCTTTTGTCATATAGACCCCTGAACTCATCCAAACACATCATTATAAACACAATTTTTGATGTGGCATCATATGTGGAAAGACTCCACATGGAGCGTGAGATACACACAAAACTAGAGCGCGAGATACCTTAAAAGTCAGATTTTTACCTTTAAAGACCATCTTTTCTTCTTTATTTTCACTCAACACCATTGTGGACAAATTTGAGCTTTTCTCTTGTCTTTTTTTAATTTTTTTTCAATTATTTTCTTCAAATTTATTTTCTTTTATTTTTTCCTTCAATTTACTCATCTCTTTTTTGTGTTGATTGTATTGTATCTTTGTTGGTTTGATTTTGTTGGTCTTCACCATGACGGCTCGATGTAGTCATAAATTCACAAAACTCATTTTTTATCAATGGAGTTTTTCATTTTTCAATACCTTATACGCACAATCACAAAAAAATACATACAAAATCGAGATTTTGAAAAAATAAATATGACAAAACGAAAAGAATTATGAGGAAAATTAATTTGTGGCAAAAAAAAATAAACTTTGAGAAAATATTTAGTGGTGGAACAATATGTGGGGTGTTAAGAAGAAGAACAAGGAACATGGTGGATGAATCCAAAGAAAGAAGGAAAGAAGTGGAATAGGTATAAGAAATTTGATTGGGGTGGAGGCAACGATTTGGCTGGAAAGGGGGGGGGGGGGGCAGGGATGAGTTTGAAGAAGATGACTCCCCTCCCCTTTTTTTTATTCTTTTTATTTATTTATCTTTTAAATTTTAATGTTCTTTTCATATTAATATTCATATGTGGATTATTATTTTTATTTTTTTTGTCAACGTGTACGTGTTTGTGCAACACGCATCATAGCACATAAAAGATTGTGTTTAAAATGTTGTGTTTAGATGGGTTCAGGAGTCCAGATGACAAAAGGATAAGTAGAAGGGTCCAGAATACAAACAGATACAAGTACAAGGGTCCACTAGACCATTCCGCCTTTTAGAAAGTTGGAGATATGATTTCTCGTAATTTTCGTTATGCCTCGCATATCCTACTTTGGCGCTAGCTTACCTGCCATGGCACCACCACCTTAGCAGCAACATGCCCCTCTGGCGGGATAGTTGCCCAAAATTTTTCTCAGATTTTGTTTCTCCTGAATAACGACGGTACACGTCGTTACATTTTCATAAATAAGTTGTTAATTTTGACTAGTTTCATAATTTTTCCTTTGAAAAGTATCTTCAAGTTAGCTAACCTTAATAACTATTTATCTATTTTAAGATTCTTTATTTGCATTGATGCGGTGTGTATTCTCAGATTGAATGTATAAGCTACTCTCTATTTTATATCTTCTCAGATTTATCTACCCGTTCTCTCTACTTGTAAATTGTAATTATGTGTTTCTAAATCAAATTAACGAAAAGAATATAAACTATATGTTTCTTCATAAAATATATGTTGAGTGAGTCATCTTAAATATATGTTTATTTGGTTGATATCCTATAATGTTTGGTGACTTTTCAGTTCAAAATCAAGAATTTTTTTTCTTCCTTTTTTTGAATTAGAATTTAAATTGTGGTTACAAAAGATAAATATCAATATATTATATTACTGAGATAAGACTGATTAAATTGAGTGAGTCCTGATCCAATTATTTTTGGCCCATTTAAGTCCAACGTATATTTCAACAGGTCATGACCTAACTCGATTTTCAATTTAGCCTATTATAATCTCTCTAATTTCAATCCAACTCGTACATTTCACATCCTAACTATCGGAATAGAAAAGTTATATGCAAATTCGGGTAGCTTTTGATTTTAAAAAAATGTGTATGAGTTGTTTCCATAAATACTAATTTTGTGCTAATATGTTTTATTTATTGAGTTTCCTTGGGAAAAAGGATTAGAATAAAAATAGACAACAACTTTGATAAGTATTGGAAAATTTTGGTGTGTGAAAATTTAATTTTGTGGAAAGATCTTTTAAGGGATATGTTTTGCATGAAATTGGTGGAAATTAAATAGGTTTCTTGCTGGAAAGGAATTAGAATTGAAGTAAAAAAAGAAAAAACTAACATCATGAGGTTATATATATATATGGTATGTTCTTTATAAAGTAGGTCACTTATGAAATTGTTTATTTTTTAGTAAAATTTTATTGAGATAAATCCTAGAGGTGGATTGTGATTTTACTTTTTTGAGCAATAAGATTTTTTATGTTACGATCTTGACTTATTTACTTTTATATTATTTTTACATCACTAATTTAAACAAGTACAAAGAACTTATTTATTAAATACATGTCGATACAGGCAGACTCAAATTGAGCGAAGGTGACAACACCCCTTTATAAAAAAAATATACTAAATATATCTATATTAATACTATGTATAAAGATATATATTTAATAAAGTAACACTACTTTACAAAAGTTAACTTAATGGCATGCTGATACTGTGTCTGCTTTGGTTGTTTGAGGGCATTTTTTTTTTTTTGCAAAATATATAAAAAAGTGGTTTGTTAGTATTGAGCACAAGGTTTAAAATCAATCTAAGCCATTGAGACAATGATGTAACTTACTTTAAGATTTGGTACTTAAAACTTTAACTACACTCATTAAAAGTTATGTGTACACCACTATAAAAATATAAATCCGAGATTTCTGATTAAGGATAAAAAAATATTTACTACTTATCACAATCCTTATTAGTATTTCAAAGAAACATTCAAGCACCATAGGGGGTCACTTGAGCTATGAAAATTGAAAATCAATTGAAGAGTTTGTGTGGATGAAATTTGAAATGGTGATTATTTGGGGTTGAATATATCTCAAAAATTATTTATTGTTACTTCTATTGTTTTTGACGATTTTACTCCAACATAAAGATCTGGACAGATTAGCAATAAGAGTTATTGTATTGCTATTTATGAATTATTTTTCATTATTATTTATAAATTTACTTTATATATATTGTAATTTTAATAGTGTTATTATATTTTAATTTGTTTTAGTAGGTAACTTGTTTGATTTTTAGATTACTCATTTAATCTTTTATGAAAAATTACTTAAATAGAATAAATCTTTTTTTCCCATGGCTAGACATTATACTCTTATTTACATTTTTTTTTTAAAAAAAAAAACTTGATTGACCAAAACCTCTATAGACTAAAAATACGGTTAAACATGTGTTAATGTATAAGTGCATTTGAATATTAGAATTAAAATATTAAAGTTCCTGATTTTTATTTAATTAGCTAATTAGCTAAGTAGTATAAGAAACTCTTTCAAAGATGTAATCAAATTGTTTTCAATTAAACACTTGGATTGATTATATATATATATATAGATATATATATTTTAATTTGATTAAATTATCAAAGACAAGTCTATACGTTAATTGATTATAGGATCTCATTTGAACATTTGCATTTAAGAAGATATTGACTATTACAATGGAGGCAAATTTGGAATATCTCAATCCCATATTATAAGGGAATTAAATAAATTTAAGAAAATTTCCATATATGTTGATAATTAATTATTTGCATTTTATATTTAAAAATTGGGATAAGTTGAAGTGAGATTTAATAAAATATGGGGAGACTAACTTCTAGTTCTTCATCTATGTTACTAATATTCCTCCTTCCTTATATTTTTCTATTAAGTGTTGAAATGTTTAATTCAAATTTAAGAGCAAATGCTATCACCCCAATAATTCAGAGAGCTTGTGATTCTTCTACTGTAAAATTGTTTTGCTATAATGTTTTTGGAAATGATACAATGGCAATATGGGCAAGAACGAAATTCAATATTCAAACTGTTGCGATTCAAATGGCATATTCAAACTATACGAATATTGCAAGGAAGGTTTTATCGGTTACTACAAATGAAACAAATCCAGAATATAAAAAACTTTACAGAAAGTGTCTCCATCAGTATATACTTTTGAAATCAGATTTGGAGAATATGAAATATCACTTAGTCTTCAGTGGTGATTTGGATCAAGCGGCTCAACGTGCATCTACTCATCTATTTACTTGTATACATTATTTCTACTACTCTCCAAATATTCCAAATCCCATCGCTAAGGAAAATGAAAATCTTGCTTACTTTTTTGAACTTATTAGGGATATTTATTTGACATCTTTTGACTAATTATTTGGAGCATATAGTTTCTCCTATATGTTTATATGAATTTCAAATTTATGAATTTATTCATGAATTTGATTTAATAAAATTTTATATTTTCAAGAGTTCCCATCTTAGTTTATATATAAATATTGTTGGTTTTGTTTGGAAATTCCTAAGCAATTTTCAGTTGAAAAAGACTAGAAAGTCATTGATCAAAAGAAATGATAAATCTATTGTATAACTTATGGGTTCATCTTGTGTCTTTCTTTCTCTATTCAATTATTGAAATTGTATTGAATTTTTTTGCATAATCTTATGTAGTTAAACTCCTTAATCCAAGGATTATAGGATTTTCTTGGTGGTTATCGTATTTTGTGAATTGATTTTACTGATTATTTATTTATATTATTATGTGCTTAATTACTTGATTGGTTGAATCTGACTCTACTAATTAAATGGGTTAAATAGTAAGTCAATTTTTAATTATAATAAGAATATGGGATAACATAAACTTTCCGGTTTCGCTCTATAACACTCACCTACCCTGTGGTTTATAATATTATGTCTACCTCCCTTATTTTCATTTTCTTGTAACAATTCTTTAAATATATTTAAAATACTTACCGATTAATTTAGATTTGACAATTTTACCCTTCTATATATTAATTTCTACATATGAATAAATATTATATAAATATAAAATAACTAATGAGTTATTTAAAATACTTACCGATTAATTTAGATTTGACAATTTTACCCTTCTATATATTAATTTCTACATATGAATAAATATTATATAAATATAAAATAACTAATGAGTTATTTTATATTTATATAATATTTGTTAATATGAAGAAATTAGTATATAGAAGGGTAAAATGTCAAATCTGAATTATTTATATTTATTTTAAATAGGTTTAAGAATGGTTACAAGAAAATGAAAATAGAAAGAAAGAGGTAGACGTAATATCGTAAACCACATGGGAAGAGAGTGTTATAGAGCGAAACCTGGAGGCAGGTCTGAAATTATCCCTAAAAATATTATACTTGTGGAGCCTTAAAATTGATGACATGATACTTAATTGTACAAGGACAAATATGTGCGCAAACTTGAATGACAAATATATCTAAAAGGTATGTTGTAGGGTTTGTTTTATCAAACCAAAATTATAACATTTCGAATTTTTCATAACTCGCGGATACATTGCTCTTTTCTCCGATACATAGCAAACAATACATAAATTATGTATCAAATACATAATTATAAATCAGATTCATAAATGTATCAACAATAATATTTGTGTCAAATACATTTTACACAAACAATTTATAATGTATGTGATAGAAGTGAAATGGTTGGTCTAACAAGATGTTAAACAGAGAAAAAAAAAGGAATTTTGGTAATTAATTCAAAGGGTAGGAATTCTTTTAGAGATTAATCTTAAGTAACATAATTATGTAATTTTTCTCAAATCATTCTCACTCCTTAACCTTGTTTTTAAAAATCAAAACTCCCTCTCAATTATGAACAATAGTCATTCTCCCCCTTTTATCCTGATTGATTTTTAAAGGGAAAATTACGCGGCTAAGTAAACTTATACTATTTAATTACTCATTATAGCTATAGCTTGTTATAATTACCACTCGGGACTAACATTATACATTAATTATGTGGGCTGACTTCGAGTTTGTATAATTAGTCATGTTTGTATATGTATAATTCGCCAGGATATACAAATACATATGTATAAGATACAATTTTTTAATCTATATACATATACAATTCACCTCTCTCCCACTCTCTGCCCTTTCTCGCTCGCCTCTCTCCTCCCTCTCTCAATCTCGCTCGCGTCTCTTCTTCCTCTCCCAATCTCGCTTGCCATTTATACAGATGTATATGTATAATGTACAGTTATATACATATACAATTCATCTCTCTCCCACTATCTGCCCTCTCTCGCTCGCCTCTCTCCTCCCTCTCTCGATCTAGCTCGCCTCTCCCTCCCAGTTTCACTCACCTCTCTCCTCCCTCTCCCAGTCTCTCTTGCCATATATACAAATACATATGTATAATATACAATTATCTAACCAGTATACATATAAAATTCACCTTTCTCCCACTCTTTTCCCCCTCTTTCTCTCCTCTCTCCTCTCTCTCCCAGTCTCGCTCGCCTCTCTCCTCCATATAACATGTAGCTACAAATTGTAATTATCAAACTATAGCTATGAAGAATAATTAATTATTTTTAAGTGGCTATACGTGAAAGTTTCCCTTTTTAAAAATACCTATTTGACCCTTTGCAGTATCAATCTTTCTGTTTTCCTTTTACTTCATTAACGTCATATAAAAAAATGTACTCTATGCAACAAATTTCTATGAAAAGATAAATAGAATAAATAGAATGAAAATAAATATTTCATTGATAATCAAAACTCTTATACTATTTATACAAATAAAATAATATAGGTAGTGATAAGGTTTATAATAATTTTTTTAGTAAAATAGAGGAATATTTTTTAATAAATTTTCTAAAAGATGATCTATTTATATTGTAAATAAATTTTTAATTCAAATAATATTCCATTATCGACAATCAAATCTCGTACATCTATACAGACATGGAAGAAAAAGAAAAAATTGAAATATGCATCTATACATACTTAATGCATGTAATATTATATGCAAAATCTATTATATCCTTTTATTTTTTACAAAGAGGTTTAAATATTTTATAATATTTTTCATATAGTTTTTAAATATTTATAATTTATTATTTAAAATATTAAATTAATGTAATTTAATTTAATTTTGAAAAACATTTTCTTAATATAGTCTATATAATTCCAATTCATAGTACTTTTGAATTTTTTTGAATATCTAAAAATATATGTTAAAATATTAAATTAATGTTTGAAAAGTAGTCAAACTACTTGAATGAGTAATTTCTTGCATTTAATATATCAAACCAACAAGTATTTATAGTCTCAAACAAAAACATTGGGATAAGTTAAAAAAAATGGGGAGACTAATTTCTAGTTCTTCATCTATGTCACTAATCTTCCTCATTCCCTACATTTTTCTATCAAGTGTTTGAAATGTTTAATTCAAATTTAAGACCAAATGCTATCACTCCAATAATTCAGAGAGCTTGTGATTCTTCTACTGTAAAAGATTTTTGCTATAATGTTTTGGGAAATAATACAATGGCTAAATGGACAACAACAAAATATAATATTGAAGATGTTACAATTCAAATGGCAAATTCAAATTACTCGAATATTGCTAGAAAGATTGTGACAGTCACTTCAAATGAAATAAATGTGAAATTTAAGAGACTTTACAAAGAGTGTCTTCATCAGTATGTAGTTTTGAAATACGATTTTGAATAATTGAATAGTGTTAATTTTTAAAGGTGATTTGGAAAAAGCATCTCAACGTGCATCTACTTGTTTATAGACTCGTATTAATTATTATTTCTATTACTCTCCAAAAGGTCCAAATCCCTTCGATAAGGATAATGAAAATCTTTCTTACTTCTTTGAACTTATTAGGGATATTTATTAACAACTTTTGACTAATTTGAAGCATATATTTTCTCCTATTTTTATATTAATTTCAAATTTATGAATTTGATTTAATGAAATTTTAGATTTTCAAGAGTTCCAATCCTAGTCTACTTATTAAATATTGTTGGCTTTGTTTGGAAATTCCTAAGCAATTCTCAGTTGAAAAACACTAGAAAAGCCCATTGATAAAAAAGAAATGATAAATCTATTGTATAGCTTATGGGTTCATCTTGTGTATTTTTTTTTCATGAATTATTGGAATTGTATTGAATTTTTTACCATGATCATAATTAGGGCATTTAATTGATGAAGAATACTTTATTTTGAAGAGATTTAAAGTTTGATTTAGGCATGATTCTTTGAGTAGCAAGTTCAAAAATTATTTCACCGTATTAAGATACTTAATTTGTTGTTCTTACTTCATAATTATTCTAAGACTTTGTCTTTGGTAAACCATTTCCAAATCATACCTTTATCCAAAATT
Source organism: Solanum sitiens (assembly GCA_016801875.1). NCBI lineage: Eukaryota > Viridiplantae > Streptophyta > Magnoliopsida > Solanales > Solanaceae > Solanum > Solanum sitiens. Next base: position 1,350,837 of record JABWTJ010000181.1, read on the forward strand.
CAATTGGTCACATACAAGAAAAATTTACTCATTTTCTTGAAAATGTTGGTGAAGATTTTATATTTATAATTTTCAATATGTCTAGAGAAAACAAAGGAGTACAAAGAAATGATGTTTTTTCTTTTTTATAAGTTGGTATCGTGTTTTTTCCGTGTGAATTGAAGCCGTCAATAAGGACTAAATCCGTTAAGTCAGTCTGAACGAATTCGTATTTTCATAAGACTAGGCTAAGATTTGTAGAGTTCCTTTATAGAAAGATGATTTTTTAGCCCAATTAAGATAAGCACGTTTTCCCATAGAGCTCGAGCAATATGAATTAAGCTTATCCGTTAGTCAAATAAATGCGAGTAAATATCATAAAGTTAAAAAACTCGAACATAAGAAATATGTTCCTGTATTATTGTAGCCAAAAAATTTATATAAAATGACAATAATTTCATATTTAAGTTATACAATCAAATCATTATTAGAAGTGAAACGTAATAAGCAATATTAAGATTATTTTGTTTGTAGATTTGATACCTGATTAACAAATAGTAAATATCAAATATAATATTATTTTCTTGATATTTATGTTAAAGTTTTTAACATTATAATTTAATTAAATTATAAAGAATATGTTCTTTTTGAAAAAGTGGGCTTACACGGCCCGTAACTTACATAATTATGACTGGGCTGACTTTTTTTCGTCCATCAAAATAATAGATTAGCTTGATATATAAAATACAGAAAAAATATGATGGAAAGGTGAAAATAAAATTGAAAAGCATTAAATGAATATTTGTTATAATCATTCTTAAGTAAAAAGAATAACTAGTTGGTATATCTTTGTAATGAATATAAATTAGGAACAAATACAAGATTTATAAATTATGTAACGTGAGATTTTGAATAAATCAAATATTAAAAGCATACATATTGATTTGAATACGAATTATATATTGAGAAATGATACAAAATTCTAAAGAAAAAAACTATAAATACAAACAAACTAATAGAAAGTTGTTTCTCCTATAAATAAAATGAACAACTAGTTAGAATACCTTTATGATAAGTACAAATTAAGAACAAATACAAGATTTGAGATTTTGAATGAAAGCAAATATTGGAAGCATACATATAATGGTTTGAATACAAATTGAGAAATAATACAAAATTCTAAAGAAATTATAAATACAAAACAAACTAATAGGAAATTGTTCTTCACATTCTTCATGTTTTTCAAAATTATTAATAGTGTGTCTACATTGACATTGCTATCTTGAAATTGAATGCAATAAAATCATGAAGGAACTTAGATCTTCTCTCGTGAGTCATTTTAATTACAGAGCCTACATTAAAATTTCTAAAAAAGTTGACTGAAAATGTAAACAAACTTGCATAAAAATCGAGAATAGTGACGAAAATTCGTAACATGAACAATGCAAAATATGAACAGTGACATTGAAAACAAATCAAAAGAAATCTAAAAATCTAATCAAAATTACCTTAACCAGATTCGAAGTTTGATGAAATAATGTATACCAGATTGTTTATCAATCAAGAAAATCCTTGAATTAATGCATAGATTTTGTTGAAGAATCAAATTTTGAATAACTTTTATTTGAAGAATAAAGAAAATCTTGAAACTTGAAAGGTGAATTTTTTTTAGAGAAGAACATGAAAAGGGGAGAAACAAGACGAGGAGAAAATATTGTATTTATTTTTTATTTTAAATTTGTTCTTGGTTAGAGTTTGATCCAATTATAAATCTTTTAATTAATAAAAGAAAATTCCAAAAATAAGAAATGTGAATACAAATAATTTTTAAAAATATTGTCATCATGATACTGTAAACAAATATTCTGAAGTGATGTTATTTTAACTTGAAAGAGTTGGTTTTGGTTCTTGTGGAATCAAACTAAATGGAAGATGAATTAATATGAATATTTGGTAGGAAGAATAAAAGTCAAAGATTGTATCTTCGTAGGTGAAAGTTAGGCAAACCATAAAATGGTTTGCTATCTTAACCTTGACAATTTTGACACATAGTGATGTCATGGATGACATCAATAGGATGAATTTATTCCTATAAATAGGTAGCTCTTAATTCATTTTCAAATCATCCTCTCACTTGTCTTCTCACCTTCTAAGGCATTTGTGTTCTCTCTCTTGTAGTATTTCACTTGTATTCTTTGTAGAGTGAAATAAATATCAGTGCAGTTGTTCTTTGGTAGACATAGGATCATTTTGATCCGAACCACGTTAAATATTGTTGTTCTTTCTTGTTCTTTAGTTTCACGTTTCCGCTAACAATTGGTATCAGAGCCAAGGTTCTGTCTGAGTATGCTCTGTGGTTGAAGCACAGTCTGAACTTCCACATCAGAAAAGGATTACTTTGGTTTTCTGTAGTTCCAAATACATTATAGTAGAAAAGGAAGAACAAGCAAAAGAATGAGTTCCATGAAGTTTGAAATTGATAGATTTAGTGGGCGCAACAACTTCAATATCTGGAAAATCCAGATGATAGCGTTACTGCGGAGGGAAGGTTCAATCCATGCTATTGACGGAAAGTACCCCGATAAGATATCGGATTCCGACAAGGAAAAGATTGAAGGAGATGCATTGAGGGCAATCCAACTGTCCCTTGCACCTAACGTACTTTGTGAAGTGAGTACAAGTACCGAAGAGACGGCCAAAGAGTTATGGGAAAAGCTGGAAGGGCTTACCAGGACCAGTCAGTGACAACAAGGATGTTGGTACAACAGCGTCTTCATACATTTAAGATGGATTCAGGTACTTTGTTGCAAGACCATCTAGATGCGTTCAATAAACTTGTGATGGACTTACAAACTGCTGGAATTAAAAAGGACGAGGAGACGCTTGCATGTTCTTTGCTATTTTCATTGACTTCAAAATATCGTGATATTGAGAATTCAATGATGTATAGCAAACAACCTATTAAACTTGAGCAAGTGCGGCAAGCACTAAACTCTTGTGATGTGCGGATGCATTTTGAAGGAGACAAAAGTGACGAAGCTAGTGGACTCTTTGTAAGAGGTCGTACTAGCCAACAGGGAAGGAGCAAATCAAAGTACAGATCAAAGTCTCGTGTGAACAAAAAGAATGCGGAATATTGGGGCTATCACAAGAAGGGGCACTTTGAACGAGATTGCCCTATGTCGAAGTCCAAAGAAAAGGCGAGCGCATCCATTGTTGAGCAAGTACATGATAATGATAATGATTATGTACTAACAACATCATGCAATAGTGGAGTCTATGACAACAAATGGGTCTTAGACTCTGGTTGTACTCTGCATATGACATTTCGAAAAGATTGGTTCAGCAGCTATGAAACAAGTAGAGGAACTGTATTAATGGGCAATAATGCAACTTGTAAAATAGTTGGCATTGGTTCAGTTCATGTTCGCTGCCATGATGGAATCGTGAGGACTATTACAGAAGTCCGTCATGTTCCTGATCTAAAGAAGAATTTGATCTCCCTGGGTACTTTAGATAAACAAGGCTATAAGTACATGAGTGAAGGAGGAACTATGAAAGTGACTAAAGGGTCTTTAGTCATGTTGAAGGCCAAGCTGGAGGATGGCCTCTACACACTTGCGGGAAGCACCATTATTGGCTCTGTAAATGCATCTACAGTGCAGTTATCTAATGATGACAAGGCAAAATTATGGCACATGAGACTAGGCCATATGAGCGCACGAGGATTGGAGATGTTGAGCAACCGCAACCTTTTAAATGGTGAGAAGATCAGCACACTTGAATTTTGTGAGCACTGCGTCTTAGGGAAGCAGAAAAAGGTCAGCTTCAGCACTGGCAAGCACAAGACGGGAGGGGTGCTAGACTACATCCATTCAGATTTATGGGGTCCCTCTAAGCTTTCATCGAAGGGAGGAAAGAGGTATCTTCTCACATTCATTGATGATTTTTCACGAAAGGTTTGGGTGCGTTTCCTGAAGACAAAAGGTGATGCTTTTGAAGCATTTAAAGAGTGGAAGATTTTGGTTGAAAATCAAATGGAGAGGAAAATCAAGTATCTTCGCACGGACAATGGCTTGGAGTTTTGCAGTGAAGAGTTCAATGATTTCTGCAAGGTTCATGGGATCGCAAGGCATAAGACGGTCAGGCACACACCACAGCAGAATGGAGTTGCCGAGAGAATGAACAGAACTCTTCTTGAGAAGGCTCGTTGTATGCTCTTACAAGCTAAGATGTCCAAAGTATTTTGGGCTGAAGCAGTTCATACTGCTTCTCATATTGTCAATCGGTCTCCAGCATCAGCGATTGACTTTAAGACTCCGAATGAGGTCTGGTCAGGTGAACCCTCTAACTATTCATACTTGCGAATATTTGGGTGTCCAGCTTATTATCATGTTAATGAAGGTAAGCTTGAACCAAGGGCTAAAAAGGCCATATTCGTAGGGTATGTAGATGGAGTAAAAGGGTACAAACTATGGTGTTTGTCTTTACTCAAATTTGTAGTTAGTAGAGATGTTACCTTTGATGAATCCTCTATACTTGATCCTCGTAAAGTTTCTGTGGAGTTATCTAGAAACGAGAATAACGAGCAGGTGGAGCTACCGGTGGAGCTTACCAAGGAACGGGATCAAGAGACTCAAATTGATGAGTCAAAAGATGCAGATCTTAAAGAACTTGCTTCCAATGAACCATACACAATTGCGAAGGGAAGGGACAAAAGGCAGATACGGAAACCGGAACGTCTTATAGAGCAAGAAAATCTGATTGCACATGCGTTCGTAGCTGCAGAAGAAGAGATTAAGGATCTCGAGCCCTCTTCGTATGTTGAAGCAACTTCTTGCAAAGATGCTGCACAATGGCAGTTAGCCATGATGGAAGAGATGGAGTCTCTTCACAAAAATGAGACATGGGTCTTAGTTAAAAGGCCAAAGGGGATGAGGACAGTTGGATGCAAATGGGTCTACAGAAAGAAAGAAGGTATTCCAGAAGTGGAAGATGCTAGGTTCAAGGCGAGATTGGTTGCAAAGGGTTTCAGTCAGAAGGAGGGAATTGACTACAATGAGATCTTTTCTCCAGTCGTGAAACATAGCTCAATTCGCGTGCTACTAGCATTGGTTGCACAATTTGATTTAGAGCTTCAACAGCTTGATGTCAAAACCGCTTTCTTACATGGTGATCTAGAAGAAACAATCTATATGGATCAGCCTGAAGGTTTTCTAGCTGAAGGAAAAGAAGACCATGTATGTCAACTGAAGAAGTCTTTGTATGGTTTGAAGCAATCCCCTAGACAGTGGTACAAGAGGTTTGATGCATTCATGACTACACATGAATTTTCGAGGAGTGCATTTGATAGTTGTGTGTATCACAAGTAGATGTCTGGTAACTCTATGATTTATCTATTGTTGTATGTTGATGATATGCTTATTGCGGCTAACAACATCACAGAGATAAATATTTTGAAGAAACTGTTGAGCAAGGAATTTGACATGAAGGATCTTGGAGTTGCAAAGAAAATCCTTGGAATGGAAATTTCAAGAGAAAATGGTGTTGTACATCTTTCTCAGAAGAGGTACATCCGAAAAGTTCTTGAAAGATTCAATATGCATATGAGCAAGCCTATAAGTACACCTTTAGCTTCTCATTTCAAGCTTTCAGAGTTACAAATGCCTCAATCTATGGATGAGGTGGAGCATATGTCAAAGGTTCCTTATGCGAGTGCAGTTGGTAGCATTATGTATGCTATGGTATGCACACGTCCAGATATTGCCCAATCTGTAAGTGTGGTAAGCAAGTACATGGCAAATCCAGGAAAAAGGCACTGGGAAGCTGTCAAGTGGATATTGAGATATCTCAAAGGAGCTCCTGATGTTGGCCTAACCTTCCGGAAAAGTGAAGGTATTTCAATTCTCGGTTATGTAGATTCTGACTATGCAGGGGATCTTGATCGAAGGAGGTCCACAACTGGATACATCTTTACTCTCGTTGGCAGTGCCGTTAGTTGGAAATCGACTTTACAGTCGATTGTCGCTTTGTCTACAACAGAGGCAGAATATATGGCAGCAACGGAGGCAGTGAAAGAAGCTATCTGGTTGAAAGGTTTGGTGGCAGAATTGAGTTCAGTTCAGCTTAAATCAATTCTAAAATGTGATAGTCAAAGTGCTATTCATTTGATTAAAAATCAAAGATTTCATGAGCGCACCAAACACATTGATGTCAGATTTCATTTTATTCGAGATGTCGTAGAAAAGGGAGCTATCAAGGTTGAGAAGGTTATCACAGACGATAACGCTGCAGACATGTTGACCAAAATAGTCCCGCTTGCCAAGTTTGCACACTGCAAGGACTTGGCGGGAGTATGCATCAATTGATGCAACTCTAAGAGAACAACTGCTAGGTGGAGCTGGTATGTTCAACAAAGGTTTGATTCTTCTTGTTTCTTACAATGGGATTGCCCAGTAAGCTTAGAAGTTTTGGCCGGAGTTGTTTATACGCATGCTTGGAACACAAACCAAGGTGGAGATTGAAAGAGTTGGTTTTGGTTCTTGTGGAATCAAACTAAATGGAAGATGAATTAATATGAATATTTGGTAGGAAGAATAAAAGTCAAAGATTGTATCTTGGTAGGTGAAAGTTAGGCAAACCATAAAATGGTTTGCTATCTTAACCTTGACAATTTTGACACATAGTGATGTCATGGATGACATCAATAGGATGAATTTATTCCTATAAATAGGTAGCTCTTAATTCATTTTCAAATCATCCTCTCACTTGCCTTCTCACCTTCTAAGGCATTTGTGTTCTCTCTCTTGTAGTATTTTACTTGTATTCTTTGTAGAGTGAAATAAATATCAGTGCAGTTGTTCTTTGGTGGACATAGGATCATTTTGATCCGAACCACGTTAAATATTGTTGTTCTTCCTTATTCTTTAGTTTCACGTTTCCGCTAACATAACTAAATATGTTTTATATTATAACTATATAGCTAATTTTTTCAAATTTTAAAGCATATACCTATATTGACAACTAGTGACGGCGATGATCTTTTTTTACGAATAATCAGTTTGCTTAGGAGGAAAAAGCAAATCTGCAAATGACTCGTGGCTGCGCAAGTATACTATACAATATCAAAAAAATTCTGATCCTATTATTATAGTGCAATAATAATTTCATTTCAAACCAAAACAAAAGATGAAAGGTTAGTAGGTCATACCTAAATCAAACTATGTAAATGACTTTTTGAATAACTACAATTCTTATCATACTAGAGGATGGAGGATGGTAAGCCCGTGCAAGCATAGGCCTTAGAAAAATAAAAATAATTATAATTCAATTAATTTAAATGATATTTATTAAATTGAATTGATTTAATTTGAATATGAATTGTAACAGTTTTAGAATTTCGAGTTTAGGCAAATGCGTTGATGAGTATTTGATCTATCATAAAATAAAAGGTTCAAATTTTAGTACGTTTCATCTTTAATATTAATTACTTATTTTCTAAATTAGTTTCCAAGACTTAATGCTTGTTAGAAAAAAAAATACGAAATATAATTGACGAAGAAGATCGCTTTGAGGCGTGTAAAATCACTTTCTTTAAAGAGATATTGTACATATACATCTTGAGAAAATACAAACAAATCCCTCTAGGATAGAACAAAATGTTTTGTTTATAAATGCAGATTTTTCTTAGATAACTTATAGAGAGTCTTTATATTTATAAAACTTGAGAGATGACTTTTCATAAGAGTCATGTTCTTTCATGAACAATCTATTTAATTTAAAACTTCATATATTACAAAATATCCAACAATACTAACAATAATTATTAAGGTAAATGTAGTAAAACAGTCATGTCAATCATTACTTTCTTAATAGATAGGTCAAACTATGTGATAAAGTAAAAAGTAAACAAAAAAATATTAAAAAAGAATTGAAAGGTAAATTAGTAAAAGATACTGTTCAATAATCATGTCATTCGTTGTTTTTTTAAATAAATATATCAAGTACGAATATAATAAGTACAAAGTAAACGAAAAAGTACTAAAAATAATTAAAAAGTAAATTAATTTTTTTTTTTGTTTGTTTATGATTTTTTAAAAAGTGTGTAGATAAAAATATGAACAAACAATACGAAGGAATAAAGTATTAAAAAGAATTAGAAGTAAATTAAAGAAATATTTTTTTATTTATAATTTTTTAAAGAGTGTAAATAAAAATATGAACAAACAATATGAAGGACTAGATTTTCATTAATGATTGTGCATATAATTTTGTGGATCTCTTGATATTATGCATATGATTTTATTTTTTAAATTACAACAACCAATCATGAAATGACAAAGCATACATGTTGATCCCTCAAGGTTAAACCCACTCTTTTATAATAGTAGAACTATTTTTGCTCCATATTTATAAGAATATCAAAATAAATACAAAAATAATAAGTGATTTTCTTTTACTTTTTTTTAAAAAATAATAAGGCCTCCTTCGTACATTTTTATTTATTCATGTTTAACTATGTATATTCCTTAAGAAGCAGTAAATAAAAAAAAATCCATTATATCATCCTTTAAATAAAATTTAATATTTCAAGAAATGTATTGAGATAATAACTACAATCAATAATAAGAATAATTTAAAAACTAAGTAAGTACTAAATTATATCTTAATTTTTGTAAGTTAAACAAATAAAAATGAACATATAATTTTTTTTGTTTTAGTATAACAAACAAAGAAAAATAAACAAAAAAAATATCATATGATCTAATAAATATGACAACTGACGAGACAGAATGAATAACATGATATAGTAATTTTATGGTTAGGTGGATAAACTAGGTGAAATGTAAACAATTAATCATAATTAATTGCTAATGTGTAAATAATTAGTCGGTGATTAGAGACTAGACATGTTATGTTGTGTTTCAATATTTCCAAATTTTGTCCACCGACACCCCCACTCTTGTCCGAATTCGTCGGTTGTCTTAATCTTTGTGAGTCCAAATAAATTTCTCTATCCCTGATTATCGGTTCATTTTAAAATTGATATATTTATTAAAAAAATAATTAATAATGTAGTAATTTTATCATTTTATCTTTATTAATTATAAAGTGCATGAAAAGTTCTGTATTTTTTAAAGTAATTAGTCCTTTAATTTAGGGTATAATAGGTAAAACAAATTGCCCTTTCTTGATTTGTCAAAATGGACAAATAATTGAGACAACTATAAAAGAAAAAATGAATAAATAATTAGAAACGAATGGAGTAATTAACGTTTGATCATTAAAGTCATTTGTTTGCACGACCCTTTACTATATATACTCGACCACGATAGAAGTAATTTTATCAAATTGTCCTTATTAAGTCATTTTATGTACTAAGAATATAAGTTATACAAATATTGGAAAATAATAATAATACTAATAGCTAGCAAAGGTAGGACAGGCACAAAACGATAAATTTTTTATTGATTTTATAAGTTGAAAAAATATTGTTAGATATCTCAAAATTATGTAGTGAATAAATAAAATGGACAGCAAAAATAAAAAGGAACATATGGAGTATGCTATATTTCATATTGTGGTTATAAATTCATAAGTAACAGAATAGATATCAAGATATATAAATATACATTGTTTCATACATAAACATGTAATAATTAAGTCATGAATAAACAATATGCTATAGATATTCATCTCAAATTGTAGTCATGAATCATATAACTCATGATTTAATCATCAATTACTTTCTTTAGCTAAAAAATCGTATATCTATGTGATCTTATATACATATGTATGACTAAACTATGGACTATTACTTTCTTTTACTTGTGTAACATATATATCATGCAATTTCTAAGAGTTTCAATTGTACTAAACTATGGACTATTACTTTCTTTTACTTATGTAACAAATATATCATGCAATTTCTAAGAGTTTCAATTGTAGACACATACAATCATGTGAAATGTTATTAACTTGAAGGGTGTGTTTGGTTAACAGTGGCAGATTTAAGATTTTCACAAAATGGGTTCAAGATAAAAAATAAAACTAAAATGTGGGAATAGAGATTCGAACGCAGGCATGCTGGAAAAATTAAGCTCACTTCATCACTGGGCCAAGAGTCACACTTGTGTTAGTGCGGTCAAAAGTTAATATATACATATAAAATTTTAAAAGTTGATTATATATATATATATATATATATATATATATATATATATATATATATATATATATATATATATATATATGGTGTTATTTTTCAACGAAGTGGGTTCATATGAACCCACTTGACCCTCTGGGGGTCCGCCCCTAGTTTGGTACGAAAGGAAAATATTTTTTAATTTTTTCATGTTTGATTAGGTTAAATGTTTTTCAAATCAACTCATTTTTCTCAAATTCTTCCCTTCAATACTTAAGGAAAAGAGTTTACAAAACTCTCTTTTAACTTCAAGTTACAATTTTTTTTATTGAAAGAATCAATTTATTTTGTCCCTACCCTCAAATCAGCCCTCCCAACATAAAAAGATAAAATTTAAAGCTTTGTTTTTATAAATGTTTTTAACTTCAACTTTTTTACCCCGCCCTCATCCCTACCCCAGCCCCTACCACCACAACCAAAGAAAATATTAAAAGTTGTTCTTGAAAGATATTTCTAATTTCTAATTTTTATTTTTTTACCTCCCTCCCACCCACCCCCTACCAGCCCCCCACCCCCAAAAAAATAATTTTAAGTTTGTTTTTAAAAAATCTTTTCAACTTTAAAATTTTATTTTTTTAAATGTTCTTAACTTCAACTTTTTTACCCCGCCCTCATCCCTACGCCAGCCCCCTACCACCACCACCAAAAAAATATGGGAAACTTTCACATATAATCACTTAAAAATAATTAATTACTCTCCATAGCTATAGTTTGATAATTACAATTTGTAGCTACATGTTATATAGAGGAGAGAGGCGAGCGAGACTGGGAGAGATAGGAGAAAGGCGAGAGAGAGGGGGAAAAGGGTGGGAGAAAGGTAAATTGTATATGTATACTTGTTAGATAATTGTATATTATACATATGTAATTGTATATATGGCAAGAGAGATTGGGAGACAAGGATACAGGCGAGCGAGACTGGGAGAGAGAGGAGAGAGACGAGCGAGATTGAGAGAGGGAGGAGAGAGGCGAGCGATAGAGGGCAGAGAGTGGGAGATGTGAATTGTATATATATAATTGTATATAATTGTATATTATACATATACATTTGTATAAATGGCAAGCGAGATTGGGAAAGGGAAGAGAGAGGCGAGCGAGATTGAGAGAGGGAGGAGAGAGGCGAGCGAGAGAGGGCAGAGAGTGGGAGAGAGGTGAATTGTATATGTATATAGGCTAAAAAATTATATATTATACATATTTATTTGTATATCCTGGCGAATTATACGTATACAAACATGATTAATTATACAAACTCGAAGTCAGCCCACGTAATTAATTTATAATGTTAGTCGCGAGTGATAATTATAACAAACTACAGCTATGATGAGTAATTAAATAGTATAAGTTTGCTTATCCGCGTAATTTTTATAAGTTGTTCTTAAAAGATATTTCTAATTTCTAATTTTTATTTTTTTACCTCCCTCCCACCCACCCCCTACCAGCTCCACACCCCCAAAAAAATAATTTTAAGTTTGTTTTTAAACAATCTTGTCAACTTCAAAATTTCATTTTTTTCACCTCTACCCTCGTCCCCCCACCCTCCACCCCCAAAAAAAAAGAAATTTATGTTTGTTTTTAAAAAATATTTTCAACTTCAGGTTTTTTGTTTTTTCACTCCTAACCTCGATCCCCGCACCCCTTCAGCCCCCTCCCCCACCCTAAAAAAATTAAGTTTATGTTTAAAAAATATTTTAAATTTCGAAAATTATTTTCTAATTTAATAAAAATAAAAGATATTTCTCAAAAACATTTTTCATTCATAAATCAAGCACTAAAAAAAAATTAAAAAATATTTTCTACTCACAAATCAAACATGAGAAAATAAGTCAAAAATCTACTTATTTTAATTTCTAGGAAAACATTTTACTTCATACCAAACAGGCAAACACACCTGAATTCGTGAAAAGAATACTTTGGAGTATGGACCTTTATAGACTTAGAACTTCATCATGCCATGGGAAGATATGTAGTATAAGAACATTTCATTTCCTTGCGTCATATAATTTATGATGACCTTTATCTATATAATAACATCATTAAAAAGTAATTTAAGTACCATTTTTAGGGACATACATTTTTGCGTAGATTGCTTTAGCACCGGATCGGATATATTTGTAGTAAAACACGCATAATCTTTTATTCTAAAATCAGATGAATGAGCGATTTATTTTAGAGTTTTTGACTAAAATCATTCTTCAACAATGACTCAAATCTGATTTACATCCTAGTATTAGCTAAGTGAGCAAAAAATATCCTTACACTATGCAAAGTAACAAGAATCATCCTCGTGTTTATTTTTGTTAAGAAACTAATTGAACCAATAAAAATAAATATTTTTTTTAATTCGGTCATGTCTTAGCTACAAAGAGAAGATCAACGTTATCTAAAAAGAATAAGGATATTGATAGAAAATGAATATTTTATTCTCATAATTTAAATTTTGCATGTTGTTAGTTTATATGTTTTTTTTGTATAATCAAGTAAATTGACTTGCAACAATACATAAGTTTTGAAATATTTATACAGTAGGATCCGATGGTTTGAATGGTTATGCAAAAAAAAAATCATTTTAAAAATATTATGTGTAACTATTTAGAGATTCTCTTTAATAAAAAATATATATAGTATACTATATAGACAGTGCAATTCACATATTATACAATATATAAAATACTAGTAATTTAGTGAAATTATGTAGGCGTTTTGTTGTGAAAATTAAATAACAGTTACTTTATTTGAAATTTTTGAAGTTGGAGTTGTATTTGGACATATTTTTTACAAAGAATATTTAGAATATAAATATATTTTGTTTGAATATGATTTAAATCCTCAATTTCAAAAAATTTAAAAAATCACCCAACTTGACTAGCTTAACCGTGTGTACATATATTCATTCGACTTGATATATTTTTTTTGGTCGCTTGAGTTTCTTTTAAAAAATAGACAAAAGGATGAATCTTACAACTTTTTGAATAGTGCAAGGATGTTTTTTTGTTCACTTTTATAACACAGAGATATGCTTTAGATTTAGCTCATAGTTGAAAGATAATTTTAGCCAAAAACTCATTTATTTTAGGGAAAATTACGCGGATAAGCAAACTTATACTATTTAATTACTCATCATAGCTATAATTTGCTATAATTACCAGTCACGACTAACATTATACATTAATTACGTGGGCTGACTTCGAGTTTGTATAATTAGTCATGTTTGTATATGTATAATTCTCCAGGATATACAAATAAATATGTATAATATACAATTTTTTAGCCTATATACATATACAATTCACCTCTCTCCCACTCTCTGCCCTCTCTCGCTCACCTCTCTCCTCCCTCTCTCAATCTCGCTCGCCTCTCTCCTCCCTCTCCCAATCTCGCTTGCCATTTATATAAATGTATATGTATAATATACAGTTATATACAATTCACCTCTCTCCCACTCTCTACCCTCTCTCGCTCGCCTCTCTCCTTCCTCTCTCCTCTCTCTTCTAGTCTCGCCCGCCTCTCTCCTCCCTCTCACAATCTCTCTTGCCATATATACAATTAAATATGTACATATACAATTCACTTTTCTCCCACTCTTTCCCCCCTCTCTCTCTCCTCTCTCTTCTCTCTCCCAGTCTCGCTCGTCTCTCTCCTCCATATAACATGTAGCTACAAATTGTAATTATCAAACTATAGCTATAGAGTGTAATTAATTATTTTTAAGTGACTATATGTGAAAGTTTCCCTTTATTTTAATAGAAACGGGACCCAAATACAATGGCGAAGGCAAATGTATGCCAGGGTGTCCAATTGGACACCCTGCGTCCGAAAAAAATACGGCATATACAAGTAAAATGATAGACGAAGTGATCAAATAACATATTTTGGACACCCTTTACATAATAGGTTGTTATAGCCAGTGCTCACGTGTTCAAATCTCACTTGCAACAATTTTTTCCCCTTTTTAAAAAGAGTTTTTGTTGTTTAATTTTTGGACCCTCTTCAAAAAAATTCTGACTCCGCCATTGCCCAAATATTTTTTATTTGAAAAATGTTGAACCCCTAACTCCACATATACCGGGATATATGCTTGTTCAAAGTCACACCATGTACGTGAATGTTTGAAATATTCGGATACGATGAAACCATCAACTTGAGCTTTTGTTTTAAGACTCCTTTTTTCATCCAACTTTGATTTAAGCACTTCAAATGATCCAATATAAGGATTTTCCTTGATATGATGACCCATTTCCAATCTTGTCCTCCCAATTAGGGTTTTATTTGTAAATGTGGGAGATTTAAAAAAAAATACATAAAAATATGATACTATATTTTTAACAATAATGTATCAAATTTTAAGTAACTAACAACAGGGAAAAACAAAAATTTAAAATAAAGAAATAGATACTAAATGCATATCCTGAGTAGTAGTGTAGGTCGATAAATGACATGAGCAACTTTTCTATCCCTTTTCTTTGGTGATTTTCAACATTTGCTTTTGATGATGCAGATATATTCTTTTTTCACTTTCGTCTTCTCTGAACTTTGATTTTATCATTATTAATGGACCATGCAACCTTTTAGATATGTTATCGGCCCATTTGAGATCATCATAATCAAATATTCGATTAGTGTTAGGTGTAGCTATTTGGGTAATCCCAATACTAAACAAGGAGTATCCATGTGTATACGGCAAAACTGATGGGAAAAAATGCAGAACAACAAATTGAAGAAGATGAGACTATCTATTTTAAAATTTGAAATTGGTTAATTGAGAGAGAAACCTTTTGAAATTCAAATGAAGATGAATAAGACAACAAATTTGATTGTGTGAGTGAAAATAGGAAGAGATTAAAACTCGAATGTAGGAGTGGAAAACGTGAGTTTTGGAGTGGAGAAGAATAAAGTATCCAGACGGTTTGGATTTTGGGTGAAAAGTAGGAATTTTTGTATTATTTTGAAATGGTAGGGAAAATTTGAGAATATGGTAAATAATTCATGTACTTAAGTAATTTATCCTTTTATAAAGTTGAAGGTAAATTATATATATATATATATATATATATATAATAGTAAAGTATGTCTAATTAAGTAATTTTTCCTTTTTGAATTAATAATAAAATAATTCATAACAACATAAATATTTATAATCTATTCCACAAATTTCAACTATTTCTCCTTCCATTTTTGAAACTATGTGATCAATTGAAATTTGAATACCATAACATAAATATGAATAAATGGAATAATATATATGAATAAATAGAATAATATATATGATTAAATATTAAAAGTTAAAAATATTATTTATATTAACAAAAATAAAATTACGAGCAACAACAATATTTGTAATTAAAAAGTCTACGACGTCAATATGTACAAATCTATATATAAGTTGATTATTTCAACAAATGAAAATATGTCCTTTCGTGCCACTTTTACTTGTATATTATATTAATGTTAAAACTAATTAAAGCTGGTTTAGATTAAACGAACTAATATAAAAGTTTTGTTTAATTGAATACTATTAATATTTATCTATATTTTAATTTAATATTTATAGTGCTAGTGCCTAGATGATCTGTACATATGACATTTTCGGTCACCTAACTGTAATAAACAAATAAGGAATTAATTCATACACCCTAACATGATTAATAGTTGACTTAATTTTTAACAAAAACTATAGCTTCAATTACTTGTTCCCCTGCATACCAAAAAATTCTATTCCAATTTTCATCTCTTTTTTCCTAGTTTCCATAGAAATTGCCCCAATTTCATAATGCATTCAGTAATTGTTTATATATACACAATTTTTTGGTTTCTTATTTGTGCTGCGATTCGATCTGAATCAATAAATTCGAAATTTTCAACAAAAAGTTCTCTTGATTCTTTACTTCAAGAATATGCTTTCAAGGCATTATTATGGCCCAAAACAAAAACAGGTACTGCTTATAAAGGAACGGTTCCTTCTAACTTGTTTGGGATTAATATATCGGCGTTGATGCTTCGAAGAGATAGCTTAAAATGGAGAGGATATGGTTATTATCATGAATTTCTTATCCCAACTGGAATCACTGTAGAGCCTTATGTAACAAGAATCGTTCTTGTCTATCAAAATCTTGGTAATTGGTCGTCTTTTTATTATCCTTTACCTATTGGTTACATGTATCGAACACCAATTTTGGGTATTTTGACTTATGATGCGATGGATATGTGTGCTAAAAATAAATCACAATTGCAAATCCATCCATTAGAAAATCCTGTATACATCAAGTTCAGTGATGTAACGCCTGAGTCAGAGTCAGAGGAGTCTTCGCTCAAGTGTGTTTATTTTGACTCGAATAATTTCATCGAGTTCAGTAATGTGACGAATGGTAATATATGTTCAACGAGAAAACAGGGGCATTTCGCGATTGTTGCTGAAATGAATGTTGCTCCTAGCCCCGCTCCTTCGGCTGACGATGGAAATGATCATCGAATAATCACGTCTGAGGTTTGGACTATTTCATTGGGTTTTTTAGGTTTCGCATTTTTGGGAGTATTATTTGTTTTCGCGCAAAATTGTATATTAGTTGAAACAAGACCGGTATTTTTGGAAGATTCAGCAGCAATAATCGTACCATTACTTACTGAAGTGCCAATGGCAGAGGAAGCTCCGTCCAGATCATCGTCGGAGAACGATTACGCCATTAGGCCGTTGCCGGAGAATGATTATATGGCTCAAAATTAATCTAACTAGTTTAGTCAACAATGTGTGTATATTCATTGCCAGAGGTGCAACCTTTTTTTTTTTTAATTGACGTGCGTGGTGTTACATGTCAATGTGGTGAAGCTAAATTTTTTGCTGAGGTGTTCAAATTTTCGAATCAAGTAAATGCTTTTTTTTCGATGAATGGGTGCACTGAATAATATTGTAAATCAAACTATGTGATATTTAAATAAAATCATAAATAGTTGATGATATTTTTGATTGATTTGTCATTTTTTTGGTTTGGTTATGAGTAGAGCTGTAAAACAAGGTTGGTCTAGCGTCATCCGATCCAAGCCTCGCGGGTCAAGGAATTTGAAGGGTTAGGGCTGGTCGATTCTCTGGAAGGGTCTGAAAATGCTCAACTCAATCCAATTTTAGAAGGGTCGAGAGCTGGGGCGGGCTAGCTCTTGTTTTTTTTTTTTTTCAAACTAATACTCCCTCCGTTTAAAAAAAAATGCCCCTATTTCCTTTTTAGTCTGTTTAAAAAAGAATGACCCCTATCCTTTTTTGACAACACTTTAACTTTAACTTTTCACGTGGCATGGTTAAGCCCACAAGATTAAAGGACATTTTGGTACATTTGAAATAACTTTAATTTAGAACCACAAGTTTAAAAAGTCTTCTTTCTTTTCTTAAACTCCGTTCCAAGTCAAACTAGGTAATTCTTTTTTAAACGAAGGGAGTAATATAGCATAAAGAAAATGAGAAGATTTTTAAATGAAATATGACAAACAATGGTATTGTTTCAATAACACTAGTAAAAATATCTAGTGCAATAAGCACGTATCTCGCATACCAGATAAGCAAGCGAGATAAGAGAGTGACAAGCAATATGGGAGGGGAGGGCGCGCGAGTTTGTCTATATATAATAGATACATGCTAATCTACTTGAATAAATTGTATCTAAAACAAGTTTAACTTAATTTTGAATCCATATATTTCGAGATACATGATTCTGGATTTATCAAAATCTAATAAGATTCATAATATTACAACATATCACGTATTTAAATAATTAGATAATATGCTAGTGACATTATTGTAAGTTAACTTTAAGTAAAAGGTTTTGGTCCATTAACCAATCCTGACCTGACCCTGATCAAGCCTCAAGGGCCAAGGACTTATATGAGTCGGACTTATAAGCTCTAGTTTTAGATGAGTTTGAAAAATCATATTCCAACCCTAGTGAATAACAGGTTGGGTTGGACGGACCCTATAGACTAAACTCGTTTTGACAATGCTAGTTACGAGATTGTAACGACCCTTTTAGTCGTTTTAGGAATTTCAACCAATATTTTTATATTAACCTTTTTGTAGATTTTATAAATAATTTATATGACTTATAAGAATGAGTGACATAATTTTTAAATTTAATAAAAGATTATTTTGTTGCTAATAATAAAAGAAAAAGAAAAAATAGAAAGGAAATTAATTAACTAAAAATAAATAAAATAAAATAAAATAAAAAGAAAAGGGGCAAAGTGCCCTAAACTGATGAAGCCTCAGGCGGCTGCTGAGGTTGAAACGAACGAACGGAACAAAAAACAAATACGTAGAAAAAGAAAAGAAAAGGAAGGAAGAAAAGAAAAAGGGAAAGAGGAGGATAAAAATTGATGTTCATCTTAAGGTGTTAAGGTAATTATTCTCATCCTTTCTATTAATTTTTTATGTAATTAGGAGTAAATTTTTAGGTTAAAAACCGTGTATAATTTATGTTAATATATGAACTTGTGATTATGCATAGAGGTCATTATATACTAAATTATTATTATTATTATGTATTTGGTGTGGAAAGAATTGAATTTGAGACTTGGTGTCGCCTTACTAGATTGAGGACAAGTTATTGCTTCTATCGATAATTGTTATGAGAATTAGTTATAAGTGTTGAAGGACTGAATTAATAAGAATGAAAATAATAATATATCAAACAAATACATATTTTTAATATATTAGCAGATAAGGAATTGGAAACGGTCGTGTAAAGATTATACTATTATTATTTAACTATCAATTAGGTGTATTATATACATATGAACACCATTAGATTACGATATTGGAAAAATTATGACTTAATCCTAGACTTGAAATTCATAAAATATGAGATTTGACATATTAGTTCGGATCAAGACTTTTGAACTTGACTATAGCTTTGAGTGAGTTTTGAGGTCTAAACTAGACACATAGTGATATAAGTCTTGGTAGTTTCAAAATTTTATTGTGATTATTATGTCAATAGATTGCATTTATTTGGGAGCTCAACGAAAGTGGAAGACTCATGCGGCAGAATGAATTCTTGATTATTCGAGGCAAGTGAATTTCTAAACTCTTGTTAAGTGTATGAAATGCGTGTATTTCCTTGTGGTATATGTGTGGGAGTAATGAGACTTGGTGATGGGTTGACTTATCCACATTGATTAATTCTAATGATGAAAACAAAGGATAATAAAAGGTAATGTGAATAATTGCTTGCGTGTGATGTGTTGATAATGAAGAATGGTTTGAAAGACTTGTTGAATCATTGTTGATGTTGTTGTGAATTGTGCAATGTTATGAAAATGGTCATACACTCTTTATTTGTGTGAACATGTCATTTGCATTATTTTAAGACATGGTTGTGACAAGTGATATGTGCATTGAGAAAGAATGAAAACTTAAAGAGGATGTACCATTTCGAGGGACGTATCGCGCGCCGCGATGGATACTATATTTCGAGGGACGTATCGCGCGTCGCGATGGTTACTATTATCGAGGGTCGTGTCGTGCGCCGCGACAGATGCATGGACAGATATGTCTCCCGTGGTCCCGGACTGAGAGACAACGGGTGTGTATCACTACGTCAGACATGCATCATTATACTTGACATTGCATTTCATTGCATTGCACATGCTTATCATTAGTGAACTTGATATTGTGTTTTGCTGACTTGTGAATGTCTTTCTGTGAAACTTGTGATTGATGAATACTGAGCTTGTTGTTGAGGATATATATTTGTTAAAGTGTTGTTGTTGAGGATATGTAATTTGTCAAAGTATTGTTGTTGAGGATAGATAATTTGCCAAAGTGTTGTTGTTAAGGATATGTAACTTGTCTAGGTGTTGTTGTTGAGCTATGTGCTATGTAAATTGTGAGCTGTTAGTTTGGACTAATTTTTATGCAGGTTGTAGTTTTGGAGGTTCGGTTGGGGTGGTAGGAGTACCCGTATTTCATCCCCTTAGCTTGTGTTTAGAGGTTTACTTGTTGAGTACCGTGTGGTTTGATACTCACCCCTTGCTTCTACAATTTTTTGTAGGTTATTAGCCCGGACCATTGTGATATATTCTCTTCTTTTCCGAGGCTTCTTGGAGATTTGTGAGGTAGCTGTTTGTCATCTCAGCAGACCTTCTTACTCCTAATTATGATTTTGTTCTACTCTAGAAACAATGTCATATGAGACTTATATTTTCTTTTAATTCAATTGTAATACTTTAGAGGCTTGTACACGTGACAATCAGGTTTTGGAGTACAATTTAAGTTGTAGTCAATTTTCCGCATTTTATTGTATTAGTTGTGTTTTAGGCTGACTTGTCTTGGTGGGATAAGACGAGTGTCATCACGTCCAATTTTGGGTCGTGACAGAGATATCAAATTTATATGAGAAAGTATATAAAATTTCTCTTAAACTTGTTCAATAAATTTAATGTAGCAATGTAACTATATGGTTTTTTTTTGGAAAAATAACTCAAATACACAACTATAAGTTTATTATTCTCTAATTTTCCCTACTTTTTTAAAAAATTACTTAAATTCATTTTTAATTTTGTAATTATAATATTGTAAATACATAACACTCTCTCTCATGACACCTTTCATTCCTATGTCATGCCTATTTTTTCTCCACAAATACATCAACTGAATCCTTTTTATCCATAACTACACTCATATCAATTTTGAATTTTAAGTTATTACTCTCTCAATCAAACACGTTTCTTAACAACATAAATCTGCAATTTTGAATTTCAAAATTCAAATTGCACTTTCTGAAATTTGTATGATACATCCGTTTATTCTTTGATTCTTCTTTTTCTTCTTACTCCATCCGAATTTAAAGTCAGTTTTTTACTTTTATATTTACTCTTGTTCATCGCTATCTTCTCTCATATATATGGATCCTGTTACGAATCGAAGGATGTATGATTCTGATGATGAAGATTGGGAATAAAATAGAAAAAAGTATTTGCAAGATCCTTTGAATTTGAGGAAGGAGCCAAACAAAGATATTCAGGAATCCTCTAAATCAAAGATTGCAAAAAAAGCCCAGAAAACAAGAAAAATATCAGCAACCGTTATTGTTAGACCCACATTGCGTAGGGTATGTCTTTTCTATTCTTCCTTAAAATTATTTTGAAATTTATAGCATGTTTGATACATATTGTTATAGTGTGTTATAGTGTTTAGTCGATTCCATGATACATGAATTAATTGTGTATCAGATGTTTTTTTATGTATCATGAGTCTTTTAAAACTGTAATCATGTATCAGACGGTATGTTTGATGCATATCGATTTAGTGTGTTATGGTGTTTAGTCGATTCAATGATACATGAATTAAATGTGTATCAGATGTTCTTTTATGTATCATGAATCCTTGAAAATCGGTATCATGTATCAGAAAGGAATTTGTTGTTTTATTTAGTATGTACATTTAATATCATTAAAAATTGTATTTGTTTCCAAATTGCAGCCACTCAAGTACAAGATAAAAAAGATACCAACACATCCCATAAGGTTTGTTTCAATCCTGGCTCATTTTTTTTCACTTCTAAATATAGTTTAACACCCATATCATTCTTAACCTTCATCGGACACGACTTACCTTCTACGATGTAACGAATTTTAATATTTTTCCTTGATATATTGATATCCAACTCGACTGCAATTGCTGCTTTGAGATTCAGAAACAAAATTGAATCTCCAACAACGATTCCATCGCTTTTGTAACTTTCATACTGCAATTCGCTGACCCAAATTCCTGAATGCCTCAGTAAGATTGATGTATTCATCATGTATCAGCCAAAATAACAGAAATTTAATTCGTATTTTCAATGGATGTTCATAAACTTTTCTTCAATGTAGATGATATAATCTTGAATTTTGAAATTTGTAACGTGTGATTCAATTACCTACTGAAATATGAAGTCTTTATGATCAGTTACCCGTAACTTAAGCTAATTTAAATAACCGAATTGATTGTTTCGTTTTTTCACCCTTTTTTATCTCAACAGTTATTTAATTACTGTGTATCAATTACTATGTATCAGTTGGTAGCCATGTATCAAACGCTGGTCTTTTTAAGGGATTTTCTGTAAATTATAAAGTAGTTGAGACAGGTTATAATTATTATGTTACACTATGGGATTCCTTAAATTTATACTTTTTTTTTTACCCTTTTGATTACGTCTCAAGGGAATTTAATACCCACGTATAGAACCATATTTATAGTGGGAGATGTTCTACACTAGCCTCATTTTTATCGAATAAAAGAACCAAATATTACTACAATTGCATCATTTATTCAAATATATATAACAAAACCCTCATAAATTACAAATTGCAATATAGAAGAAACCATGTTTTTTTCCTTCTATTTTTTTTTTTATCTCACTTCCTAATCTAAGTAATTATAAAAAAAAACAAAAACTTCTAGTTCATTTTACCCTCTTCACCACCTTCTTGTAAGTAAGTTTTCTTCATTTTTTCAGCTCTATTTAAGAGACAAATCAAAAGAAAACACGTGGCATAAATAGCATGAATCCTCCAACTAGTCTTAGGAGGCTGACGTAACAGAGCGTTGTGAAACACCGTCATATAATAATGAAGCCCAACAGCAAAGCCCACAAAAGTTTGGGTCAGCCCAATCATTTTCGTAACCGGCCCAGTATTAGTAGAAAATACTAAGACGAGGTACATCAATAGCATCAAAAGGTACAACACATAAGTGAGAGTTTGAAGGAGCTGTAGGCAAATGTAGGTGGACTGCGATGTAGCGTAGAAAAACTTCAGTGGTTCTAATCCAGTGAGTAGAGAAGAAAGGCAGAGAATGGAGAAATAAATTGAGAGATAAACTTGGATGAAGATTAAGAGTCTTTGGAGTGAAAAATAAGCTTTGATTTTGTTGAAAATGAGAGAAACAAGAATTAGAGGGATTAGAATGAAGGTGAATGAAGTTATTGAGGCTATTGTGGATGCATATTTGTTGCCTACAATGGGTTTGAAGTTGTTGGTGAACTGTTTGTTGGCTTTGTTGATGTAGACTTGTGAGGTTTTTGAGATTTTTTCTAAATCTGGTAAAAGAGTTTCTTGGAATTTTGATGGTAAGTCAGTGAGACCAGTGGTTAAGTCATCTTCGTCATTTTTTAGCCAATAGGGCTGTGAATTTGAATCCTTCTTCTTGGCACTTTTGTTTGGAGATGATTGGGATTTTGTTGAGTTTTTGGATTTGGTTTCATTGAGTTTTTTTGTGGTGATTTTGGATAGATCTGAGGATTTGGTGGAAGTGGAATTGAGTTTTTTCAATTGGGCTTTTAGTGCAAGTTTCTCTTCTGGGGTGAGTTTGGTTTTGTTCTTGGTTGAAGCAAAACCAGAGGAAGAAATTTTTGTTAATTTGGTTTGGTTTTTGGAAGAGGCAGTAATGGATTTGATGAGTTTGGTTTGATTGTTGGAAGTGTAAAGTGAATTTGAATAGGATTTCTTCTTGATTGGTTGAGGATTATCATCATCATCATTATCATCAATGTGTAGTTTCAATATTCTTCTTGTTGATAATGAAGCATTGTTCTGAGTATGAGCAGAAATGAATGAAGAAGCTAGTAAGAGTATTAAAAGTATGTTAGAAAAGTGTTGAGTTACAAATAGAGCCATAATGCACTGAATTCTATATGGTTCAAGGGGTTTTTGTTGAAGATTTAAAGGCTGAATTGGATCTGAATATGAGAAATAAAATATAATTATAAAAATGTGTGTGAAATGGTGATGGGAAGTATAATGAGGAGACTTTAATGACAAAGTCGTAGAAGATGACTCTCATCACATCACATGGAGCAATTAGACAAGCATAGTATACAAATACTACGCGCTTTTGGCTTTTTATTTATTTATTTCTTTTTTTACTAACTTTCGTTCAGATTTGGGCTACAAATTCTTTATCTTTGTCTATTCTCATATGTGTAAGAGTTTAGAGACACCTTTGTTAGGTCCAAAAGATAATTACTTTGGAAGATTATAAGGAAAAAAACAAACGATAAATATATTAAAACACATAAATAGTTAATGTATTAGGTTAATCGATTATATTTATATTTGTTTTTTAAGATATAAATATAAAAATACAAAATATAGAGAAAAGTTAACTCACACAAATCAAATTTGAATATAAAAAATTTACACAAGTGATAAGCATTTCTCTATCTATAGTGTCACAAATTTTTTCCTACAAAAGAGATTAGCCAAATATGGAAACTTATTGTTTTTCTTTCGGGTAAAAAAATCAATTATGATAAGAATTCAAGATAAATATCCAATAAATTTAACATTTATAAATATTCGTTTTGTCTCAATTTTTATATAATATAATTTGTATAAACAAAGAATTTAAGAAGAAAATAAGAATTTTTAAAATTTATGATCTAGAAAAAGTTATAGTTGATTGCGTGAATGACTATAAATCATCTTATAATGAAAATATAAATATTTAAAAGCTAAATTATTAATATATGTCGATTATTTTGTGACAGGTAAAAGATATGAATTAAAATAGAGAAAATAAATAATTAAACAATATCTGAAAACACATATAGGTAGTTGTTGTATTTGAAAAAAATACTAGTAAAAAGATAATTTATTTCAAGATAAAGTGAAATTGTAAAAAAAAAAAAGACATAATTGAAGTTGTCCAGAATTTTTAAAAAGACACATAAATTATGCAAGAGTTTTATTACCCTTCTAAACTATTTTGGATTGTTATTATTACATTATTTTTTGTCCACCTGGCATGGAGAGTGTATGCACTCTCTTAAAGAGCGTGAACAAACTAAAAGATGAATGTAATTTTATTTTTACAAGTATTTTGCTATAAAATACATTTTCTTGTTTTTCTCATTATTTAAACTTTTTCTCCTTATTATTTTTTTCTTTTTCTTTCTTCCTTCTTCTTCAAAAATTTATTTTCATCTTATTGAAACTTCTCACTTTAAATGTCACTTTTTAGCACAACTCCATCTCCCCTTTTTACTACCATTAGTTTAACTCTATTCAATTTTTAAATTATATCTAAATAGTTTGTTACATTTTATTATGATAAACCCATTAGATTTCAAGATGATTAGTAGGTATTATTTAGTTTTTTTAATTAAAATTTTAATTAAAATTTTTCGGAGAATTATGATTGTTTCAAAATTATCATTTCTAGTTTTGAAATTTTATGAAAATGAGATAAATTAACGAGATAACTAGAAAGTATCATATA
Organism: Solanum sitiens; assembly: GCA_016801875.1. Taxonomy (NCBI): domain Eukaryota; kingdom Viridiplantae; phylum Streptophyta; class Magnoliopsida; order Solanales; family Solanaceae; genus Solanum; species Solanum sitiens. The sequence goes on from JABWTJ010000181.1 coordinate 1,376,261, forward strand.
GTTTTTTTTATCCAATTTTAATTAAGTTCTTTCAATATTTGGGTAATTAATTGATTCTTTAAAAATTATGATTTCTTGTTTGAATTTATATGAAAATGAGTAGTTGATAATACTTTAAAATTTTAATTTTTCTTAGAAAAATATTTGATTTTGTTACCAATAATTTAGTAGTCTAAATAATTGTATGAATTTTATAAAGAATTTGATCGGAGAAGAAGAAGAAAAAGAAAAAAAAAATGGGATTGAGACTTTATTTGATATGGGGACTGAGAGGTGAAGAAAAAAAATGGAGGAATAAATTACTTGAAAGTGAGAGGTGGAAGATGAAATAAAATTTAAGATTAATTCAAAAAGTAAGAGAGAAATAAAGAATAAAAAAGATAAAGGAAAAACTTAAAATAAAAATAAATAAATTAACACATGTCATGTTATGATTGGTGTGTGAACACACTTTCTTCTTAAAATTTAGGACTGATCAAAAAATGATATAATAATATATATTTAAAATTGTTTGATGAATAATAGAACAATTACAAAATTAAGTTATCGTTTAAAAATTCAACACAACTTCATTGATAACTTTATTTCTTTTTTCTACAAAAATAAAAATAAATTGTCCTAGTAAGCTCATTAATCATTGGTTTGGCAATAAATGTAATGTTGTTGGATAGTGGATGTAAAACATATCTAACTAATGAACAAAAATATCTCATGAAACGTTCACCGTCAAACCGTCACCATCATGTGGCAAAAAATGTCATTGATGTAATCACTAGATAAAATTTGTACCTCATAGGCAACTAAAATCACTAATCTATAACCGTCTATTATGTTAAGAGTTCACAATATATTATTTAATAATTTTATAAGTCATGTAATTTTTTTTTAAAGAATAGTTTTCAATTAGATATCATGATAATTACGTGATTTCGCCCCTACTTACAATATCATCTAGCATAAGAATACTTCGTGGATCTCTACACTACTTTTTTTTTTCTATGCTATACTATAATGGAAGTTAACATTAAATATATACGATCTTTAATGATACACCAAAAATGGTGCTCCTGAAGTTAACGTTCGTCCTTCAAGCTATATATTTTATGAGAAAATTTCATATAACACGACTAATTATTTTATGTTTAATTTTGTTATTATACTACTCAAAGAAGTAAATTTTATTCCTACACTCAAATGAATATTCTTGAATATTAATGAAGTGAAGGGAAAATGAAGTATATTGGGTCAAAAGTCTTATGGAAGTTTTGACATTATTAAATGGAGTATTAAGTTGGGGAATGAAGGAAAAGTACACCTAATAATTTGTCCATTTACTCACAAACTTTGCACAATACATGGACTACTGGTGGACTCCCACAGATGTAGTTGCTACCAATTTGTTTATTATAAACTCCATATTGACTTGATGAATTAAATAATTATTCTCTCCTTTTTTTTCTAATCTTATTTTTATTTTATTTTTTTGTAGATGTGAACCAACTAATGAACTAATTTGACTATTTCAACGAATATTGTGCTATATATGTACTTATTAGCTGCTACAGTTTCATATAATATATATATAAATATACTTTAAAAAAATTATATAATATAAGTATTCTGAAAGTGATATAGTAAATCTCTCTCTTTGTTTCTTCTTCCACCTCTTTGTTTTTTTAAGTATATTAATATGATATGAAACCGCATTATAGTTTCACCTAAACTTTTTTATATTTGAATTTATTATTTTCATTTTGGGCTCTTAATTTGTTGTTCAATGTTTGGATCTTTTCTTCTTATTATTAAACTAACTAATATAGGCGAATGTATCTATGCATCAGAATTTTTTTTATATTTTAATCGGTTGATACATACGGATACAACCGATTGTATTTACGTGTATAAAAAAATGATATGCTTATGATCAGTAAAATTGTTATTTGTGTATTTATTTTCGGGGTGATGTAATTTCCAAAACATTGTATCAATGTTTTCTTTTTGTCATTTGTGTATCACAAAAATAGGTACATATTTTATATGTGTATTTACAATGTGCATTCACATTTTAGTTTCAAAGCTAATATATGTATCCATATGAGAGATTGAGAGAGAAGTGAGAGACAAGATATATTTGAGAATTGAGATAGAAATAAAACTATGTATATGTTGTATCCTATTTTAAATTGAGATACAACCTGATCGTCACTTCTCTCTCCTCTATCTCTTGATATCGTTTCCTACACTCATCTATCTCCCTCAAACTCACTGCCACCTCTTTACTCTCTAAAATTATTGTAATGAATTATAATTAGGTATATTATAGATATTATTTATAATTATGATTGAAATTACAGTTATTTATAAAAATTTACATTTTCAAAAGGAAATTAAAAATACATAAAAAATAAACTAATACACTATATCCACGCATGAAACTGTGGGATATATTGGAGATTCAAATATATCACTAAAAATATATTTTCTTCACGAGAACTACCTACTTCTTGTGAAAAAAGAAAATAGATTTTCTGTACGAATATATCCGTACAAATAGAAAGATATATATTTATATATAGTTTAATTTAGATTATTGTCACAAAGAATTATCAATTGTATCGACTAATTAATGATTAACGAACGTTACAACCACCGGAATTTCGAAGAGTACTTGTTTTAGGCCACAAGTTGGGAGCAAATTAGTCATAGTTAGACAAAAGAGAAAAACAATTTATTTATTTTTGTCTCAAGAAAAACAAATGCTTATTAATGGAGCATGTGTAAGAAAATAGGTTTTGAAAGGGGAATTAAAATAATTATTGTAGGGACTGTAGTAGAACTCCTCAAAAATATTCAAAGCCTATAAATTCAAAATTCATCTATTAACTTGACATAATTATGGTTTGTAACGAGTAATTAGGGAACAAGAGAAGAGTTCAGTGACTGTATTTTATATAAGCGTTTTGGACGAGATATGTTACTTATGGTACCTTTAGAGTGTTTTATTGGATAGTGCGGACGTGGAAGTAAGGTTTGTCATAAGAAGGCCGGTACCATCTAAACTTAATTAAAGGTATATTTTAAAAGTGGTGGTTAGGGGGTGCAGTGTAGGCCAGAACTCATATATTCAAAAAATGCATTTTGCGGAGATGAGGCCGTTGAGATGGATGCGTGAGCATAGTGTTGGGAAATTCGGATAATTTCCCTACAAAACGGAACAACTTTAGTGAAATGAACCGGTTCAAATGAACTGAACCGGACAGAACACTAACAAAGATACCCAACAAATAATATCGAATATTAACTGAAAAGAAGAGAAAAGAGACCGAACAATTTTAATAATGGAGTTCAGCCGCGAAAGCTTAATCTCCAAGCACCGCTCAAAGCAGCCTACTTTTATTAGATAGAGATAAGAGATTACAAATAGTGCATTTTACAATGAAGGAGGAGGGGTTCTTTTATAACCCAACAAATTCTCCTTCACAATACATAAAGCTCCGATGTGGGACTAAATAATTAGGCCAAAGAGTCAACAAATCTCCACCTTGGCTTAATAGCCAGTTGTAGATCGTCGCTTATCCAAATCACTTGCATAGTCAGAATCACAGTATCCAACTTTTCATTGACCAAGTGATTTATCCTGCTCGAATGCCAATCCAATATCTACGGTATTTTGCAGATACCGTAGAATCCATTTCACAGCTTGCCAATGACCCTGGCTTGGATCATGCATGTACCTTCTAACAACACTAACAGCCTGTTAAATATCTGGTCTCGTACACACCATTGCATACATCAAGCTTCCAACTGCATTTGCATACGGGACTTTCGCTATGTATTCTCGCTCTTCATCAGTCGTGGGAGATAACCGGCTACTCAGTTTCAAATGAGGAGCAAGTGGGGTACTCACGTGTTTTGTATCTTCGTGCATACCAAAACGTCTTAGTACCTTCTTCAAATACTGCTTCTGTGACAGCCAAATCTTGCCTCTCACTCTGTCCCTGTTTATCTCCATGCCGAGAATCTTCTTGGCTTCCCCCAAATCCTTCATCTCGAGCTCTTCACTCAACTGAGCCTTCAGTTTGTCAATCTCAGCTTGGCTCTTTGCTGCAATCAGCATATCATCAACATATAAGAGTAAGTAGATGTAGGAACCGTCTTGAAGCCTGCGCAAATACACACAATGATCGTATTTGCTTCTCTTGTACTTCTGACCCTTCATGAAACTATCAAATCGTTTGTATCACTGTCTCAGAGATTGTTTCAGTCCGTACAATGATTTGACAAGTTTGCAAACCTAATTATCTTTATCAGCAACCTTATTTCCTTCTGGCTGAGTCATATAGATTTCCTCCTTCAAATCACCGTGTAGGAATGCGGTCTTCACATCAAGTTGAGCTAGCTCCAAATTCAACTGCGCTACCAAGGCCAACATAATTCTAATGGAGGAATGTATAACAACTGGAGAAAATACCTCATTATAATCAATTCCCTCCCTTTGAGCGTAGCCTTTAGCTACCAACCTTGCCTTGTAGCGAACATCGTCTTTATCGGGAAATCCTTCTTTCTTTGCAAATACTCATTTGCATCCAATTGCCTTCTTGCCTATCGGTAGTTGTGTCAACTTCCACGTCATGTTCTTCTTGAGGGATTGCATTTCCTCTTCCATTGCACCTGCCCAATTTCCACTTTCTGAACTTCGTATGGCCTCTGGGTAGGTGGATAGAACATCTTCATCTGAAACTGGAAGTGCATAAGCTACCATGTCAGTGAAACGAGCGGGCTTTTGGATCACTCGTCTCTGTCTTCTAACTGCAATTGGCTCCGATTGCTGTAGAGGTTCTTGGGTAGGAACCTCTTCCTCATCTGACTCTTCTTCTGCCGTAGGAGAGTCACTCGTGGTGCTCCGTGCTGGGATCACCACTGTCTCCTCAAACTCCACCTGCTTCGGAGTACACTCCACCTGTTCAGGAGTACTCTCAGCATCTTCTGGATTTACCTTCTTTAACATGGCAGATTCATCGAAGGTAACATCTCTGCTTATAATTGTTTTCTTTGCCTCGAGACACCACAGACGGTATCCCTTCACTCCAGCATTGAATCCCATGAACAAAGCCTTCTTTGCCCGTGGATTCAACTTTGATTCAATCACATGATAATATGCAACAAAACCAAAAATGTGCAAAGTATCATAATCAGTTGCAGGTTTTCCAGACCATACCTCTAATGGAGTTTTGCCATCAATAGCAGATGATGGCAAACGATTGACGAGATGTTGAGCATATGTTATCGCCTCAGCCCAAAATTTTCTGCCTAACCCAGCATTAGACAGCATACAGCGAACTTTCTCCACAAGTGTCCTGTTCATACGCTCTGACACCCCATTCTGTTGCAGTGTTTTCTGACGGTGAAGTGCCAAACTATGCCACAGTCTTGGCATACCTTAAGGAACAGATCACTCTTGTATTCTCCACCATTGTCTGTTTGGAGAACCTTGATCTTCCTTCCCGTCTGGTTTTCAACTTGAACTTTCCACTTAAGGAAAATTCCAAGTACATCATCTTTGTTCTTCATAGAAAACACCCAAACTCTCCTGGAAAAATCATCAACAAAAGTGACAAAATAATGCCTTCCTCCAAGAGACGGAGTCTTGGCAGGTCCCCATACATCTGAATGCACATAATCCAGAATACCCTTGGTATTATGAATTGCAGTGCCAAACTTCACTCTTCGTTGTTTTCCAAGAACACAATGTTCACAAAACTCAAGTTTGCAAGTCTTCGTACCTTTCAACAATCCTTGCTTGGCAAGAATTTGCAAAGATTTTTCACCAGCATGTCCCAACCGCATATGCCACAGCTTCGTTGCCTCAGTATCTTTCTTGGTGCAAGAAGTTACTGTTGTTACTGTCCCGACCACTGTACTACCTTGATAGTAATACAGATTGTTCTTTCTCACACCCTTCAACATCACCAACGCTCCAGAAGTTGCTTTAAGAACTCCATCTCGCATCGTTATAACTAGGCCTTTAGATTCTAAAGCCCCCAATGAGATGAGATTCTTCTTCAACTTTGGCACGTACTGCACATCTCGCAAGATTCTGGTGGATCCATCATGATTCTGCAGTTTGATTGAACCTATTCCGGTTGTTTTACATGAATTATCATTACCCATGTAAACAACTCCGCCATCGAGATCCTGAAATTCAAAGAACCACTCCCGAATGGGACACATATGATAGGTACAACCTGAATCCAATATCCACTCATCTGCATGTGATGTTGTAGGAGCGACCACTAAAGAGATATCCGATTCCGCATCGCTTTTGCATTCTGCAACATTGGCGTCTTGCGGAGCCTTCCCTTTCTTCTTCAACTTTGGACAGTCTTTCCTCCAGTGTCCTTTCTAATGACAGAAAGCACACTCATCTTTGGCAATGGCTCGACCTTTTGATTTGGACCTTCCTCTTCTCCCTTTTGTCTGGTTTTGATGACGACCTCTTGACACCAATACTTCTTCTGATGTTGTTGCCTTTGTTTTCATCTTATCCTGCTTTCTCAGTTCATGACTATATAAAGCAGAACAAACAGCATCTAACGACACATTCTCCTTCCCGTGAAGTAACGTTGTCTCCAAATGTTCAAATTCATCAGGAAGAGATGATAACAACATCAAAGCCAGATCTTCATCATCGAATATGACATCTAAATTAAGCAAGTCTGCTACTAATTGATTAAACATAGTGATATGTTCATTCATAGTAGTACCTTGTTTGTAATCAAATCGGAATAACCTTTTCTTCATTAGGAGCTTGTTCTGACCACTCTTTTTCAGAAACTTGTCCTCCAATGCCTTCCACAATTTGTATGCAGAAGTCTCATTCTTGAAAGCATACTTTTGCTCCCTGGATAGACACGATCGAATTGTTCCGCATGCCAACCGATTAATGATTTTCCAATCTTTATCTTCAACTCCTTCTAGTTTAACTTCTTCAATAGCAATATCAAGACCCTGCTGGAAAAGGGAGTCTTTCCACATACCGAAATGGCCCGTACCATCGAATATTTCAACCCCCATCTTCAAAGTAGACATCGGGAATCTTGACCATGATGACGAGGCACCCGATGTCTTCGGTGGAATATTTGCAACACACTCTATTTCTTGATCTTTATTTGCCATTACAGACTCAAAAAAAATATTGGATATTACAACAGAATTCAAATAATCGAAGGCTTCTACAGAAACAAAGTAATTCCTTTCTGGTGTGGAAGATCAGGCGAAACTGCAACCACAGAGCATACTCAGACAGAACTCTGACTTAGAAAAAACTTTCGACGCAAAAGGACCAAAATAATTCTTTTCTGATGTGGAAGATCAGACTCAGCTGCAACCACAGAGCATACTCAGACCGAACCTTGGCTCTGATACCAATTGTTGGGAAATTCGGGTAATTTCCCTACAAAACGGAACAACTTTAGTGAAATGAACCGGTTTAAATGAACTGAACCGGACAGAACACTAACAAAGATACCCAACAAATAATATCGAATATTAACTGAAAAGAAGAGAAAAGAGACCGAACAATTTTAATAATGGAGTTCAGCCGCGAAAGCTTAATCTCCAAGCACCGCTCAAAGCAGCCTACTTTTATTAGATAGAGAGAAGAGATTACAAATGGTGCATTTTACAATGAAGGAGGAGGGGTTCTTTTATAACCCAACAAATTCTCCTTCACAATACATAAAGCTCCGATGTGGGACTAAATAATTAGGCCAAAGAATCAACACATAGTAGGAGTGACAAGATCAAGAATAAGGTTATCGGGGAGAAGGTGGGAGTGACCTCTGTGGAGAACAAGATGAGGAAGCGAAATTGAGATGATTTGGACATGTGTAGAGAAGGTGTGTCGACACCCAGGAAGGAGGTGCAAAAGGCTGGTTGTAGCCTTGTAGGGGGTATACAGAGGGGTAGAGGTAGGCCAACAACGTATTAGGGAGAGCTGATTAGAAAGATCATGACACAACTTTATATTATCAAGGATATGAATAAGATAAGGAGTGAAGATTGTTTATTAGGGTAGAAGGTTAGTAGGAGTAGAGTGTTGCCATGATGATTTAGACTTGTTAGTGTTTGGCATAGTACTAGTAGTACCCTCGTAGTTCTTGCCATATGTTGTTTAGTATATTTTGATATATCACATTATTTTGGTACTGGTATTGTTTCTTTCGTGTAGACTTTACATTTCTTCTTCTTATTAACTGTTAGACTTCCTTCATTATTTTCTTCTTTTTTATTTTACCTAGATTTGATGCACTTAAGCCGAGAGCCTCACAAAAATAATTTTCTATCTTTACGTGATAATAGAAATGTTTGCGTACACTCTATCCTCCCCAAACTCTTTTTGTGATATTTTACTAAATACGTTATTCTTGTCGCAATATACTTTTTTAAAAAAGAAAGAGAAGTTCATGAATGAGAATAGGGCGTGGAACATGACAATTGAATAGATAGATGTCGGACATGCATTAGATATTCTTGCACACTTGATGAAGAAATTGATCAATCAAGCACATTGAAGGCCAGAGATGAATTACATCATGTGGCAATCAAGTGACTAATAATAGTTGAAATCCTTGACTACTTTTCTGTCTATCTACCATGTCCAAAGTTCTTCAAGGATGGGCATGATATTATATGCCAAGTGGTTGGTTCAACTCAACTTTAGAATCTTTGATATTCTAATTATAAATGCAGTTATATACTCCATTACAATATACCAATCAATAAGATATGAATATAAATTAGGAAAAAAAGAGATTTTTGAAATAGAGAAGTTAGCTTGCTACTTAGTTTTCTCTATCTCTTATTTTCTTCATCCTCGTTAGTTAGTAGAAGTTGGGGAAAATTTTTAGGTACGTAATTAAGATTGAATAGCTAAGGTTTAGCCCTCCTTGCATGTACTTATCTCTATTAATATCTTTTTAGTTTTAATAAAAGACCACTAAACATTTTATCTAGTAGTAAATTTGCTTTTAAAAAAAGAAAAGAAACAAAGAAAATTTGAATTTTATGACATCATCATTTATTTTCATATTTTTTAATTGCTATAACATTATAAAGAACATATAATATAAGATAACTGAAAAATCGGTTTCATCATGCTTTCTCATAGAAAGATTTTTTTTCTTAAATAATAAAAAACAAGATGGAGTCAGTATTTTATAATAGGTGAAGATATTTCATCTGATGCCTTTTTTTTTTGTTTGATTGGATTAATTTCATAACTATCATGGAAGCAAATAAATACTATGTTTTGAATATTTTTGACATATTTATTGAGAGTGAAAGTGGGACAGATACATCAAAGTCAAATATTTTTGTTTAAAAAGTAGTTAGAATATATTTTAACCATGCAAGGACCCCTCTTTCAGGCGACAAACGGACAAAATACATATACACAACTGAAAAGGGGCACAAACCTGGTCCAATTGTCTCTTGTTATGCACTTCTCTTAATTTAATTGAGTTTAACTTTTAAGATTTTCAATATATTAAATTTATAAACAAAATATGAGTCATATGACTCATATCCAATACTTATTAAAGAATTAAATACAACAATAATAATATATTCATAATTCCATAAAGTATATAAGCTCTGAAGAGCATAAAACGTATGTAGATCTAACCTCTATTTTGATGGTAAAGAGATAATTTTCTATAAACCCTCACTAAAAAAAACAAGTCCAAAGCAGTATAAAGAGAAATAACAGAAATTCAATCCTAAATAGTAGTCATATCAAGATAAAACCATAATCAAAGTACAAAAGCGATGTATAATAACCCAACTCAAAAGACAAAAAAAAAACTACAGAAATAATACTACACCTTATCGCGGCTAATATTCAAAGTACACGAAACAATGATCTGTTCAAACTACGACTACGGCTACACTTGACTATCTAATGACCTACTATCCTAATCTGGTGTCTTCATACTTTCTCTATTTAGGAAAGAATGACTTAGTATGATTTAACACAGAGTTTGAAAAAATAAATCGAAAAAATCAGTTTTATTATTCTAAATTAAAATTATATCAAATGTACCACACATTTTAAAAAGCTGAAATCAAAGTGTTACTAAAAAAGGAATATGGTCATTTGTTTTTAAACAAAATAAAAAAAGAAAATAGGTTATTCTTTTTTAAGAATGCAAGTACTTAAGTAGCACATAACTGAGATCGATCTGGTTGGGGTCGAGTTGATTGGAGAAGGCCAATTAGACTTGAGGTTGACTATTGATCTGGCCGAGACACATTATGAGTGAGCTCAAGCTGGAAAGTGATTTCTCTCAAGTGAGAGATCCAACTGGTTATAGAGCGAGTTTGTATCGGGCAATATCGGTCAAAGTCATGTTGCGGACTATGATTCCAGGATTCTCTTAGGTCTATGTAAGAAGGACGAGTTAATAACTTTGGTGGTCACTCAACTATCAACTCTTTTCACAGAAAGTCACTCAACTTTCATTTTTAACTCAAAAGTCACTTAACTATGACTTCTTTGCATAGAAAGTCACTTACCCTATTTTATTATTTTTTTCACTAAAATTCGCTGACATGGATTTTTTTTTAAGTAAAAAATTTAAAAACCAAATACATATCCTTTTAAACCATTTAATGACCCAACCCATTTAACCCGACCCGCTAAAAATATGATATTTAATTTTTTATTTTATGATTGGCTCCCCAAATCATTGTCTTTGTCTCTTCTTTCTCTTCTGCCTTTGTTTAATTTCTCGATTTTAAAATCTCCAAAATTTCACCATTGAAGATGGAATATACTCATGAAGATGCAAATACAACAGTCAATACTACGCACACTAAAAGGAATTCGCTTCTTGGAATTCAAGCCCTCTGTGATTGAAGCAGTAGTAGCAATCTCATTTACACACTAAAAGGCGATTCACTTACAGATAAATCAATTTTTGGAGTACTCATCTGCTCAACTTTTCTATGGACCAATTTATAAACAAATGCATCAACAGTTTTTATATTTCTTTGAACTTGACTCTATTTCGATATTAAGGACTCTTTTAATCTTCCATAAGATATCAACATATCTCCAAAGTGTCATTGCATTTGCATCATCAAATGCAACAATGAAGTTTTTGCCTTGTTCATTGGAACCGCTTATGCTGTCTAGCTCAACTCTAAAGGCAACCTTGTATACGGAATCTATAGTTGCTTTCATGAGCAGATCCGACATCAAAAAATCAATGGTGAAATTTTGGAGATTTTAAAATCTAGAAATTAAACAAAGGCAGAAGAGGAACGCTAAGGAGAAAGAAGAGACAAAGAGAATGATTTGGGGAGCCAATCATAAAATAAAAAATAAAATATCATATTTTTAGCGGGTCGGGTTAAATGGGTTGGGTCATTAAATGGTTTAAATGGATATGTATTTGGTTTTTAAATTTTTTACTTAAAAAAAAATTCCATGTCAGCGAATTTTAGTGAAAAAAATAATAAAATAGGGTAAGTGATTTTCTATGCAAAGAAGTCATAGTTAAGTGACTTTTGAGTTAAAAATGAAAGTTGAGTGACTTTCTGTGAAAAGAGTTGATAGTTAAGTGACCACCAAAGTTATTAACTCTAAGAAGGACCAACGTTTTTCGGGTGGGTTCATCCACGTGTCATAGTCTGGTTCATTCATTTGCCAAGCATGAATTTTGCCCGAGAGAGATAGTCCCTCACTTTTCAGATATCCAATGAAATGTATCTCAAAAGTGGAAGAATTACCAATTTCTTATCAGAGCAGGAAATGATCATCAACCTTGATGTATGCGAGGTGATACGCGTATTTTTTGTGTTTCGACGTTTTAACCATGTACTACATGTTAACTCGGGTCACTATATCGAATAAATCATGTTGATGAAGTTTGATTTTGAAGAACATTTGGTTGGTCAAAATGCCAAAGTTCACACTATGATGAAGTAGTAATTTTCACTTTCTTAGTCTAAGTGGAATATGAGAAGCACATACTTGACTGTTGCATTTTCTCTACAATCTGCAAAGTTCAGAGGATTACAATTGATCTGGAAGAAGCCTTTTCTCGTCATTGTCAAGCCTCTCATCTACCTTGTAATCTATATCAATCATGGTGAGTTTTTTTTTGTGCAGTTCATTTTCTTCATCGGAAGGATGATAGTCTGTTTTATCAATCCGTTGCAACTCTGTGTCTATTAATGCATCCATTTTAGCACGGTCTCTGTCACGTGGATATGTACAATAAAGGAATGAATAGATGAAGCAACAAATTGTTATTGGAATGCCTATAGCAGTGTAGAGTGCCTTGGCAAGTGGGGCTGCATTCTCTCTATCTGTTTCAATTTCCTGTGAGCCCGTTGAGTCTTTAGGGATTGGTTTAAAACCATAAACATGTTGAGCTAAAATACCAACCACTGGAGGAGCAAATGATGCCAGTATAGACTCAAATGATCGATCCAGAGCATAGATGCTTGTTCGAGCTCTCTCAGGAACTATCTCCGCAAAAATTGGACTGCAAACATGTCATGTTGATTAAGTTAAAGACAGAAGGATATATGCAAAAAAATCAAAATGATATTGTGGTTCGAAGGAAACATACTTGTTTGTTGCTGGACCATTCCAAGATATTGTTAATCCCATGATGAACAAGACTAAACCATGGATTGCAGCTGTGGAAGGATCATCAGGCAATCCGAGAAGCAAAATAGCAGCTAAAGGGATGGCTGAGCCAGAACTTATCTGAGATAGAATTATTCTACCAGAATTTGGAAAGTGTTTTGCAAGGACATCTCCCATTTTTCCTCCAAACAATCCACCAATTGAAAGTGCAACATTAAACAAAGTCAAGAGCAATGCCGTTGTCTTGTGGGAGAATCCAATAAGCTCCAACCACATTGGTGTAAACGACAACGATGACCAAGGGAACGACCCCGACACTCCCTGAGCAACAAGTATTTGAAAAGAAGGTACTTTCACAACTGCTCTTGCTTCTTTTAGCAACTCCCTTACTTCTTCTCTAAATGGTTTTTGGGGAGGTTGCTCTTTTACATTGCCATAATTGTCAATAAAGCGAGGATCTTTTGCAAAAAGACGCACCAATATACCAACTACAACACTAATAAAACCTACGAGATGGAAGGAGATTCTCCAGCCAGCGATTCCCATGAATGATGTTTCAGCTAATAACACCGATATAAGCCCGCCAAGGATAGATCCAAAGTTCCCAGTTAACTGTAGCCAACCAAAAGCTATACCGCGGTTGCTTTCATCCGTTGAATCAGCTACTAGAGATTGGATTGCTGGTCCAACTATCGCGAGTCCTATTCCATTCAAACCTCTGGAAATGGCAACCTATTGAAGAATGTGAGTTTTGCTAAACAGTAATTATATGATGCTTCTCATATCAAATGCCAATCAACAATTGAAAAAACTATCTGAAATGTACAGTCGAATTGTAAAAATATTGCAGACTAAAAGAACCAAGAAATTCCTTTATTTAAGACTTCAAAGGCAAACAAGACAGAGTAATTCCTTTTACTGTATTATCTAAAAGATTAGTAATATTCCTGGCTCCTAAATTAACAGGGGTTACCAAGAACCAAACTTTATACATCAATTTGTTTGACATAATTCCCTTTATAATACGTTTAAAAAAGAATGACCCTTTAATTTCAACATTCCACATAACATAATATAAAAATGTAGAATAGATGAAGACAGAGTAATTAAATTTAACCTGAGTAAAAGTGGAAGAAACGGCTACAAGAAAGGTAGCAGCAGACCATAGAAAGGCACCAAGAGCAATAACATGAGTTCGATTTTGACGGCCGGAGAGATAAGCAGCAAGAGGGTAACAAAGACATTGAACTATAGATCTGATAAGAGTCAGAGAACCAAGTCCAGTAGGATCAGTATGCAAAGCTTTACCAACTTCTTTATAAACGCCGGGCAATATCGACTCGTCGGCGCGTTCCATTATTCCGGCGAGGTTGACAAATAATAAAGTCAACGATTCTGATTTCATGTTCTTCATCGCCGGCTCCGGCCAGTTTGGAAAAACGGGTGATGAGGTCTAGGAAAAGCGCTAATTAAATATTTTCTTATTTTAGGAAATGGATATGTGGGACCCATATGGATTTAGGATAATTGTTTTGCGCCAAAAAAAAAGGGGGAAAGATTTACGGTGTGTTCTGGTAATATTTTCATGAAAAAAAGGGTAAGTAAATAAAAATATATTACCTTAGGATATTATATTTAATAAATATCGTAGGATATTAAGGGGGTGGTGTTCGTGGGAGTCGAAAATGGAATTATCAAGAGGTATGGGGCGTTAGATAGATTGGAAAAAGACAATAAATTTGAAATATTTTTTTATGTAACAATTCTTATTAATGAAAAGATTATTTTTTTGAATAAAATATTTTTCAAAAAATCATTTGATTAATTAAATAATAATAATAATAAAATTCTCTTATCAAACACATCATTAGTAGCATAATAGTCAAAGAATTTTTTTTTTTATGAGACGATGCTTTTTTTTATATAAGTGGCGGATATATTTACAAGTCATTAATTTCAGCGCTTATTTGGTGCTAACTTTATGGGTTGATTAGCTTTTCTAATTTTGAATATCTTTTAGAGATCTTTTAAAATTGGATGTAAGAAGATTTTAATTTTTAAGTACTTTCCTATAACGTTTATAAAATTACCTAATGTATAAGCTTCTTGATTTTATGGGTTGATTAGCTATCCTAATCTTGAAATATTTGTGGAGATCCTTTTGACATATTTCGTGTAAGGAGATTTTAATTACTCTCAATAACTTTTAAATATCCTTTTGACAAAATATTGGGTGTAAGGAGAATTTATTTACTTTCTGTAACGTTTGGAGATCCTTTGACATATTAGGTGTAAGGAGATTTTAATTACTCTCAGTAACGTTTAAATATTCTCTTGACATAATATTGGGTGAAAGGAAAATTTAATTACTTTCTGTAACGTTTGGAGATCCTTTGACATATTAGGTGTAAGGAGATTTTAATTACTCTCAGTAACGTTTAAATATCCTTTTGATATAATATTGGGTGTAAGGGGATTTTAATTACTTTCAGTAACGTTAAATATTCTTTTGACATAATATTGGGTGTAAGGAAAATTTAATTACTTTCTGTAACGTTTGGAGATCCTTTGACATATTAGGTGTAAGAAGATTTTAAATACTTTCTATAACATTTATAAAATTTAACAAGTTTCTTAATATTTTAAACTTGTAAGTGGTATATATTAGAAAATTTTCCAAATAGTTGAGAGTCATATGGTCTAAGTTAATAAAAAATAGCAGTCGATTATGATCATCTATCGTAGTCTTAGTGGATACAGTTTTCTCATATATATTACTAGTGGGAGGTGCTAGATATGCACAAAAGTTGATTTGAACATCACAATCATTTTAAAAAAAATAAAACACAAAATTTCACATGTGATATATGTTTCCTTTTATTATAGGTGACACTGTGAGGGAGCTATTAACTCTATGTCAGTTAGATTATTGTTTCCAGAAGCATAGTTTTCAACCATTTAGATCATCACTCGAGTTAACTCCAAATAAAGTTTTTAAAGTTGCAACACCTAAAGATGTAGAATTGACGTAAGAAATATCCAGGAAACTTTCCCTTTCCTCAGTCACTATCATATATATTAGGGAAAATGCACAAGTACCCCCTCAATCTATGCCCGAAATCACAGAGACACACTTATACTATACTAAGGTCCTATTATCCCCCTGAACTTATTTTATAAGTAATTCTCTACCCCTTTCGGCCTACGTGGCACTAGCTTAAAAAAAAAAGTCAACCAGTGTTGGGCCCACAAGATAGTGCCACGTAGGCCGAAAAAGGGGTAAAAAATTATTAATAAAATAAGTTCAGGGGGGTAATACGACCTTAGTATAGTATAAGTGTGTCTCTGAGATTTCGGGTATAGATTGAGGGGGTACTTGTGCATTATCCCTATATATTACTTTATTATAGAATTTCCTATCATATAATGAAAAAGTTACATTTAGATATATGTATTTTTACTCCTAGATACACTAAATAGGAAGAGAGATGAGCGATATTTTATAATGTATTTGAGATACATGTGAATCATACTAGATACACACTATATACATGTATCTATTTATATATGGTGTCATTCGCATGTATCTAGATATCATATATATAGGAGAGTGGCGAGCAAGATGAGAGAAAAGTCAGGGAGATCTGCTAGGTATCTCAAATACATGTGAATTCACTTGAATATAATGTATTTTGAACAAATTTGACCTCATGTATCCTGAGACATATATGTGGACGTATTTGACCGTATCCGAATGCATCAAAATCTGGCAAGATACTTAATATTGCAATCTAGATTATATCTAAGTAATTAACTCTTAACATTACACCAAAAGAGACTTTTAGCGACAATAATTTCCTTTTAGTAGCAATATTTATTGCAACAAATACATTAATCGGCATTTGATTAAATATTGTTGGATCTAATGTCATTAAAGTCTTTAGTGACAATTATGTCGAGTGCCGCTAAAGACCCTTATTATTGCCACTAAAAGTAATTACTTTTAGCAGCATTTATTTTGCGGCCTTAACTATATTGCCATTAAAGCTACCACAAGAACAAGCATATTTGTAGCTTTGGCTATTGCTGACAAAGATAGTAAGTATCACTCAATCGTTGTAACGACTTAAAACTGATTATATATTCACCTTAATCCACAACCCTCTTTTATAAATTAAAAATAAAATGCACAAAAGTATAAGTTCAAAGATAGTAAAGAAGAACCACCTAACTATTAATAAAAGTTGGGACGGTCCAGAATATATATAATAAAATATGTTTATAATAAATATAGTTGTTATGTGTTTATTTATATAAAAAATATTCAAAAGTATAGAAAGTATACACTGACTATATATTATGATAAACATAAAAGTTGAATATAGCTAACATATACATGAACACTAAACTGAATATGCATTATAATACACTTAAAAACTGAATATAGCTTATATATACCTGAGTTGCACATTGATTATACATTATAGCACACTCAAGAAAACTAAATATAGTTCAACAATACATAAAGTATACACAACCTATTATCAAACCAGTTTGTTTCAAATATTTATCACACTAATTAAAGAAGAAGGAAACGGATAAAAATAGTTAAAGCGAATATTTATTATGAAGGAGGAGATGATCGAAAAGCAAAAACGATTTTACTGTAAGTATTTTACTTTTTTCAATTTTATTCCGATCAACTCAAAATCTTCTCTAAGCAATTTCAAATTTTAGATACGACATTTTCACAAAGTTTCAAATCTTTCTGATATATACATTAAATTTTTAAATAAAGCTTTATGCCTCATTAATTATGGGGAAAAAAGGAAGACTAAAAGCCACAAAGAGAAAAGGAGGAAGAAAGCTCTTCATTTATTTTAAACAGTGAACTCATTCGCGCTTCGCGCGTTTATAAAAAATGATAAACTATCATTATATATTTCTTCAGAAATATATTTAATTTCATAAAGATTAATATTTGATTAGTAGTTAAATGACTTCCAACAAAGTCATAAGTTACTTTTTTGAATTTTATAAAAATATATAACTAAACTTACGACAATAAAAATTTAATATAAAATAACATATAAACAAAAATCATAAAGTGAACTACAAATTTTTAATAGAATGTAATATTATTTTTACCCTGCTTACGATCTTAATCATTAACAATTAAAAAGAAATAATATGAAATCAATACACAATCTTCCCAACTCTTGTTGACATCTATTTTCACAAGCTGATCACCGTTCAATAACTTTCATTTATTTTTCAACTCAAATTAAAGAATGAATAATTATAGTATAGGAAATATAACAATTTAAAAGGTTAATGTGATCATTTGTCCAACGTCTTATAATGCTTTTATTTATAGGACTATCATATGAATAACAAATAATGTCAAGAATATGACTATTAATTATTTAAAGATTATTATAATATAATTATGAGAGTAATAAAAATAATGAATATTGAGTTGTATTTAAAAAATATAAATAAATAATTAATTGACATATTTATTATTCTACAATTAAAATAATTCTAAGCCCAAAATTATATTAGAGATGAAAAAACTCAAGAGATTCAAAATATTATTGCGTAGGCTTTGGTGTTATATAATAAATTGACTTCATAGAATGAAAATGTTTAGTTAGTAGTTAGATAGCTCTCATCAAGACATAAGCTACCATTTTGAATCAAAAGAAATTAACTTACGGCAATAAATAATTTGTATAAAATATAAAATAAAGAAAAGCTATAGAGAGCATTACTATTACAATCTTCAGTATTAAAATTTAGAAGAAAAAAAATATTATACCACTGCACAATTTATTAAACTCTTGTTAACATTCATTTCCATAAATCGATTATCTCAATGGACTCTATTTTATTAGTCAATTCAAATTAAAACATAAATATAGTAAATTTATACCCATAACATAATAACTTGAAAAGGCTAATGTAATCATTTCTACAAAGTCTTATAATGTCTTTATTTATAAGAATACAATATAAATATTGAAATAATGTATGAATATAGCTATGAATTATTGTAGTGATTATGATACTTAAGTATTATGGGAGAAATGAAAATAAAGATCATCAAGTTTTACATTAAAGAATATGAATGAACAAATTGACATATTTATTATTCTATAATAAAAATAGAAAAATTGCAAAATACAAGAAAATAAATAAATATAATTCTTCACTAAAAGTATAATAAAGGTTAAAAACACTCAACATATTATTGTGTAGATTGTTGTGTGTTTTAAGGAAGTAAAAGGTCAAAGAAAGAGAAAAAAAATTATTATGTCCAACAAAGTCATAAGTTACTATATTAAATCTATAGAAAGTATAAACATAATTACAAAACAAAAAATTTACGTAAATTACAAAAAAAAGAGAGATGATAGGGAGAACATATAAAAAAAATAAACAAAACTATTTTTACGATCTTAATCATTAAAAATAGAAAAAATAGATATAAAAAATCAATGAACAATCTTTCAATTTCTTGTTGGTATCCATTTCCACAAATCAACCATCATTCAATATCTTCTGGTCAAACTAAAGAAATCAGAAAGAGCATATATATATACAAATAAGTTTAAGTAACCACAACTGACCAACACATGAATCTCACAAAAGTAAATATAATTATTATACAAATGAACATATCTCATGCTGGAGAATTTCTTAATGCATCGTTGGAGAGTCAAAATGGATAGTACATCTAAAAATCCAATCTGAAGAAGTTCATGCATGACATAAGTTAGAATAGGTGTCAATAGATATTCTTTCTTGTGTTTGAGTGACATTTCAATAAGGAAGTAAAAATGAGTGACAAAAAAGAAAAAAAATGGAAGAACATTAATGAATAATATTGATGCTATTATGAATTAAAGGTGCAAAATGCATATTAAAAAATGAAATTAAAATAAGGACAGAAAAAAGAAAAAAAGAACCACAATGAAATTACGAAAATAAAATCTCATTTGAGATAATGCATGCAAAAAGAAACCCAAAAATAAGGGGAGAGAAAAAAATAATTAAAGTTATCAAAGCTTATCAACTAACTATTTCTCCATTCACATTTCAAATCCATTCAGCATAGAATAATATTATATAGTTTACAAAATCATAAAGAAAATGAAAACATATTGAAAATGAGAGGCTTATGAAACTGAAACTTAATTGTTTAATCATTCAATTTTTAAATGTCTAATCTTTTCAATTGAATAATGACTTTAATTATAAAACAGTTGCAAGAGAGCAAAAACGTCTTTTTTGTTTCTTTAGTCATGAACACAATTTTTTTTTTATTGATTTAAATAAGATAAATGCTCAAAAAAAGGAGAAAAAAGGAAAAATAAGAATGGAGAGCATAGAGAGGTGTCACATCACCTCTCTTCTATGTTCCTACTTTATATATATACTAGTAAAAGATAGTCCACGTTGTACACGGGCTCAATAATACATGTGGAATATTTTAGATATTTTCTTTTAATATAAATTTTTATAAATTAGTTGGTCCGAACTTTTTTCTAAAATTCAAAAAGAAAATTTGTGCTATGTTCAAGTCGCGTTCATGAGCATGACTTAATTTTTTCCTTTAAATTTATATATATTGACAATGAAATTAATTTAATTTAATTAAGCATTAACGTAATTTGAGGAGTTTATTTATCAATATTATTAGGAGTTTATTTTATTAAATTATCACTTAATTAAAGTTATTATAAAGTATTGAAGTAAGTAAAATAATTAAGTGTAGAGGGGGTCAGTAAACATAATGAAATAAGTTAAAATTTAATAATTAATTTTATTATGGAATTAAAATAATCCATTAATAAGTTTATTAGAAATATTAAAGTAAGTAAAATGAAACATTGTCATTTGATAATAATAATAATAATAATTATTATTATTATTATTATTTTATATTTTAGTAAGTAATTAGTAAGTTTTATTAGAAAGATTAAATTAAGTAAAATAATTAATCGCAGAGGGTGTGGGTAAACATAATAAAATAAGTAAAAAAATTAAAATTATTTTTGTTAAGAAATTAAAATAAGTCATTAGTAAGTTTTATTAGGATATATTGAAGTAAGTAAAATGAAATATTATTATTTCATAATAATGACAATTTTCTATAAATATTTGCAACAGAAAGGATAGAAATTGGCATTATTACAAGTTAAAATTATCGGAATATCCTCCCGTCAACAAGCAAGCACATTGACGAAGAATCAAACGTCAGAGCTAAAAAGGATTCTATAATTGTCAAAAAATTGTATAGAACCAAAGGAAATAATTTTTTATTTTTTTTTCATAAAAAAATAAAATAACTAAAATATAAATACGTAATCCATAAATAATTAAATTTTAATTATTAATATTTACATAAAATTAAAGGTGGAAGGAATTCAAAACGGAAAATTAAAAAAAAAGTTTTCATCAAGATTTGAAACTGGGACCTTAAACATGAAAAGTTAACCTTTGCTCAATAAGCAAAGATGCACTTCTGAAATAATCATGCTGACGATCAGCCGTGTGATATTCCCCTTTCTTATATACTAATACTAATATATATATGATTTGGTAAAGCTTTGAGATTCTTTCAAAAGATTGGCATGTTAGACTATTTCTATGTTATATTGACACTTATTTTTCCTCCTAATAGATTTAAAAGTTCTCTAATACCAAGAATATGTTTTTTTTTATCTCTTGCTTCCACGTTTGGGATCATAAAAGGATGAAGGAAAGTTTATGTCTAAATAACTGACAGAGCACCCGGCTCCTCCAATTTTCTACGGAGACTTTCATAAAGGTTTGAAAAATAATTCGTTCTTAAGTGATATTATAAAAATATTTAAAGGTTAACATACATGAAAAATTGAGAAAATTGTCTAGCTAATTTCTATAATTTGGTTTTTCTATGTCCAAAAATTACTCTAAAAATGGTGAGATTGTACGTACTCTCCCCCAACTCCCTACAAGGTTCCATAAAGGTTTTGCGAAATATCCGTTCAGAAATCAATCAACAAAATATTCATAGGCTAACTGTTAGAATTCTGACCTCCAAATTTGCCTAAGGCTATATATTCCTTTGCAGATTATAACAGTTACGTTTTGTAAAACAAATAAAATAATAACACAATATTTTATCGCGGAAAACGCCAACTCATAAAGGGTAAAAACCACGACCTAAACCTATGTAGGATTTAACTCCACTTCTTTAAATTTTGAGTCTCAACAAAAGATTACAAACCTATGTAACCTAAGGAATTATAGCTCTAATTCCTAGCTAAAAAATTATAAACTCTAATTCCTAGCTACCCAAGACGAAAACCCCCAGGTTTAAGTCTTTTACCGTCCGTCAAGTTTCTCAAACTTGTTAGACGAATCCTACACACACTTGATTGTAATCAAAACTCTTAATTACAATCTTACAACTTTTTCCTCATAAACTTGCAACACTCCCCAAGTAAATTTCATAACTCACTCAAACTCTGGATCGTATTTTGATCTTCTCTCTATGTAAGTGCGCAATTTTCTCAAGCGAAACTATCGCCTATTTGTAGATTTGGACTTGATTCCAAAATATATTTCAACTAGAAATCCTATATGTGCTCTGCTTCTTTTTTCTCTTGAAACTTAGTATTCCTACTTTGTGTGGAATTCCTAGTTCAACTCGAACTTGTTTTCGCTTCATCTTCAATTCCTTGTCCAACTCGAACTTAACTTCTGCCGCATCTTCAACTTGAACATCCTTGTCTTTAAACCAAACTCTACTTGGACTTCTTCTTGCGTTAGGACTTCTCTTTGCGCTTTGCTTCGAAAGGAAACTTCTTACGTGATTTTCCTTAATAAGATAAAAAAGCGGTTTTCGTTAAATGAATAAGAAAACTCTATTGATAGATAATTCCTTCTTCGACTTGGTTTAAACAAACACCTTGTATCATGTGGGCACAACCTGTTCTATGTATTTTAATATTCGTCAAAACATCGAGTTTTTAACAAATTCCCCTTTTTGACAATAGCAAACCCCATCTTCTTGCATTGATCAGGTAAGTAAATACATACATTCATATGCACGATGCTTCCCCCTTAACCGATTAGGAAGTAGTTTTCCTACGTTAAGTCAGCTTTCTAATAAATTATAAAGCTACACTTAATTTCGGGATCCTTCTTCCCATAGGCCTTGGGTAAACTCAATTCACGTTTGCTCAAACTTTGGAATTCTTCTTTCAGTAGGCCTTGGTAAACTCAATTCATGTTTGCTAAGTTGCTCCAATATGCACCTTTTGTCAGTCTTCAAAATATACATATTCATGTGCACCTAACACTAA
This sequence comes from Solanum sitiens, assembly GCA_016801875.1. Lineage (NCBI taxonomy): Eukaryota > Viridiplantae > Streptophyta > Magnoliopsida > Solanales > Solanaceae > Solanum > Solanum sitiens. The sequence goes on from JABWTJ010000181.1 coordinate 1,399,280, forward strand.
CACACAAAAACTGAAAAAATCGCCTAAATTTTATAAATTGGCCACTAAATGCCCAAAAATCACTTTAAAAATGGTGAGCCAATAATTTACAAGACCCCCAACTCCATATGAAGATTCCATAAAGGTTTCGGCAAAAAATCATTCCGAAGTCATATCACCAAAATATTCATTGCTAACGAAAAATTGACAAAATCGTCTACTTCTTATATATAAATGCCTAAAAATCACTTTGATTAAGGTGAGACTGTACGTACAACTCCCCCAATTCCCTATGAAGGGTTTCATGAAGATTTCACATAAAATTCATCGGGAAGTCATATCACCAAAATATGCATGAGCTAACACACACGAAAAATAGTGAAAATTGCCCAATTCTTGTAATTGGCCCCTAAATGCCAAAACCCACTCTAAAATAGTGATATTGTACGTACTGCCCCCAACTCCCTTAGGAAGAATCCATAAATATTTCAAAAAAGGTTCGTCTGAAAATCATATCACAAAAAAAATCCAAAAAGTTCATCTGAAAATCATATCACAAAAAAATTCATGGCCTGACAAACACGATAAACTGAGTAAATCACCTAATTGTTGTAATTTGGACGCCTAAATACCCAAAAATCACTCTAAAAATGGTGAGACAATATTTACTGAACCCCCCAATCCACTATGAAGGCTCCACAAAGGTTTAGCAAAAATTCATTCTGAAACCATATCACTAAAATATTCAATAGCTAACACACATGAAAATTTAATATCGCCTAATTACTGTAAATTGGTCTATATATGCTCAAAAGTCACTCAAAAATAGTGAGATTGTACGTATTGCTCCTCCAACTTCCGATAGATAGATTCATAAAAGTCTCACAAAAATTCTTTCGAAGACATAACACCATAATATTCATGGGCTAACTGAATATAGTGACTTTGGAGTAACTAAATAAACACTTTTAACATATGAAAGGGGTGTAAGATTGAACTTTAATCATGGATGCTTGGACACTATCCATATCCATACTTAAATTTCAAGGTTGTCATTGCGTAAGCATACAATAAGAGAATGCTCTCCTCCAATGACACTAATGAAGCTAGAATTTGTGTGTAGAAAAAGCTGAGGTTTTACGACAATAAAGAAATTAATTAGAGCTCTTCTCAAGAATTATTTATATATTGCTAGGAATAAAAATTGGCAGTAGTTTTTCGATGAAAAGTCAGAATTTTTTTTTCAGGAAAAAGGATATGAAAGGGGATAACTTTTTTTAAAAAAAATATTTATTTTGGTTTTTCTAAAGTTTTGAAAAATGGAGATTATTTTGTATATTTCAAGACTTTGAGAGTGAAAGCATATTATATATTTTTCAAGACTTTGAGACTAAGCTTGAAAAATTTTCAACTTCTTTTGTTGATGTCATTATAGGGAGTTGCAATGAACTCATATTGTATTGAAATGGATAATTGAAATTACAAATACAATTATAAGAGTTTCTCATTTTAACTACTCCAACTAGTAACGAACTTGAAAGAAGTAGAAACAATAAGGGAGAAGGGAGGGAGGTTCCATATTAATCGAAGTAACTAATTAAGAAATAAGAGACTCATAGCATCACTCTAATTGAGTATTTCCCTCTTTTATATATTGGAATCTTCCTAGGGTTCCAAATGTAATTTGACTATCTTTTCACATAGGTTCTCCAACTAAATTATATTCATAACCGGAGTTCTCCCAATTCTCAAGACTTATGGTATATTTTCCCAATTGAAGACTCAAAGAGGTCTTTTTGGCAAGAGACTAGCATAAAATTTACAGTGCCTTTAATAAAGTAATACTTGAGACAATTAGAAAATAACAAAACTAACAAAAAATTAGTTGGCATGCATATATAGTGGTGCTACTCATTTTTTGCTTCAAAAACAACCTAATCATTAGCTATCTATTTAGTGCTCCGTTACTGCATGATAGTAGTAGTAGTAGTATATTAGGGGATGGCTTATTTGAATGGACAATCTTGCTATGCAGCTGCCTTGCAACTGTTAAATTTGACAAGATTCAAAAATGGATTAATGAAAAGATATGGTAGTTAGGAGGATAATTCTTCATTGGTAGAAAAGTCAAGATAGCACCTTTTGTAGGTGAAATTTAGGTGAACAATAAATTGGTTTCACAAGGTAAATCTTGACATTTTGACATATTGTGATGTCATGGATGACATGAATAGGAAGAATTCACTCCTATAAATAGGTAGCTCCTAATTCATTTGTAACACACCTCTCACTTGCCTTCTCATCTCCTAAGGCATTTGTTCTTCTTTCTCTCTTGTAGTATTTCACTTGTACTCTTTTGGAGTGAAATAAATATTGGTTGGTTGTGTCCGAGGAATAGGCAAAAGAAAACAAAAGTTTGCCGAACCTCGTTAATTTCTGGTATTCCTTTTATTGTTGTCTCATTTACTATTTATTAGCTACCTTCAGATATAGCAGGTGTGATTCCATCACTCTCTATATATTCGGCTTCCGCAATAATTGGTATCAGAGCCAAGGTATTATCTGAGTATGCTCTGTGGTTGCAGCATAGTCTGTCCACATCAGAAAAATATTTACTTTGGTCTTTGCATTGTTAGCTAGTAAATAGTATTTGTAGTAAAATGGGAGACAAGAAAAATGATGAGTCCACATCAAGTGTCAATAATACATCATCATTGGCATCTTCGCTTATGACAATAATTGTGTCAAATGCGAAATTTGCAGCTGAAATTTTTGACGGGTCAGGACATTTCGGAATGTGGCAAGGCGAAGTCGTTGATGTTCTTTTTTAACAACGGCTAGATATTGCCATTGAAGAAAAGAAACCTGACGGTGTAGGAGAAGAAAATTGGAAGATTATCAACCGTGTTGCTTGCGGTACCATTCGATCTTACCTTGCAAGAGAACAAAAGTATCCATACACGAAGGAAACATCTGCAAATAAATTATGGAATTCATTGGAGGAGAAATTCTTGAAGAAAAACAGTCAAAATAAACTTTACATGAAAAGAAGACTGTTACACTTCACTTATATTCCTAGTAGCACAATGAATGATCATATCACCAGCTTTAATAAGTTGGCGACAGATTTGCGGAATATGGACGTAACTTTTACGGATGGAGATATGCCTTAATGTTGTTAAGTTCACTTCCCGATGAGTTCGAGCATCTTGAAACGTTTCTACTGCATGAGAATGATGAAGTATCTCTCAAAGAAGTTTGTTCTGCCTTATACAGTTATGAACAAAGAAAGAGAGAAAAACAAAAAGGCGGAGAAGCAGAAGCACTGGTTGCGAGAGGTCGTTCTCAAAATCATATGAGAACAAAGAAAGGGAGATCCAAGTCAAGATCGAGACTTAGCAAAGATGAATGTGCCTTTTGCCGAGAAAAAGGGCATTGGAAGAAAGACTGCCCAAAGTTGAATAGCAAAGCCAAACCAAATAATGGGAAGGCTGTCATGGATTCAAATGTGGCTGATTGTGATGACTCCGATTACTCACTAGTTACAACAGATCCATCCAAATCATCTGATGTATGGTTGATGAACTCAGCTTGTAGTTATCATATGTGTCCCAATCGGGACTGGTTTATTGATTTACAAGAAGGAGAATGTGGAGTTATTCACACTGCAAACAATAATTCTCTTACCGCATATGGTGTTGGTTCAATCCGATTAAGGAACCATGATGGATTAAGTAGAACATTAACAGATGTTCGATATGTACTAGATTTGAAAAAAAATCTCATTTCTGTAGGAGCCCTAGAATCAAAGGGGTTCAAAGTCATTGCAGATAATGGCGTGATGAGAATATGCTCTGGTGCACTCGTGGTAATGAAGGCAATTCGAAGAAATAATAACATGTACCACTATCAAGGTAGTACAGTTATTGGGACAGCGGCAACAACATCCAATGACGAGAAGGAGGCAGAAATGACCAAGCTATGGCATATGCGCTTGGGACATGCTGGAGGGAAATCCTTGAAAACTTTATCGGATCAAGGATTGCTTAAAGGAGTAAAAACTTGCAACTTGGAGTTTTGTGAGCATTGTATCAAGGGAAAGCAAACAAGGGTTAAATTGGAACAGCTATCCATAATACTAAAGGTATTTTGGATTATGTTTATTCGGATGTTTGGGGTGCTTCCAAAACACCTTCATTAGGTGAGAAAGACTATTTTGTAACCTTTGTTGATGACTTTTCTCGAAGATTGTGGGTGTATATGATGAAAATAAAAGATGAAGTTTTGGGAATTTTTCTCTAATGGAAGGCGATGATAGAAACTCAAAGTGGCAGAAAGATCAAATGTCTTCGCACAAACAATGGTGGCGAATACAAAAATGATCTTTTTCAGAAAATTTGTGAGGAAAATGGCATCGTTAGACATTTCACCGTCAAAAATACACCACAACAGAATGGAGTGGCAGAACGCATGAACCGAACTTTGCTGGAGAAAGTTCGGTGTATGTTGTCCAATGCTGGCTTGGGCAAAGAATTTTAGGCTGAGGCAATAACATATGCGTGCCACCTCATTAATCGTCTATCATCTGCTGCTATTGGTGGGAAGACACCATTTGAAAAATGGTATGGAAAACCTGCTGAAGATTATGGTTCTTTATATGTATTTGGCTCAATTGCATATTATCATGTAAGAGAGTCAAAATTGGATCCAAAAGCAAAGAAAGCTTTATTTATGGGAATTACTTCTGGAGTCAAAGGATACCGTTTATGGTGTCCTGAGACAAGAAAAGTTATTTTCAGCAGGCATGTTACCTTTAATGAATCTGCCTTGACAAATAAGGTAACACTTGAAGAAGCCAAACAAATTAATGGTGTTTCAAAGCAGGTGGAGTTTGAGGGAAAGATAATTTTCCCAACACAGGGATCAAACGAGGAAACAACAGAAGATTTTCCTCTTGAAGGAGAGCCAGTCGAAGAGGAGGTTTCATCTCAAGAACCTAAACCACAACTTGAATCAATAGCAACGAGCAAGCCAAAAGGACAATAAGAAAACCTGCTCGACTCACAGATATGGTGGCTTGTGCTAACTCAATTGCAGCCGATGACATTCCTACCACTTATAAAGACGCAGTCCAAAGTTCACACGAAGATAAGTGGAGGAATGCCATGAATGAAGAAATGCAATCCTTTCATCAGAATCATACATGGAGATTGGACAATCTCCCAGAGGGCAAGAAAGCAATTGGGTGCAAATGGGTATTTGCAAAGAAAGAGGGATTTCCTAACCAAGAAGATGTTCGCTACAAAGCAAGATTGGTGGCCACAGGATATGCTCAAAAGGAGGGAATTGATTATAATGAGGTATTTTCTCCAGTTGTGAAACACTCCTCCATTAGAGTTTTGTTGGCTTTGGTAGCACAGTTGAATTTGGAACTAGTTCAGTTGGATGTAAAAACAGCTTTTTTACATGGAGACTTGGAAGAGGAAATCTACATGACTCAGCCAAAAGGATTCAAAGTTGATGGAAAAGAAAATATGGTGTGCAAACTTGAAAAATCGTTGTATGGATTGAAACAATCTTCTAGACAATGGTACAAACGATTTGACAAGTTTATGTTGCAGCAAAGGTACATAAGACGCAAATACGATCATTGTGTGTATTTGCGCAAGCTTGAAGATAATTCCTTTATATATCTTCTCCTATATGTTGATGATATGTTGATAGCTTCTAAAAGTCAAGAGGAAATTGAGAAGCTAAAGATTCAACTAAGAAAGGAGTTTGAGATGAAGGATTTGGGTGAGGCAAAGAAGATTCTTGGCATGGAGATAAAAAGAGATAGACATTCAAAGAAACTCTATTTATCTCAGAAAGAATATTTGAAGAGAGTACTAAACCGATTCGGTATGAATGAAAAAACAAAGTCGGTTAGCACTCCGCTTGCTCCTCATTTTAAGCTTAGTGATGCTATGTCACCTAAGAATGAAGCTGAACGAGAATATATGTCAAGAGTACCATATGCGAATGCTATTGGTAGCTTGATATATGCAATGGTTTGCACAAGGCCAGATATTTCACACGCTGTTGGAGTTGTAAGCAGGTACATGCACAATCCTGAAAAGGATCATTGGCAGGCTGTAAAATAGATTCTACGGTATATTCATAATACTGTAGATGTTGGTTTGGTTTTCGAGCAGAAAGATAGTCAATATCTTGTTGGATATTGTGACTCAGGTTATGCAGGTGATTTGGACAAACGAAGATCAACTATTGGTTATGTTTTCACTATTGCAAATGCACCAGTTAGTTGGAAGTCTACTTTGCAGTCAACAGTTGCTTTGTCTACCACTGAGGCAGAGTACATGGCAATTACAGAGGCTGCGAAGGAAGCAATTTGGCTTCAAGGATTGCTTAGAGAGCTTGGTATTGGACAAGAAGGAATCACAATATTTTGTGATAGTCAGAGTGCTATTCAATTAGCAAAGAACCAAGTTTATCATGCAAGGACGAAGCACATTGACGTCCGATATCATTTCATACGAGACATCATTGAAGATGGTGGAGTCATAATGCAGAAAATTCATACTACGGATAATCCTGCCGATATGTTGACAAAAGTGGTGACTGCGGTCAAGTTTCAATATTGTTTGAACTTGATCAACATTGTTGAACATTGAAGATTATGGTTGAAGACACAATCAAAATTGTTGTTGAGAGAAAGTTGAAAATGGAGAATCTTGCCAAGGTGGAGATTTGTTAAATTTGACAAGATTCAAAAATGGATTAATGAAAAGATATGGTAGTTAGGAGGATAATTCTTCATTGGTAGAAAAGTCAAGATAGCACCTTTTGTAGGTGAAATTTAGGTGAACAATAAATTGGTTTCACAAGGTAAATCTTGACATTTTGACATATTGTGATGTCATGGATGACATAAATAGGAAGAATTCACTCCTATAAATAGGTAGCTCCTAATTCATTTGTAACACACCTCTCACTTGCCTTCTCATCTCCTAAGGCATTTGTTCTTCTTTCTCTCTTGTAGTATTTCACTTGTACTCTTTTGGAGTGAAATAAATATTGGTTGGTTGTGTCCGAGGAATAGGCAAAAGAAAACAAAAGTTTGCCGAACCTCGTTAATTTCTGGTGTTCCTTTTATTGTTATCTCATTTACTATTTATTAGCTACCTTCAGATATAGCAGTTGTGATTCCATCACTATCTATATATTCGGCTTCCGCAACAGCAACAACACCACAACTTTATGTCACTTGCCTTTTCGTTTTATATTATCTCGCATCATTTTATAATTAAGAAAAAAAGAAAAATTATTAAAATATGTGATTTAAAATGATCTTTAGTTATCTGTATAACTATAAATCCTTTCACTAAAAAGTAAAGACAAATCTTTAAAGTTAAAGTTATTTTTAACTATTGTAAAATAATGTTTAGTGTTACACAAAATGAAATAGGAGTAATATATGCACCCTAAGCATTGGGATTAGCAAAGGACAAGAAGACATTTTAAATCAAGAAATTCCATAAGTCAACTTTGCCTTTTTCTTTTGTACGCCTTTAGTTTAAAATAGAAATGAGGTTTTCTACACTGTTTTTGTAATTTAGTTATATATGTGTACACCACTTTTTTCCATGCCCTAGGAAAGTTTACTTTGTCTTGAGTAAATGTAGTGCTTGTCCTTTCTCTTATTGAGTCCCTACCTAAATATTACTATATATGATTCACATCACATTAATTAGTGATCTTTGTATTTCAATATGGGGCATGGTAACTTTTTGCCAAAAGTCCTCAACCTTTTAACCAAATCTTAGATTCTAACTTTTTTGGTGTTGAGAAATGATCAGATTACAACTAAGTTTCTTGAGGGCCATTTGATCCAATGATGAGATTCAGTTAAACATATAATCTGTATAACCTTAGTTTTTTAGTGTAGTGAAATGAGATCACAATTTTGTTTCTTATTTTTCTTAGTTAGCAACCTTGGTTTTGTAACTTTTTTTTTCCTTTGCACTATTTCATAAATAAAAAAAAATTGACGGTAATTAATTAATGATAATATCTTAATTATTGATAATTTATTTTTCTAGTGACAATTATCATGCATTGTAAATGTCCCTAATAGTTATAGCGACATTGAATTCAATGATTATTAACTAATATGTTAACGACATCTTTGTTTATGTGCGTATTTATTAATGCTAAAGATTGTCTTTACGTTAACAAACATTTTTGTCTTTCTTGACTATATGAAAATGATTATCAATTGATAAAGCCTTCTTACCATATGAAATTTTTAATTTTGAAAATAAGAAAGATTACTGGCTATAACAAACCTGATAATACTAAAATATAATTATATATATATATATATGGGAAAAGGCTTAAAAATGTCCTTAACCTATTAGAAATGGTTCAAAAATGCCCTCCTTCCATCTATTGGTTTAGAAATGCCCTTAACGTTTTCTTTAGGTTCAAAAATGCCCTTTAGTTAACAGAAATATGACATGGAATTGTTCTAGACAAGTGACCACTTTTCATTGGTCCACAATTCTTTTATCAAATAAAAAGACCCACCCAACCCAAACCTAACCCGTTTTCACATGAACACTTAATTTGGTACTTGTTTTCTGGCAAAAATTAAGAGGTAAATCATCCGCAAATAAATCGCTTCAACTTTGATTTCGACGATCAAGGGTTCTTTTCATCCTTTGATTACATTGGAAATACAATTTTGAATCTTGGAGTCATCAAATTCAAAACCCAATTTCTTAATTTAGCTAATTTTAACACAGGCCTCGTTTTTGCTACATAAATGTCGTGTAGATGCATTTAATTTTTTAATTGTAAATAGCATTTGTGGTGATGGACAGCAATTATTCGGCTGTTTCCAAGGAATCTTTTGTTGAATTACAAGTTAAAAGATGATAACTTTAGTTATATATACATATGGAAACTTAATTTTGGTACTTGCTTTCTGGCAAAAAATGGGTTAGGTTTGGGTTGGATGGGTCTTTTTATTTGATAAAAGAATTGTGGACCAATGAAAAGTGGTCACTTGTTTAGTACAATTCCATATCACATTTTCTGTTAACTAAAGGGCATTTTTAAACCTAAGAAAAACGTTAAGGGCATTTCTAAACCAATAGATGAAAAAAGTGCATTTTTAAACCATTTCTAATAGGTTAAGGACATTTTTAAGCCTTTTCCCTATATATATCTCCCAAAGCTTATTAAATTGATGATGTCAATCATGTCTTATCAAAAAAGCAAGTTGATGAAAGTGCTTTCTGTTACTTCATTTTACATCCATCACCCACCCTCTCTACCCTACCCACACACAAAAATAATTTCACATTAAGAAAAAATGAAGAACTTGAAATCATTGATCAAATCTTTGTTATTGGACCAATTTCTTAGCCTTTATTAGTGTCATGGGCTTCACTTGTTTGGGAAACTGCATCATCATGAAGCTAGCTCATAAAGTGCTTCAATTTGCTTCAAGTGTTATATGGGTGAATCTTGCAATGATGACATTTATTATACTCCCTCCGTTTTATTTTACTTGTCAGTTTAGTAAATTATGAGAGATTTTCGTATGTTATTTTTAGTGTTAAATAATTACATAAAATAAAATTAATAGTTAAATTTAGGGTTTCAAAATATCGTTTATAAAATTTGCTTAGTAAACTACACCTCTTTTTTAAAAAGAAATGTGTCATATCAACATGATTATGTAATACGAAATGAAAAGAGTAGCTTTTAGACTCCGTTAGGATTTGAGAATGACTTCCATAACTCTTGCTATTATTACTTGATATCACTTAAAACCTAATTCAAAAGGCTTTTTTGATGATGAAGCAAGTCTAAATTTGGTGTTTGAAAATGACATACTACAGTTGCTAAACTAAAGCATACCAACTTACTTCATTTGAGATTGTTAAACTCATTTGAGTTATTTGTATTGCTAAGATTGAAATTGTAAAATCTAAATAGAGAAGGCATGGCGGGAATTAATTACTAACTCCAGAACAAGATGTTGTGGGGACAATATTTGAATCTCTGACATCAAGTTTACGGGCCTTGCGAGCTACCAAACTGCTCTACCCCACGCCAAACTTGATAATATTCACTTAATTTTGAGGTACATTTTTAGAATTTACTCAAAGACAATATGCCTCCAATAAAATCGAAACTATATAAACTTTATTTTGTGTTTTGCATGACACTAGCAATGACACACACAAGTTTGTACTAAAATTAGCTTGTATAGTGCTTTTACTTATTCCTTGCATAAAATTGCATGAGGGAGTAGAGACAAGATGGCCCATCATATCTTCTTTACTAAGGGCATTGAATTGCAACCATCAAATATCCTAGCCTCGTGCACAAAAAAGGTCCCTTTATTAAGCCCCATACGTACAAACACAGTATAGTGCGGCATGAATTCAAATTTAATCGAACTTCAATATTAATACTAAGTGTCAGATGGAATTTTTTTTGAAAAAAAGTTACAGAATTCTTACTAAGATATTAAAAAAAGGGAAAAAAGATAAATATACCCCCACATTATCGTAAATGATATACAAATACCTTCCGTCACACTTTAGAGACATTGGTGCCCTCACCGTCCAAAAACTAGAGCATATATACCCTTGATACTAATGAAAATACACGTGTCATAATCTTATCCACCGATCCGACATCGGATCGATGGATAAAATTGCGCTACGTATCCCTATTTAATCTTCTATTAGAGTGAATTAAGGACATATACGCTTTAGTTTTTGAACGGCAGGACACCAATATTCCAAAAATATAACGGAGAATATCTACCTACCATTTACGATAATTCAGAATATATTTATCACTTTTCCCTCGAAAGAAAGTAAGAATATCACTCATTTTTTAAGAGAAAAAAAAAGCATCTTTAAAACCAAACAAACCCAACATTATTCCTACTTTCATAACGTGGCATCTCGATCTTTTTCCTGTTTTGCAACATTTATACACTAACAATTGTAAAAATAAAAAGTATTTACATTATTAGGTCACCCAATTCTCAAAGTGAGGTGGATATCAAATTAAATAATTGATTTTTAAAAAGTCAAACATATCAAGATTTTGAAAAGTCAAACGTGTCCCTCTTTTTCCTACCTCTCTCTTGAACATTTCACATTTCTCTTTTTTTTTACAAATTCTAGTTAGAGAAAGTGCTAACCGCTATCAAAATATAACATTTTTTCTTATATACGATAGCATTGTTCAAGTAGTTCAAGAGTGATTTTTCGAGCTAATTTCGTGGAAATATGATCCATAACTTCATGTTCACAAAGATATTTCCGTTCACCCTCAATTACATTAAGGAAAATCAAAATGCCCAAATCCATTAAAATGAATTAAACCATGCAAAATATGAGTTGATCCTGATCGAGGTAAATGAATTTAGAAATTTATATACGGTGAGAGAATGGATATAATTCAGCTCGAATAAAGTGAGAGGGTTGAAAAAAAAGCCCGACTTACAGGAAGAGGAGTACTAGGTGTGTGGGAACAAAGAACTCCGGTTAATAAAAGAAAGATAACAAGAGTCCTCTTAATAGTCGAGGGCTTACTTCCCTATATGTGCTTATATAGAAGGGGAAAAAGTTGATTAACATAGATTAGACAAAACACATGTGACACCAAAATATCAAACTATCCTCTTATTGATTCAATGGATTTATCATTTTCTCTATAGATCTACCTTTCTTCAAAATAAAGATAAAAAACCAAAAGAAAGCTAAATTGAATAAGAGTAGGATAAAGACGCACGAAGGATCAGAACGAAAAGGAATTTTGAAAGCTAAAAGCCTAGAAACTAGATTGTCAGACTCGAAGGTAGTAGTAAGATCTTTGTCTCTAGAAAAGGCATGAGGATTTTCTAAAAGTCTCCTCTTATTACTTATGGATAATGTTCTTAAGCTTAAGCTTTTATTAACTGAAAGATCTTCTTGCTCTAAATGAGAATGAGAGTCTTTCAACTAGATGTACTCCTTTGGCTAGGTTTGTGAGAGAGAGAGAGACCGCAATAGTGGTCTAATAATTAGTCCAACTTCCTGTTTAAAAGCGATGACATGATGTTAGATACTAAGGAGCCTTTTTGGATAATTTAGTTACTTCCACGAATAGACTATTAGGCTAAGAAAAATAAGTTGGTATTGATCCTGCCTTTGAAAGAGTGATTTTGCTCTATATAGCTTATCAGTTATCAAGTTGATTGCCTTCTGTAAGGAACTTGAATCGTTTGTTTTCTTCGAGTATGGTTCAATTTTGATATTTGAAAACACTTTCAATATAAAATGTGCTCCTTCCGACTACGCTCTAGTTGGACAATCTCAGTTCAGTTTGAGAAGTAAACAAGGCACGAAAAACTAACAAAGAATCTTTTTATTTGACTGTGAAATCAAGTGGGAGATTCAATTGAAAAGGCCTCTTACTATAGATGGGATGTTCACTCTATTATTTGAAATATGGACATTCAAGTTTGACACGAAGTAGCTTCGAAGATTGAGAAGCTATTATTTGAAATATGGACATTCAAGTTTGACACGAAGTAGCTTCGAAGATTGAGAAGTCTCAATTTCGCTATAGAATTTGTTAATTAATATTGGGTTAGTCCACCTCGAATGGCGTGAACTCCTTCTGACTATATACTATAGTTGAAAAATCTTAGTTCAATTTGAGAAGTCAACGCGCCACGAAGAACTAAAAAGAATTTATATATCTGAAATCAATTGAGAGATTCTATTGAAAATGCCCTTTACTATAGATGGGATGTTTGCGCTATTTTTAAAAATATGAACATTTAGACTGTTTGACACGAATTAGCTTCGAAGATTGAGAAGTTTCTATTTCGCTACAGAATTTGTCAATGAATGATGGGTTAGGTCACTTCGAATGGCATGAGTCGCACGTAGGGAGACCTACACATACAATTTTTAGGACGATCCGATCAAACAACCATCATACTCCCAAGATATTTTGAACATTAACTTTTGGGCTTAGCTTAGTCTTTCATAAAAAGTTTCATATCATTAAAAAAAACATTTATATATCTTATACATAACTTTTTTTAGCTACTAATATGAAGTTTTATTTGCGTGTCCAACACAACTTTACTAAGATGAAATTGACTATCATCATAATTCCATCATTCATAAAAGTAAATATCTTATATTAAAGATTGAAGAAATTATATGACAAGTCAAGCTTATATTAACTTTGAGAAAGAAAAAAAGAACTCATACATCGGAATTGGAAATTGGAGAAGCTAAGTGTAAAAAAGCAAATCTCCACATACTGTCGAAATCCATGGGGTTATCATAACATCTCATGATACAAATGATTCAAAAATAAAGGCACTTGTCTTTTGCTCTTTCACTATCTAATCATTTTGAATTTTAAAACAAAAAGGGAATGGCGGTGGAGGGACTATCATTTGAAATTTAAAAAAAAAGGTTTCTGTGATCTATCAATCAATTATATGAAAAAGATAATTACCTTTAAGTTAAAATTTGACACTTATGGAATCTACTCATCTTTTATTACCTTTTCCTAGTCTATTCGAATTTTTTACTTTTCACTTTTTCCTCTCCTTTGAGATTTGATGATAACTTTGGCCCGTATAATTTTGTCACTTCAAATCTTCAAATTGTAGTCCAAGAGAATAGTAGAGAGTGAGGATATATAATAAGAGTATTGCTAAATGGCAAGACACTTGTTTGGTATTAAATGATAAGATATGGATAAATGACTAAATAATTTTTTGATTCCAAAATTACTTGTTGTTTTCATTCAAAATAGAAAATTACTTTTAACTTTTCTTTCTTATTTTCTCTCTCTCTCTTACTTTACTCATTTTTTCTTCTTTACTTCACGCATCAATTTTATTTTATTTTGTTGTTCAAGATTTTATTTTGTTGTTAGATTTATATAATTTTAACAAGATGGATCAGAATAGTCAAAATAGTCAACTAAATGAAGTATTGAATAATGTTGTGGATTTAGATGAGGATGATAGTTTGTTATCCCAAAATCATGAAGATTTCAATGGTGCATACGATAGGCCTGGAAAAAAAAATTAAAAAAATCTCGTGACCTATAGACTTAAAAAAAACACTAAAAAATACCTAAAATTGAGAACCTAAACTTAGATTAAAACTCGTGACCTATACACTATTCGTTTAAGCTTTAACATTTGCGTTGCAATAACATTCATTCATAATTACAAAAGAAAATGTATTTACTCTCTTTCATGTTGTTTATTGAATATCACTAGTAAATTATAAATGAGATATTATCAATAAATATAGTATAATAACTACTAAAATGTGAAGATAAATTGATTAAAGGTTGACATGTACAATAATTAATTGTATTACCCAATTAAAACGTGATCATGCATATATAATCGCATTCAATTAACTTGTATTTGTGAGGGAGCATAACTCATATAATATTATATCCATTACATTTATTTTTATCATAATGATTTGACTTATAATATTGAAAAATCTTCAATTTTTGTGAAACAATCCAAATATAAACTTTTATAATCTTATTTACAAAAAAAATGAATTTAAAAATTACTTAAATCCTAAGAGTTTCAAAGAGTCTATTTTTAAAAAAAAAAAGTGATCTAAAATTAGAACATAACCTAGATTCGAACTCGTGACCTATAGACTATTTTTTAAGCTTTAACCATTCACGCTGCAATAACATTCATTCATAATTACGTAAGGAAATGCATTTACTTTCTTTCATATCAGTTGTTTAATGAATATCACTAGAAAATTTAAAATGTGATATTATCATTAAATATAGTCTAATAGCCCCTAATATGTGAAGATAAATCGATCAAAGATTGACATGTACCATAACTAATGATATTATTTGATTATAACTTGATCATGCATATATAGTCACATTCAATTTACTTGTATTTGTGAGGAAGCATAACTCATATAATAATAATCTATTTCATTTATTTTTATCATAATGATTCGACTTATAATAGTGAAAAATCTTCAATTTTTGTGAAACAATCTAAATATAAACTTTTACAATGATATTTACCAAAGTAATATAAAATTAAAAATTATTTAAATCCTAATAGCTTCAAAGAGTCTAATTTTTTTTTTAAAAAAAAATACCTAAAATTGGGACCTAACCTATATTCGAACTTGTGACCTATAGACTATTCGTTTAAACTTTAACCATTAACGCTGCAATATCATTCATTCATAATTACGTAGAGAACTGTATTTACTCTCCTTCTTATCAGTTGATTATTTTAATTTAAATCAAATATTAACAAATATCTTAATATATCGTCATCTTTAATATTGTAAGAAAATAGTAAAATCATTGGAAATAAATTTATCATATTTCTTTAAAATGATTAAATTTTTAGATAATGCGTAATTTATTTTTTGAAGGATCCTATATTTATGTACCTTAACAAAAATTTATAGTATCGTATATTTTTAGACAAAAATCAAATAGCAAGAAAAATAAAAAAAAGTTAAAGTTATAAAAAATTGACCTAATTAATTTAACATGATTTTAACATTTGAAATATCAAATTAATTAAATAATGATCAAACTAAATCACGAGCAAAATAATCCTACTAAAAATATGAAGTTTTCAAGTTTGATGAATAAATATATTTAATAAGAATAATAACATTAAATTATGAACAAATGTAAAGGAAAAAAAAAAGGAGCAGAAAAAGATACAAAATAAGGAAAGGAGAAAGAAACGTAACTTTTAACACATTGTTTGATAAGTGGAACCCCAATTTCATGGACATTATGAACTGAAAAAGTAACAATTATGAGTTTGACTTTTCAGAAGTGGCTTTGATATATTTAAAGTGATTTTACTTTTAAGAATACTTTGGGTACAATAAATAAATAAATTTACTCAATCATCCTTCACTTTTCAGCAAAATTACAAAAAAACTAAAATTAACTGCTCGTGTCAATTCGTGCCAAAAAAGTGTCCTGCCAAATATATTTTTTGATATAATAATAGAGAATAGGATCTTATCCAAGCTAATAGCTATATCATAATAATATGTACTCTTTATGTTACCACTTTATTTGGTATCAGTTCATTAATAGACTGTTAAGTACAACAACAACATACTGATTGTATTCCCACAAAGTAGGGTATACAAAATCGAATCGAAAATCGAATCAAACCGCAAATCGAGTTAAATCGGAAAAAAAAATTCGATTAGTGATTTGATCTGACTTGATTTGGTGTTGGAAAAAAACCCGACTATATTTGATTTGTTTTGGTTTCAACTAAAAAAAATCAATCCAAGACCAATCCAACCCAACATTATATATATAATTTTAAATTTTTATTTTAAACATAAAAATACTTACTTTGATATAATTTTTAAATATCTCTTATTCATTTTCATAATTTTTATCTTTTAGTATATTTATTTCATGTTTGAAAGTTAGAATTCTTAATGATCTAATAAAGATTATAGTCCATACATGTTGATAATTATAATAAAGTTTAAATAAAAATTAAATTAATACTAATGCAAAAAGAAAATCAAATCAACACTAAGAATGACAATAATATTGAATATTTGTTTCTTAGTTTTACATAGATTTAGACAATTAAAATACATGATCTAATTTTACTTTCTTTTAATATTTAGTCATGTAACTAATAATTACGAAATTTATTTTAGCATGATTTAGTACTTTAAATTATGATCAATTTTATTATGACTTATTAATTTGCAATATTTATTTTATGCCATTTTATTATTACTTTTTTGTTGGATATTTTAGTGTCATTAATCATATCATATTTTTTGTTATTTTCTTGAGAAATAACGTAGATAGTTGCATTTTGGTAGGACTAAAGAAATATCTGAAGTACAAGTAAATTATATGTTTGTATGAATATTTTATTGAAAAAACTCAAAAATTCGAAAAAACCCGGAAAAAAATCCGTAGTTGAAAAACTCGAATTTTATTGGTTTGATTTATAAATTCAAAAATTCGACACAAATGATTTGGTTTGATATTTTAAAAAACCTGAACCAACCGGGTCATGTACACCCCTACCACAAAGTGAGGTAGGAGGAATGGAGTGTATACATGTCTTCTCTTTACGTTTGAGATGTGGTAGAAAAACTGTTTTTGATAAACTCTCTTATCAAGACAAAAAAGACTAAAAAGGACGTAATAAAAGTACAAAAGAAAATATATAATTAACAAAACAATAGACAGTAGCAGAACGGTGATTATCAAATAATCCTACCATCAAATTACAGGAAACAACAATTATCAATAAAATCTAAGCATAAGAAACTACATGCATTACACTATAACTACTAGTTAGGGCACCAAGACAATACACTCCTAATTACTAGCATGGACATACTTCTATCTACTAACTTTCTATCCTAATTTGTGTCCTTACAACTTTCTATCTATAGTCATCTTTTGTAAACCTTAATTGTCCCATATCATGTCTAATCACCCCTCCCATATACTTTTTCGGTCTACTCCACCTCTCTCAAATCCATCTATAGACAATATCTAAACACTCCACACTAGAGCATTTGTGCATATTCTCATCACATAATGGAACCATCTTTATAACCTCGCTTACCTCATTTTTTCTTCTACCTAAGTCACTCACACCTTGTCTCGAATATCCTCATTTTCAATTATACCTCTCGTAGTAATTCCGCAAGTGCTATAACAACACATGGTTATTCCTACCACCTATAAAAATACTTAAGAGCAGTATGATTATTCCTACCACAGATTTGACATGACTCATTATTGTTCCTTTCTTTATTTCCACTTGGAAAACTTGGATTGTTGAGAGAACCTGATCCATATTGACAATCCTAAGAACATGTTCCATGTCTACTAGGCTTGAAGCCTCTTTCTTTAGAATTGAAGTTGTTGTTTCTTCTTCCCCTGCCCATTTGGGCTAAGAATAACATATTATGATTTTGTTGTGACACCTCTGCTTCATTTTCCTTTATGTCAAAACCTCTAAGAGCATTAAAAAATTAATTAAAGGTGGGATATAGTGTCTTATCTAACACGAGAGTCATAAAAATCTTGTATTTGATACCTAGACCTCTAACAAAATTGATTAAATTTCCATCTTCATCCATAGGTTTGTAAATGACTGTAAGGTCATCTCATATGCCTTTAAATTCAATGATGTATTCATCAATATTTTTGGTTCCTATCCTAGCACTCTGTAGTTGTTGTTTAAGCTGAAACTTCTTATCTTTTATTGCTTGAAGTTTAGCTACTTCCAAGTATCCTCACATCTTCTAGGCAGTTGAGCAGCCTACAATCGGATACATATTTTTTTCTATAAAGGTGTCTGAAATTCAACTTCTTAGCAAAACATATTTTTTCTCCTAATCATCAAATATTGTCCTTATCTTTTTCATCCTTCTCAACCGCTACAACTTTCCCTGCAAGTCTAGTAGAACAACTACTTTTAGTTGATTCATTCTCTATGATGAAATAAGTTAGTCTCATCACCTAAATCAATTAAGATATTTATGTTCTCTATGTGAGGTAGTTTTTTGACTAAATTTTATTGAGCAAGCGACAATGAGTTGGTGAAGTAAGGAGGTTGACACAATGTTAGTCGAGGGGGTCATTGCAGTTGAATGTGTGATTATTTTTTTTATTAATACTCAAGAGTGGAAAAGCTTTTAAGCTATAATACCATGTACGTTTCTCAAACCTAGGATTAGAGAAATAAAAGATTGTATTGATAATGAAAATCATTGATCAGTACATACTCCTTATATAGGGAGTGAATTGTAGAGTCCTAAGTTAGTTATACTTCGAGTCCTACTATAATAATTATTACTACTATAATTGTAGAGTCCTACATTAGCTATACTTAAATTCCCGCTACAATAACTAATAATCTATTATAATACGGTCAATATAAATAGTTTAATCCTAGTTGACCTCAGCTATACAAAAAATAGCATCCTAGTCGATATAAGTGATCTAATCCTAAAGTGGATTAACATTGTCGTACACGTAGATGTGACCAGGTTATTCAATGTGTTCCATATCTTCAGTTTTTGTTATTTTTAACTCATAGAGCTTTCTGAACCCTCGAACGATAATCACATCATCTGTCGCAATGTAAAATCAAGCTTTTTGTGAGGCAACCAAAAAACGGTTTAGGTACCACAAATGTGTATTGTTAGAATGAGAAAGATTTTGATAATTGACAAATACAGGAACAGATGAAAGAAACAGGTTGTACAGACGTGTTCCTTACAGAACGAATCCGACTTGGATAAGGAGAACGTCAACCACGTGAATTAGAAGTTATAAAGCTGTGGAATCATTATTTTTTCGACAAGCAACCAGTACAAAGAGTTTCCTTTTATAAAGGAGTTCAAAGCCAAGTGAAAGAAGGAAAACTAATTCCTATTTAAGGAAATATATTTAAGGAAATTGTGTTTTCTTATTTATTTAAGGAAATTGTGCTTTCTTATTTATTTAAGGAAATTCTGTAGAAAAGGAGTCCAAGTAGAAGTCAACAAGGATTTGTAGAAGGCAAATACAAGTTGAATTATACAAGGAGTTGTTGAAGTTCTGATCTATAAATAGGGAGCTATTTGCATCAGAAAAATTTGCACACTTACATAGAGAGAAGATCAAAACACAATCAAGAGGTTTGAGAGAGTTTTGAGATTTATTGGGGGTGTTGCAATTTGTGAGGAAAAATTGTAAGATTGTATTCAAGAGTCTTGTTTACAATCAGAGTTTTGTGAGTAGGACTTGTTCGACAAGTTGTAGAACTTGAAGAACATTAGAAGATATAAAACCGGGGGTTTTTGTGTCTTTGGGTAGCTAGAAATTAGAGTTTATAATTTCTTAGCTAGGAATTAGAGTTTATAATTCCTCTAGGGATTAGAGTTTATAATTCCTTAGGTTACATAGCTTTGTAATCTTTTGTTGAGACTTGAAGTTTAATAAAGTGGAGTTAAATCCTACAGAGGTGTAGGTCGTGGTTTTTACCGTTGTGAGTTGAGGTTTTCCGCGATAAAATATTGTGTTATTATTTTATTTGCTTCACAAAACGTAACTGCTGTAATTCTGCAAAGGAACATATAGAACAAACCTGTTCCTAAGGCGAATTTGGGGGTCAGAATTCCAACATGTATCGTGATGCAAACTTGATAACATATGAAACTTACATATGAAGAAACATAAAAATTAAAAATAAACAAAATGACGTAGAAATTTCTTTTCACAAAATTAAGTTTTTCACGAGAAACACTATCATCCACAAATTATTTTACGGATTAGTTGCAAATGTCTTTCAATTTCAAAATGAAGCACTTATTGTTGGATTTTCAATTGTAGTTTTTAGTTTGGGGTACCAATAGTTGCTTAGTTGTCCTCCTCTTACGTATTACAATATAGGTGCTTTGAAAGCAACCTTAAATGAAACAAACTTAATGGACAAATAAGGGATAACCATGAATATGTTCTTGAACTCTAGAGAACATGCAGAAAAGAGATAAGCTAGAACGATCTTATGTATAGATCTTGGTCATTATCATTATATAGACTTGATCCAAAGAAAATAGGGCAATGAGTTGTTAGAATGAATGAATGTGGTCATCTAAAGAAAAATAAGTGTTTACTAATTAAAAAGTTACCTTTTAAAGAGATCATATTGATGTAATCATGAAAATATCTTACAACAAATATTTTGCACAACTATGTGATCTATGGGCACTTGTATTTCTTAATGACTAGTACATTTTTTATACAAACATAAATACTATCAAGACATGTGTGTGAGGTATATTAAGTTTTGAAGGTTAGAAAATTCTAAGATTAATTAATTATCAAAATATGAATTGAATTAATTACGCCATCAAGAGTTGTTGAAATAAAATTATATCCCACTTCAACTTACAAAAGTGATTTACAAATACTGGTGATTACATTCTAAAATAAATTAAAGATGGGATGGTAAAATAATTGTTTCAAGAAACATGATATTAATAACCTAGCAGTAGGATACAATATAACTGTCATCATGACCTTGAATTACCTATCAACTAGATAAGGTAAGTGCAATCATGACTTTGAATTTTTATGTCATATCAATTTAATATTTGAGCATTTATGTTCACCAGTCTCATGAGTTGAAGAAAAAATATCTAGTAAAATCTTGAGAAATAATTTGATGATGCATGTATCTATTTTCAAGAGACTATAACTTTTTTCGATAAAATGTTATTTGATCCCTTATCATGCGAAATTGATTCTTTCTGAAGTTTCTATACTTTGTGTCTTATATCTCATGGATTAGGAAGAAGAGGTCACATGTGATAAAAGATAAGGAGATTTCACCCATTATTAAGGCCTTCATTGATGTTAGGGAAGGGGTCAAGGACAAGGAATAGATAGAGCATAAGTAGCTGAAATTGTTCAGGTTCATGTTAATAGAGACTCCCTACTACTCTGATTTATAAGATACTATGGTTTATATTTTGAGCTCCTTAGAGGGTATGTCTCAAATAGGGCTTCTAATTTTCACGCCAAATGGCCCTCAGGACAAAATCAAGGCTCAAATTTCACATGAAATACTAATGCGGGGTTTTTAGGCACCCAGACTTCAATCAATTACAATTACGACTCATTGCATTGATGTTTAGTAGTGGTGAGCATTTCTCCCCAGGTTATGGTTAGACTAGGTAGTGATGATAGTGGGAGATAAGCAAAGATATTTGATTTCTTTATTCGAATGGTTCCTTCTTAGTTCAATGGTGATCTCTTTTAAGGGGGACTATATATGTGCTCTTTCTTAATGGCTAGGAGGGGACGCATAACCTTCATCGGTTACATCACACATGATTGGTTATACTATGCTCCATATGGTAGGGACCACCAAATAGTGATAGAGGTCTTATGTTGATTGCAGACCAACTGAATCATCTTCTTTGACATAGGCTCATTTTTCTAAGTTCGTCCTAGTGAAATATGTACCTCACAGTTTGAGGGAAATAATATAATATCGATTTAATCGTCTTCAATAAGTAACTATATTATTTATAGAGTAAGAGATAGAGTTTCACACATTAGCCTATTATGCATTAATTATTCTACCCACCAAGGAAGAGACGGTTTGGAGTTCCGTTAATAGTTTGATTGCTCAGATCCATTTGGTTCTAATATATTTGATAAAATTTGTGTCTTCTTAGGAAATGACGATTCATCGTGTAAAGAACATTGAGATGATATGTCATTGAGCCTACAAAGGTAACAATAAAAGGGCTTGTAGAAATGACAACTTCAGTTGTACTTCATCTCAAGGAGAAGATTACTTAGGTAGATATCACCATTTCCATTCTAGAATGCTTGTTCATATGACATTATAGACTTTGGATAATGATTGTTTCAGGTACAACAATAAGGGCATTTAGAGGAAAAGACAGGTCTTTAGGAGTTCTCATTCTAGAGTCTCAAGTCTGTTGGATGTTCTAGTTGATACAAACTATCTAATTGGCCTATGAACGACAAATGAGATGATGAATGTGAAGAGCTGGGTCATTTAACGAGAGAGTATCACAAACATAGACATGATAGGGCTCTTGTGATACTGCATCTCAAGTTTTAGCCTCTAAGAAGTCTCGGCCTCTGAGTTACATGAAAAATCATAAAAATGACCATGTTTGACCCGGAGCTATGTGCCTCCATGACCACCTCCACAATGTACCTGAGCTCCATCCCTAACAAACATATAATCACCCTTACAACTCTATATACCTCTTCTAGCTAGTGGTGATGGTCGTTTATGGGACTAAACCCAAGAAATCTATTGTGTGTTGTTTGTTTGCGCCTAGGACACAACTCTTCACACTCATAGCTTTCAGTGCTTGATATGGGCTGAGCAGATGGTCCAGATAAACTAGAGAATCCACTATGAACTGAGAACTCGAAAGTGAAACTTGAGACATCTACCTTGTACTCTGATTGTTGTAATGATAAGACTATAATCAACTCAAAGAAGTCATCGTGAATGTTCTCTTGTCAACAATATGACTATATGCACTCGAAAGAATATAACAATATGACATGAAAACACCATGAAATTAAAAAAAATAATCAAAATAAGAACAAAATATGAAAAAGTCCATGTGTGTTTGCTAGCCTTAGATTAGTATTTTTTTGGTGAAAATAAAGAAAAAAGATATAGGGTCTTATCCTTTAAAAAGGACTTTTGGGAACCTATTTATAAACTTATTTTAAATTGTGTCCTTTTATAAGAAATGTTCATCTTTGGGCATATATATATATATATATATATATATATATATATATATATATATATATATATATAAGATTTGAAAAAACTATTTTATTCAATTGGTAAATGTTAACAAAAGGTCACGTTCATGAAATACTCTACCTCGGTCCCTTTATGTACCTAGCAAAATTTTAATGCATCCAACAGATTTTTTTTTAATCCAATTTTCTTGGTGGAAAAATATTCTCATTATATTTTATTCTAAAAAAAGTAATTCTCAATTAATTCCAGAATGTGTTAGTACGTGCCTTCATTCCCTTCGTTCATTTTTTTTTTCACTTTAAACCTATCAAAATAATATAACTAATCTTTTTCCAATTCGTTATTAATATTATTTATTCTGCAAATAATTTCTCAAACTCTAAGAATATATACATCAATTAGTATAAACATGATAGTAAATAACTCAAATTGATCATTTTTTAAAAGATATGCAGCAAAGTTTAATATGAACAAATAAAAGCTAATAAAAAATACCAAAGTTAGTACCAAATTAATGGTGATGTACAAGTTGTGGGCATGGATTTATTATGAGTAGGAAGGATCCAAAGTGAATTATTATTAGTAGTACATAATTTGGACAGAGAGTTGAGTTTTCTAAATAGATATTGGACATTTTTTATTTTATGTTTAACAAATTCACTTACAAAAAAATTCTTATGATTTTGCGCCAACTCAATGCAACCTTAATTTATTGTCGGGAAATACAAACTAAAGACTTTAATGCAACAATAAATAAAATAGGGAAAAGGATCTGATATACCTTTCAACTTTGTTATTTGAAATTGATATATCCTTTGTTATAAAAGTGACACATATATGCCCTTATCATTATACAAACGGCTCACATATACCCTGTCGTTACAAAATGAGCTCACATATACCCTTTATTTAACGAATGTTTAAAAATTAGTTTTAAATTTATATTTTTATTAATTTTTTTAAAAAAAAATTTAGAGGTATATATGATTCTTCTATCAATGTTCAAGGTATCCTTTAATTTTTTTCATACATAAATTATTTTTTGACTTTTTTTTTTTTCATTCCTTAGTTTAAAGGAAAAAAAATTAAACTATTTTTTTGTCTGTATTGTAATTTGATTTTTGTATTCGAAGAAAAAAATTTGGTCATCTACAATAAGTTTACAAGAATATTAGTGAAACGTAAATAAATTTGATTATCAAAATAATAATTTTAAATTAGTCATTAAAAAAAAAAGTAACAAAAATATGTTTGACGAAGGATTAATTTTACTCATATGCGATTATATTTTTTAAAAAATAAAAATAAAAAAATTAGATTAAAATTTTATTTTTTTTCATTTCCGATAGAGGAAAAGGATATATATAGCTATTTATTTATAAATAGGGGTATATATGAGTTACTTTCATAACAAGGGATATATTAGCTCTAAATGACAAATTTGAGAGGTATATCATATTCTTTTTTTCAAAATTTCTTTTTTACCTAAAAGACACTAAAGTTTTTCTATTCTCTTTTTATTTTGCCATCAAAGAGTAAAATATGTCGGCATCGATTTATTAAACATTAAAGAAAAGTGATCTTTTTGGGCTTCATTTATGAACCACAAGTTTGCGTAACAGAGTTATTTTTTCCTTGTTTAAGTAAAAACGTTTCATACTTTAAAAGGTATGTGAACCTACTAGCTCTTTCATTCTTTTGCTATTGTTAAATATATGTGGTATTAATTTTATATAATTAATTAAGTATTTAATGCTGATATTTTCCTTGTAATTAATGAGTAGTAGCTTGTTTGGTTAAGTCTAATCAACATGTTACAGTCGAAACCTTGTGGATTAACAGTTGTTAAACCCCACAAAAATAGTTAGGCTGATCCTTTCATCAACCTTAATAATGTCACTAATCTATTTCCTATTGGACCTTTTGTGATTTGGCTTGGTTGGTCCAGAAAGGAGGGGCGGAGCTAGTAACAGGAATGCGGATCCAACAACTTTTATTTAATTTAGAAATGATAAAATTAAAATTTTAGTTTCGTCAAAACGTCTCTGATTGAAAAACAAGATATATATCTCCTATTTATGACTGGAACTCTCAAGTATATCTTGAAAATAAATGCTCTTCATAACCCATATCATTCTTATAGTATTTCCCTTCGTTCTTTTTCGAAAAAGTAGTCTAGTAGGTCCTAAACAATAGAATATCATTTCCCAGATCCAATAAATTATTAAACGAAGATGCAAAATTGACTATTATGTACTACTTTTTTTGCCTCCTAATGGACATAGTGCCAAGTCAAACCAAAATGAAATGTATCAATTTATTAACATTGCAGTTAATAATAGTTAACGGAGCTTGGTACGTAACAAAAGGCAATGGAAAGTAAAAATAACAAATTTAACCAAACCTACTACTTTTAGTACAACTAGAAATAAGAATTCATAAACTATACTCTACACATTTATTTTATCTAACTAAATATTACTTATATTATAACTATAATTAGACAATAGCAAAAAACAATTTTATTTTTTAAAAGAGGGGCAACGACTGCATGCTATAAGCTTACAGATCCTTGCGTGTATGGTTGGTCAACCTTTTTTCTTTTTTTTTTTTTAATTTAAAAAATTATTTTGGTGGGGGTAGGGGGTTTGGTTTGGTATACTAAAAAGAAAATAATACTAGTTGACCAAAGAGATCATACCGCGAGTCTGTGCTTCATGACTGCTGTTGTGTACCCCCAAAGGAGACGTACATATAATACTAAAATTTCAAAAACTTTTTTTTAAAGAAAAATCTTCATGCTATTCTTCACATATTTAATTATACATCTATATTAAAATAATCGTAAAATTATCTTTATATAATAGATCACGAATATAAAACATAAGAATTTCGCTCACATAAAATATTTTGTACACCAAAAATCTAAATTTCACAATAAGAAATAAATTAATAGTAGAATGCGGCGCCTAACGATCCCACAAATCACGCCGCCAATCCCTCCTTTTAATCTTTACATAATATATAGCATCTTACGTTAACTTCAAAATAATACAACATAAAAGTATAGTACTATTAATAAGAATGGATGATTAGTAATCAGATAAAATAGAACTGTAATAATAAAATAAAATTAAAAAAAAAAGTAACACCAACGATATCTAAAATTTAATTACTCCAAAAATTTCAACAAATTATAATATTTCAAAGATTTGTCGTTTACTAATGTGAAACGGATTCTACAATCTACACTAATAAAAAAGAGAACTGTTTCTAAACTATAGAATAGTCTACGTGGAAAAACTTGACTCTGTGAAAAAATATATCCTGACAGTTCAACAACATTAAATTTTTTTTTTCAAAAAAAACTAAGAATATCAAATTCGTAGTAATTATTTTTAACTTTTTTTCTCTACATAATTATATTTCTTCTCTAGTATAGTTTAAAAGCGGAGTTTACCCTATGCACATCAGGGTTGAAAGAATAGAAGGTACAAGCTAAGGAACATGAAAGATATATGTAAAAAAAAGCTATGGATAGTAAAAGAGGAATGAATATTAAGAGTAAAATGAAATAAAAGAAAGTCGAAGTAAGAGCATTTTACTATTGTAATAAACCAATATTAACAAGAAAACAAGGAAAATGAACAAAAAAACTTTTCTTCATCATTCATAATTATATTTGTATTTCATCTCCCTAGCTAATCTAAAACTAATCTTTCAAGTATATGATTAGCCATATGATTCAACTACTTCAAGAAATTAAACCAATCCCCATACCCCATATTATTATCTACACTGCACTTGATGAAATTAAACTAAAGTTCTTTTTTTTTTTTTTTGGAAAATCATGATTTATAAAACATGATTGTAAGCTAGCACTAATTACTAAATCTCTTTTCTTTTACCCTCTTCATTATTGTTATGATCACATAATCATGACTTCAATTATGATCTTCTTTTTTCTAATCTGTAGAAAGAAGCCATGATTCCACCATACCTTCAACACCCTTGTTTGTCACTGTTTCCTGCACCTTATCGCCATGAAAATTTGTTCCAATCACTGTTTCCTGCACCTGGTCCCCATGAAAATTTGTTGCAACCACTGTTCCCAGCAAATTATCGCCATGAAAATTTGTTGCATTGACTGTTTCCTGCACCTTATGGCCATGAAAATTTGTTGCATTGATACGGCTGTCGTTCATGGACGATGTGGTTGCTGCTTGTTCTTCAGAAATCAGATTGGGAAGCTCACTCAGAAGATGTCCATGCTGGGTGCTGTTGTTCAAACTTGATGGCATTTGGAATTGAGAAATGCTATTTGATGGCATTTGGAATTGAGAGACAATGTTATTTGATGGCAGTTGGAATTGTTGTGGTTCTTTCGACCCAAATTGGTATTTTTGAGAGCATTGAAGAAGTGATGAGAAGATTGAGTTCTGTTGAATTGAATTGAGATTATTAGAACCTTGTGCCACAGAATTGGCAACTCCACTGGCAAGTTGATAGTCAATAGCAGAATGAGCAGCACTAGTAGATGTTGATGGAGCAGAAGCAATGTTGATAGGTAAACGATGTGCCTCAGAATCAGCAACTCCACTGGAAAGTTGATAGTTAATAGCAGAATGAGTAGCACCGGTAGATGTTGATGGAGCAGAAGCAATGTTGATAGGTAAACGCTGTGCCACAGAATTAGCAACTCCGTGGTAATTAATAGCAGAATGGGTAGCACCGGTAGATGTTGATGGAGCAGAAGCAATGTTGATAGGTACCACAGAATAAGCAACTCCGCTGGAAAGCTTATAGTTAAAAACAGAATGGGTAGCACCAGTAGATGTTGATGGAGCAGAAGCAATGTTGATAGGTAAACGATGTGCCACAGAATTGGCAGCTCCGCTGGGAAGCTGATAGTTAAAAGCAGAATGAGTAGCACTAGTAGATGCTGATGAAGCAGAAGCAATGTTGATAGGTAAACGATTCAACACTGACGCTGACGCTGACGAAGAAGGACAAAGATAGGGTGGTGGTGGTGGCGGCGGCTGAATTGTGTGAGGGAACGGCCTTTGTAGATAATTAGGCGATGGTTGTGAAATGAGGAAAGGATTATTATTGGCGACAGGAGTAGGAGCCACAGAATTAGGCGCAGTAGCAAACAAATCAAATCTGTTTCGAATAGGGATATAGGCAGGAGCAGTAAAGGGTGGTCCTGGAATCCCTGTAAATTCTTGAACCATAGCTCTGAAATTATTTGCATCTGTTGTCAACACAGTAGTTGGTGCCTTCCTCGAAGCTCTCGATCTTTTCTTCGGATTCCGTGCCTGTTCGGCAATTGATTGATCCGCTGCACCTGCCGGCTGTTCGGTAACAGTAGTAGCACTCACATTTCCATCACCGGCGTGTTGTTGTTGTGATGTCGATGGGAAAGAAATACTACCAGTAGTAGTATCAAAAAATAAGGAATTATTAAACTCAGACATCATGTTGTTGGTTTGATCGGTTCTTGTCCTTCTATTGCTCAAATGGAACTCGAGATCGTAAATTGAAATTGGGTTGGCTGTGTTGTTCTGTGGTGGAGGTGGAGGTGGAGGTGGTAGTGGTTGTGGTGGTTGGGGGCGGGGGCGGGGTACGGGGTCGAAAAAGTTGATAAAGGGGTCAAACATGGAGGAAGATGAGGAATTTTGTGTGTGAAAAGCTGATGAAAAGGTTTGTGAAGCAGCACGTGAATTGTACTCTTCATCACCACCAACACCGCCAGTACTTGATGACTGCAGACTAGAACTGTTATTTCCAGAATCCATTAATATTTTTTTTGTTGCTTTAAACAGCTAAGATAACAAATGGAATAAAGCAAGAGAAGAAGAAGAAGAAGAAAGGACAGAGATATGGAGAGAGAGAGAAAAGAGATTTTAATTTGTTGGTTTTAGTGCACTTACTGCAAAAAACACCACCTCACTAAAAAAAGAAGACAATCAGAGATATATGACTTCAAATCTCTGCACAAAAGAAGAAGAAGATGATGATAGCAGCAGTACTTCTTTTCCCCATGCTTCTTCCCTCTGATCCACAACAACACAAGAGATGAACACAAAAAGTTAAAAAATCATCATGACAACAATATATTTATTTTTGTTTAGGGTTTTTCATCAAATTTTGAGAAGACGTAAAAAGAGAGAAATGAAGAAGGAGAAGAAAAAAAAAAAAAGAAGAAAGAGAGGCGGCTTTAGAGAAGATATCTCAAAATTTTAACACTCAAAAGTAGAGTGGGGTATAGCCATGAGAGGCGCTCTACTTGAAAGAGACTTACAAGTTGTTTTTCTTTTGTTTTTTGAGTGTGTTTTGATTTACAGTGTGAAAGGTTTTTATATTGCTTAAAGGGAAAACCAGTCAATAAAAGATTTATGATCATTGCTTAAACAGGCAAATTGGAGTAAATGAAGTTAATGTTTGGATGAGATTATAGTGAATGACTTTATTTGACTAAATCTAATTACTTTGTTTAAATATTTCTTTTTAAAATTAAAATAATAAAAATAAATCAAATTGTACAAGTTATCAGTTTTTAATCTAATTTTTTTTTAAAAAATAACTGTTTAAATATTTCTTTTTAAAATTAAAATAAATCAAATTGTACAAGTTATGAGTTTTTAATCTAATTTTTTTTAAATAACTGTTTAAATATTTGTTTTTAAAATTAAAATAATAAAATTAATCAAATTATACAATTTATGAGTTTTTTTTTGCTTGTTATAAACTACTTTCTCTGAATTTGTCAGATAATTAATATTAAAAAAAGATTAATAACATACTTTAAAACTTAATATATTATTATTATTATTTTTAAAATTATATATAAAATTTTATAAATAATACAATTTTTCTCGTAATAATATAAAATTTCAATGAAGAATAAGATAAATATTTAAATAAGTTATAAACATATTTAAATAGGCTTTTAGGATAAGTAGATTTCAGATCCGACAGGATGTTTACACGAACCCATTTAAAAATAAATAAATAAATATATATTTTTATATATATATATATTTAAAAATCTAAACACATGAGAATTTAAAATTCACTTTTAAATTTCAACTTCAAATTCTACGCGATATATTTTATTTTTTAAACTCTATTACTAAATGTTATAAATTTGTCATTAGCTCTTAGTAGCTTTGATCGGCTAAACTTTAATTTGATTAGTAAGTACTCGATTCTCCTTTGTATAATTATTTCCCACATTTTCCCTTTTCTCTTTTCTCATCCTTTTTTTTTAAAAAAAAGATGAAATATATATATATATATATAAATATATTTAAAAAATTACTTAACATATAAATATGAAAAAAGCATTAAGAGCCACATTATTAGAGAAGATGATGGTTGGTGAAAGACAGGCCATGAAGGAAACAGAAAGAACCACTAATTAATTTTAAGTACATATCACCTTTCGTACAAGCTTACAAAATGTATATATCGACATCAAATATTATTATTAGTATTATTTATCATCAAAATTGACAAGTCAAAATACTCCTACTTTTTTGCTATATTAATTTATATTAATCCTATTTATTAAATTTAAATTAACTCAATAAATTATAATATTGATTACTACTTTTTCTAAAGAGGGAAACGAATATCACTCCCTCAAGTATTGGGATGTTATAGTTTATGTATTATGCTTGTACAAATTACTTTAATTGAAAGTTCTTATAATAACATATCAGAGGTTTTTTCTTTTTTTTTTCAGAAAAAGGAAACGTAGGGGATATTATTACAAACCTACAGAGAATCTCTCATATATGTCCTCTTTCAACTGAATTGTAGGTAAAAATCATCATTCTTTCCTGCTTTTACATAGTTAAATTTACCTCCTCATTACTTTTTTTTTTCTTTTATAGCATTGTAATAGTAATATATTAAGCGTAATTTCATAATATCTTAAATGTATTTATATTTTTAAAATGTAAAAGATATTCTTTATAAATTTCTGACTTGAAAAAAGATTAATTCAAATTAATAATAAGAAGAAGAAAAAAAAGACAATTACAAATTTACTTTTCATACAATAAGAGTACATTTTTTTTAGATATAATCAAAGTTCATATGTTTTTAACAAAAAAATAAGTTTGCTTTTGACTGATGGATAGATCAGTTCAACAACACTTCAAGTTCGCTACAACTATCGGAAATTTTTTGGAATTACAAAATCTTTATTTTTTGTAAAATTTATACGTATGTATTTTTATTTTTATTATACTGTCATTATTATTCGCATACTTTATAATGGTTTTAATTCATCACTTTTTTTTATTGTCTGTCCTCAAATCAAGAATCTATCTAAAATAATTTTTATTTTCAAAAATTTTATGCACAGTTTATCATTTGTCACGCTGTATAGACTAGGTTGACTACGATATTATGATTGGTACTTTCATATTCCATGATACTTTATATCCAACTTGCTTGTGGAAAAGACTGTCTTGGTCATTCGACGTAAGATTGTATAATTTATTAATGTATTTATAACAATGTTTTCTTTTAACACCCAACTACGAACAAAAACCCTAATCCTAAGGCTAAATCCCTCACGTTATGCTGAGTCTTACACGTAATATCATTAAAAAAATGCAGGTGGCGAGTGGCTTAACACTCACCTCTACT
Organism: Solanum sitiens; assembly: GCA_016801875.1. Classification (NCBI taxonomy): domain Eukaryota; kingdom Viridiplantae; phylum Streptophyta; class Magnoliopsida; order Solanales; family Solanaceae; genus Solanum; species Solanum sitiens. The sequence continues at coordinate 1,431,324 of JABWTJ010000181.1, forward strand.
GTTTCTTAAAACTTAAAACATTTCACTAAATTTTAACATATTATTTATTAATTGATAGAATTATATTATATGTACCGATGTGATAAAATAATAAATATTTTTTTATTCTTAATCAAAAGTTTTAAATACGAATCTTTTTTGTTAGAAAGCACTTTAACCATCAATATAGGATATCTCGCTCCGAATATATATTAAAAAATGTACTAATATATACATAAAATATGGGAAGGGGACACTTTTAAGATATATAGGATTTCATAGATACACGTGGCATTAAATGCTGAAAGAATTGATTACCTAAACCTAGCTTAACATATGATGTTGCTTGCTCAATTTAAACTACTCAAATGGTGATAACACTACGTAGGCACCGGTTTCTATCAAATCATAAATATATATATATATACACTAAGTACTACCTACTATAAAGAGCTAAATAAATATTGTCCATACCTCAATTTTATGCAAACATAATTTTATTCTAATTATAACATAACTTTTTGATAAAAAAAATAAAACTTTGTTTAGGAAACTAATGATAAAATAAAAGTATGTTTATGAAATCTAGTGTCTGGAGAAAAATATTCCCTTATTTTTTTCTTATGTTGCTTTGTTTATTTTTTGAAAAATATTTTATATGCAAAATAAATTTCTTGACAATGAACATAATGTTTTTTTTGAAAGAGATATAATGAGAAAAATAAATTTTAGAATGTGTCACTTTCGCTCTCCAACCTACCCCACTCGTCATATATAGCTACGTCCCCATCATCCCTATACTCTATAGTATTTACCTTAATTATATATAAATATTTCAATTTTTTACCCTCTATATCACTTGGCCCAAACTAATAATCATAGTGAGCCAATCATTTAGAATTTTATTCTATTTTGTTCAGTTTGTATATATTGGGAAATACTTAGGGAAATGGTAGTAACTCTTAATTTGTGATTATGATTTTCATTTTTTTAATGCTTTGAAATTTATTGAGACTATTATTCATATTTATCATCACAAATTTAATCAATGTTTGTGTGAATTAGAAGTGAAATTTTTAAAATTACTGTGGATGAAATTTGTATTTATCATCATAGATTTAATTATTATTTGATGAATTACAAGTACAAAAATTAGGACTCCATCACTGGGGTTTTGAAAGATTATAAATGAGTTTCGTGATATATTCAAAGTTAAAATAAATCGATGATTGAAATGTCACATCAAAATTTTGGTTAAAATTTGAAGTTATGATTGAGATTTGAACTAATTGGTCCTATTATATAATTGGTCCTATTATATAATTGTGTCAAATAAAGCTTCATGGGTTGAAGTTTATAGGACACGAAATATTATATAATTGTGTACTGTCAACGTGTATATAAAATTCTTATACACTAATATACATATTTTGTACAAATTTGATAATAGGGGTCATTTGGTTGCTAGAAGGAGTTATTCGTGCATTAAAGTTTTAACATAATATTATACTTTGTTTGGTAATAAAAATTAGGAAAAATACTCTCTACACAGTTTTAGCATAAGTTATATATACAATGGTTTGTTTTCACATAAACCATAGTATTGATAATACAACCTAAATTTGGTTCATATTCGAAATTTTCACCACCAAAACATGTATGAGAAGATTTGTAGGATAAAAGATAAAATAACTAATATATGAAGAATTAAATTCTATATAATTAATTTATGTATTACTAATCTCTATGTTATTAATCCCTGCATAACTTTAGTCGACAAACAAACTACCTCCTTGATAATTAGTTATGTAGAATTTAGTTATGCATGTATCATCAGTTTATTTCATCTTTTGTTTTGCATAAATAATACATCAATTTCTTCATAACTTATACATGTATTAGTTATAACGAGGGTTTATTAAAGCACAAAATGTACATCGTATTAGGCGTATTGCATTTTATTTAATAACAAAAGATAAAATGCTACCAAATAAAGATGATATTATTCATGCAGAATTCAATACATAAATAACTTAGCTCCTAATCAGTTATACCAATCACGTAAACACTTTTTTTAAAAAAAGTTGTCCATAGGAGTGTATAAACGAATATATGTAGATAAGTATCTTTTTTCATAATATTGCTTGTGTACCTTACAAAAGAAGTGATAATACTCATATTATATACTTTTTTATCGTAGCCACTGGATTCATAGTGAAACCATATTATTGAATTGCCATTCATGTAATATTCCATCTCTCATTATGGTTTGTTTGTCGTACCATACTTCATAATATACCAAAAAGAACATAACAACGTGGATAGCTGGCTATCAAAAAATTATATTCCAAAATTATGCCACTTTTAATTAGGATCTTAGATATTTTTCTTTCTTGTTTATCTTAGCTAGGTTGTTTTCTTAGTAGGATTAAAAAAATAACAATCTTTGGATACAATACGGAAATATTTTGTTCCATATTTAATTATAAATATTAATGAATCTTGAAAATCATTTTATACTAAAACAGTGGAATTATAACCTTGTCTATATTCAGATAACCAAATTACTCTGGATTTTTATGGGGTGAAGACATATTTTCAAATCTTTTTATGTTAATATGAATTTAGGAACTCAAGGGTGTGGCCTAGCGGTCAATGAAGTGGTTAAAAAATTTGAGGTCTCAGGTTCAAAATTCGGCTGAAACAAAAAGTTCTAAGTTCTAAGTGATTATCAATATCCTTGGTGGACAGAATTACCTGATATATGTTAATGATATGAAGCGAATGTTATGGAATTAGTCAGAAAATAAATATGAATTTAGAGAAAAAGATGTATTTTCCTAATACTCCATGAATAATCGAAGAAGCATGAAACATGAACTCTCTAGTTTACATTATTTTAGCAAAATTTAGATGCATGATACACAAGATCCTCACAAATTACAGTGTTAGAAAGGTATATATTTTTGTCCTTTTTTTTCTTTTTAAGATATTACTTTTATCAAACGAATATTATTTACCACTATGCTAAGTTTGACCATGAGTCCATGACCAACATAAGTTTTTGAATTTATTGTTGCTTAATTTTTGCAAATTCAGTAATTGAAGCTTTTGCAATAAGTATTTGCTTATAGAGCTTCTTAGTTTTTTTTTTTCAAGAACTCATAAATTAAAAGACCCTTTGATAGCATGCATTAAAAAAATATACATTAACTTTTTGCATTATTAGTATGCCTTGTTTGGTACAATTTTCAACTTGTGTAACTAAGCATTAGTTCATTAATTGTATACTTTATTTGGTATATATATATCGATTATACATGAAAATGCATAATATTAGAAATATAAAATATTTTAATGTATGATTTAGCTTTGTTAAAGACGTGATTGCTCCTCAAAACATCTTTTACATTTTTTAAGCGGATTTGTAGATGATATTTTTATAAATAAAAATAATAGATAGAAATATGCAATGCATGTTAGTTTTAATATATCAAATCAAACAATGCATAAGAAACAATATTTTCATATATAACTAATGTCAATATAATAAAATAATACATTATATTCAATATTATTCTTATATACTTAACGAATGATAGTAAAATCTCTAAAAACTTTCAAAATATTTATTTATTCCTTAATGGGAAAACATTATCAAACACGTTTTACAAAATTAATATACAGTTCAAAAAAAGCACAGAATTGTGGGCAGTTTATTCAACATTTAATATGTAATTAGTTTTATTGTTTTGTCGGAGGCCTAATTTCAGTTATCAGTAAATAGGTGCTCTTTAGATTGTAATTGTTTCTGATGATTATGGTAATCTTTTACGTTTGTTAAAAAAAAAAAAAAAAACTTAATTAGTTTGTGAAAAGTGATGTGGCAAATGCATAGTATAAAGTGACTAGTTGTAGTAATTTTCTTGTAGTGGAATCATTAATAAATTGAAAATAGGCAGACAAGCTTTAATAAATGGATAAAACTACACCGACCAACCAAGAGCTACAGGTTATATTTCACATCGTGGGCCTTTATTACTTTCAATATATGATAGTAAAAAGAAGTTTAATTTTATTTTAGAACCATTTTTACTATATCAATTAATCAAAATCACTTAGAAGCCAAATCCTTTTATTGATTTGTTTAAAGTGTCAATATATAGAAGAAGAAAGAAAATAAATTGATATAAATAATGATATGTGCGAGATGTATTTGACTGTAATCAAAAGTCTTTAAATTCGAATATAAGTTATTTCAAAATTATAATAATATAAGAATTTGTTATATATGAATTATATTAGTTACTCAAGGATTACTAACATCAGATTTATTACTTAGGTGTTTGGTTCATTTTATTAAAATTAGATATACAAAATATCACTTCAAATATTTATTTATTTTTCAAATTAAAAAGTTATGAATTTATCATTATACCTTTGGGTGCTTTGTTTATTAAAAATATGGGTACGATTGAATTTGTTACTAGGTCATAGACACTTGGATTGATTCAAACTTGTTATATCATTATCAAGCAAGTAAATATATACATTGTTAAATGAGCCTAGTAAGAAAGACAATTAAAGAAACAAGTGAATGAAGCGATAATACTCACCACAGAATGACATATAAATAAATAAATTGACTTTTATCAACTTTCTACCAAACAACTTAATTTAATGAAAACATTTAAAGTCCTTTTTATTCATCTAAAGTTAATTATTCTGCATATTTCAAATAAATTATATAATTTTTTCCAGCATAATATTTTTTTAGTAGATCTACCTAACATCGTATTAGCATGTTTAGATTAAGCACCTAGCATTTTAAGGCATTTGAGTGACTTTTCTTTTATCCTTAAGAAGAAGAAAAATCCTAAGATATACCGTTCAAAAGACTCCCTATAAAATATCAAGATTTGAACTTTATCCACAACAAAACGTTGTTGGACATCAGTCGCCGCAATAATCTTTAATTCAAGTGAGCCTGCATGTCATGGAGTCTATAATGACTTATGATTAACTATTTACCAAATCAAATTGGTTCTAATTATTTTCTAAAGCTATCAAATATCAAGATTTGATTGGTTATTAATTATACTTGTTATTTTACCAAAGAATATAAGAATAAATATTGTGGAGGTTATTCAAAGAGAAGTTAAGACCTAGAATTATGATGCTTGAGTAATTTCATTATTAGTTATATGGAGTTGTTAAGCTAATTCAGTTATCTATCAAATTTTTTTTATTCACATAGTTAATAATAGGCAGAATGGTCTGGGAGCTCCTTGTACTTGTCACTTTTTGTCACCTGAGCCCTCCTACTCCAAAATTTTCCAATTGAACCCTCGAATCCATTGAATAACAATATTTTAAACCCTTTTCTTGATCTGTCATCCAATGTGGCAAAAGTAGTTCAAGTGCGTGAATTACACCCACTTTAGGAGCGTGAGATGCTTTTAAAAAGCCAATAACGGTCATTTTTGGCCATCTTCCTCAAAATTCCCCTAATTTCTTCAACTATCCAAAATTTCTTCTCTTTCTCGCTCGTTATCTCTCTCCAAAATTCTTCATTCCAAATTTCTTCTTCTTCTTCTTCACAATCGATCAGGCGCAGTCTGTATTTTATTTTTCTCGCTCGTTAATTTTTTTTCGTTCTTCACAATGACTGTTCGTTTTTGCTATTGTGGGCTTCATGCTGAACTTAAGATGTCAAGAACATCAACAAATCCAGAAAGAATCTTTTGAGGCTGTCAAAAATACTCAAATAGTAATGAATGTGAATTTTTTCGATGGGCTGATATAGATGATCCTACATACCAAGAACAATACTACATGAAGATCAATCACCAAATGTTGATCATGGAAGGCATGGAAGACAGGGAAAACATGGAAGGCATGGAAGACAGGGAGATCGAGCATTAGTATTGTTGTTGTGATTGTTGTCATTTGATTTCTATCTTTTGTATTTAAAGATGTATTGATGATTTGTTCATCTAAGTACTATGATAATGTAATAGAATCAATGAAAATATCCAGATTAAGACTTATAATTATCATAGCAAATTATTAAGCAAAATTAACTTGTTTGTCATAGCAAGTTAACTCAATAGTTGAAAATTAAGTTAATAGTGAAAAGGATTATAGACAATTGAGAATATAGCTAGGCAAAACATGAGTCTTTATTACGAAATATTATGTGTCTTGAGTGTTTGGTGTGGACTGAGTGGCTCGTTTGTAATTTTATCCTTGTAACTGCCTTAGAGTAATTGCATCTCCACCCTTCCACCTTAGTCCATTGAGTTTGTAACCAAGATTGATATTGGTAAACACTGAACTCTTCAATCGTGCAGAATGTAACACTCTATCAGTAGTTCCAGACTGCTACAAGGCAATAATTATATTAGTTAGAGATTCTATAAAATCAAATTAAAGGTCCTTATATGATAATACTTACCTTCTGAATCACACAACCATTTTCTTCAAATAGCACTCAAAAACCAGCTATTGTTGGCTTCTTTGTTCTTGGCCTCTTGTATCCGCGATTTGCACCACCTATTTTAACTTTGTTACTATTCTTTGAGTTCACTAGCACTAGTAGTTGACTGCTGAGTACTAAATTGACTTGTTGATTGAGCAACACTTGCACTTCCACCAGTAGTTGTTGCAGCAGTAGTTGCACCTCCGTAAGCTGCTTAAGTAGTGGCTGGTCTTTCAATAGTTTCACCACCACTTTCACCAGTTATACTTGTAGAAGTTGCTGATGTAGTTGCACCACACTACAGCAAAAAGGCTTATTAAAGACCAAAATATAGTGACAAGTTATATATATGGTCCCTGAAATGTACTTATAAGGATGATATTATTTACTAGTCTCTATTTGACTAAAATATTTATTAAAAATAAAATAATCGGTCCTTGAATGAAAAGTTCAGCCGGAAACTAAAAGGCAGAAGCGGGAACGAAAAAGACTAAAAGGCTCTAACAAATTCTCTCTATATAGTAATAACCTAAACCCCAAAATCGCTGAAGTATCCTCTGTGTTTTCTCTCTTGCTCTATGCAGTAGTCTTTGAATTCCCTAAATCTTGAAAGTTGAAGGCATTATTGGGAGAAAAATCTCCTAATGCTTTAAGCTTGAAGGCATTTTCTTTGGAGAAAAACGTTTCATCTAGTATTTACATCTAAAGTAAGTTTATTCCTTCATATTCATCTCCATCTTCTTTTTTTTTTTTTTGAATAATCTCCACTTTTCTTTGTGATGATTGAATATTATGTGATTGGGATTTTATGGATACTCATCGTTTTGTTAGCACCCAAAATGGTAGTTTTGTAGGTAAGGTTGGGGGTTGAGGGTCAAAGAGGAGCTAATTGAGAGTTTACTTAAGGAATTTCTCTGTTAGGGTTGCATATTTCTAGGGCTGCCAAGAATATTTTGTAAGATTGGCATTGCAATTTTTTTCTATTAGGCGATGAATTACTTGAATATTTTTACTATTAGTGTCTTTAATTTCAGTATCTAGTTTGTATGTTTTGATTTTGAATGGTTCTTTTTATTGTATTACCATTGTATTCAATTTTGAAGTTCTGACAAGTAGAAAGATTAGACGAGAAAGAAATAAAATTGTTAATGAGCTTTATTAAAGCATCTAATTTTTTTTCATTTGTTCGATGAGTAGCTTGAGGATTAGACGAGAAAGAAACAAAATTGTCATTGAGCTTTGTTAAAACATCTGAAATATTTAGTAGCATTCTAGTTTAATTCTACTTTCTCTTTTTGAAGTTTTTGCAATTTCTTGAACAATATTGACTCGAAACTAGCTGTCAATCTTCGCTTTCAGTCAATATTTTGAATATCAAGTTACTTTGTGATCTATAAAGTTTTCATGAGTTAAATAGTTGAGTTTAGAATCCTTGAGCAAAATGCAATTAAGAAAGTTGTTGAGTAGTAGTAGTAGTATTAGATACTACGAGAGAAATTGATTTCTTTTAACACTCTATTGGTTGAAGTTCGTATAATTTAGTTTGAGTGACTTCTATTTCTACTTACTTTTGATCAATTTAGTGTATTTTTTATTGGATTAAAGTTAAGTTATCCCAAGAACTTTAAATGTGTGTCATATAATATACTTCATAGTAGTTACCTTTTCTTGGTGTTTCAAATGTTGTTTGAATTGTTCTTTTCTACTAAACTATGGCTGCATAATAGTTTTTAAAGTTACTACTTGTGGTGCATTTTTGAAATCTTAAGCTACTTGGAAATTCATGGTTGTTTGTCATTGTGATTTTGTGGTTCTTGATTTCAATTAGATTTTAAGTGTTTACTAAAATTGTTTGGATCCTCATGTAGTTTGATTTTTAAAAAAAATCGCTTGGATCCTCATTAGGATGATTTGACATGTTTAATAGAAACTAATGTTCATCTTAGTAAACTTGTTATCCTAAATAATTATTCATCTAACTCTTACATATAATCAAAGGTTATGGCACCGAGTAAGCAATGGATGCAACTTGTTGATGATCGACTTAATAAGACCTACTTTATCAGGGTAGAAAATTTTTTAAATTATGTTTTTCAAAGAGCAAGAGAATGAAATATGATGTCGTGTGTCAAATGTTGTAATACCACATCAGGAACACGTGAGACAGTCAGAACACCACTGAAAAGTTTATGGAATAATTAAAAATTATACCTTATGGTATCATCATGGGAAAGTGTTACGTGAGCCAAAATCAGAATGTGAAGATAGAGATGATAATGAAGTAGAAAATTGTCAAAATGAAGATGAAAGCAAGAGATTTGAAAGGTAAGGCTTCCTCAAAAGATGAATTATTGACTGAGCTACGTTCAACTCAAAAAGAAAATAAGTCTTTGAAGGATTGCATGTCTAACTCTTAAAATGAGATGAAAGAACTGAACCAATTGAAATGAGTAATTTTTTTAGCACAACACACTAATTTCCAACCTCCAATTCAAGAGAATGACTATTCGGATACTTGATAATACCATTGTTAACCTCATATAGTCAATTGATTTTGAAAATAGACTCATAACGTATTGATCTCAATTTTTATAGGTCACAATACCAAACAATCATCAGCATAGGAGAAAAAGAATATTCTACCAAAATGCAGACACGGATTGAGAAAGAAAGTCCCAAAATCTAAGGGATAAAAGAAGGAAAGAATTACTGGCTAGAATAGTATAAAAAGGAAAGAAGCAAGAATCTCATATGGCAGCGAATCAAAAATAACTCATCAAAGAAAGGAAATAATCACAAATAAAGTCACAATATAGAAGACCGCATATCGCAAAGACAAGATCAATTCAATACAAGGAAAGAGTCATATAATAAGGAGTATGTTATTTGCTGATCATACAAGGAAAATGCTAAATCAGCTCATGAATAGCAGAAGATACGATTCACTACAAATCGCCTCAATCAAGGGATACCTAAAACAAATCCTTGATTGAGAAAAAATCTCTTGGAGTTTTCCTTACAAAGAGGAGAGATCATTATCTATTTATATCAACTAAGTGAATATTGTGAAGTATGCAACTTCACTTGAGCTTAGTAAACAGATTGTCTTTTATCTTTCATAAGACTTTGTAAAACTTTTGAGTGATACAGTTGAAAAGAAAAGAGAAAAGAAAAAAACATCTGAGTGTAGGTATACAAGTTGAGGTAGTGTCAAGCTAAAACTCTGATTTGCATATCAGACAGGATAAAAGTCCATTCACTGTTGTAACAAGAAGATCTCTTCAAGACTCTTAAGAAAAATCCTTGAAATCTAAGGGGACTGGACTAGGCACCACATTGGTGATCCAAATCAGGATAAAATTATGTGTCAATTATTTGCTGCAATCTTTCTGTTATTGTCTCTTATTTTACTAACTTGCAAGTGAGTCAACTATAGACTACCGATAGCTGATTAAGTAATTTTAATTAACCCCCCCTCCCCTCCTTATTGAATTTCAACCATGTGAGTAAACACTTACCTGAAACATTATTTAATTGTGTTGGTTCTGCGTAGCGAATCTATTAGTTGTTGGTTGTTTTATCGTAAAATATATTTATGTGTTTGATAAATATTATAAAAGTAGTTGAGTGATTATGCGTGGTGTAACAGCTTCCTGTAAAATTAGAGTGGTTGACATACTGCATACTCTGATTTCGATCTTATACCTTGGGTCATTCAGAGTGCTCCGAGTAAGGTGTGAGTATATTGTCCTAGTTGTATCTGCGACAGTGAAAATATAATCGTATACAATACATATAGTGGTTCATGTTTTCGTGTATACCTTTAGACTTCCCCTTTTGTATAGAATATGTACAATGTAACTCTATATTTTTTTCAACACACTAACTCCTGATGAAAATTTGCAGAGAAAAATGAACTTTTGACTATTTAAGGATTTCCAAGTGAGGAAAAGAAACACATTTAGATCATGTAAGCTTTTTCTATTCCAGATCTTCTCTACTCTTTTGATAAAAAATTTACGCTCTTCCATGTAGTTATAAACTCGAAAAGGCTTCAGACCCTTTCCATCATGTTCCTCCATTTTTACCAAGTGAACAGTGATATGAAAAACGGGGTTCAAAGATTACTCTCTCTATGTTTGGCCATTGTTGAACCCATTCAAAGTTAACAGTAATCTCTTAGAATTTTTCACTTGGTGTTGTCGCATTCACTTGGTACTGTAGAATTTTAGAATATGTCACTTGGTGCTGCCGCATTGTTGATCATTGGTTCTAAGTCAGTTATAAGACCCTTTTGTAGTTAAATTTTGTGTAACTCATACACTGCTCCAAAGTAAAATTCAGTATTCGATTTTATTGTACAATATTCAAAGATAAATTGTTGGTACACAATATCAACCCTAAAGTCGATGATAGAGTAGTCCCGTAATACCCAAATCCTTTCCATCCGATCAATATTGTAGTTCGCAACCCATCTCCATATATCCCCAAGCTTCTTTATGATTTTTTGTGCTCTCTCTTCTTTGACTTTGTTTTCTAGCATAGCTAATAGAATAAAATTATTCTCTCTACAAAATGTCTTTATCTCCTTATGCTTATACACTTGATTAGTGCCTCTTACATTACATGTTATGGTGCTCATAAAAAATGAGTTTTATGTTGCGCTACTCTTCCTCCACATCGTTTGCCATCTACCTAATCCCCTGCATTATTTTTCTTTGAGTAACCTGTGTAACAACTTGTGTAATTCTGTGAATGAATTAGATGTCTCCAGTCCCCTATCCATGTTCATACCCACGCTCGTCGAATTGTCCCTATCCTTTGATAAAGTGTTAACATTTTTAGTCCTACTTATAAACAAACAGAATATCCTATGATGTACATTAAGCAAACAAAATTTTCTACAGACTGTCTTGAATATTTATGCTTAGTGATACATGTATCTGCAGACCTACATGTGGTCTGAGTTATGTGGGAAGAGGAGAGTGAAGGTTAATCTATTCCATAGTTAATACTTCTTCAGTTTATTTAGAAATTGTTATTTGATTTAATCACATTTTTCCGTTTATTATTACATATAGTTTTCTAAATGAAAGTTTAAATTCATTTTCAGATTTTGAATGTTGAAAATTTGCAGAAACCTGATGTTAAACATGTAGATTGACCATTTTTTTGCTGGGAAAGTGAAGGCAACTTTGGATTATATATAGTTTAAGGATAGTATATGATTTTTTTTGCTGAGGATTCATGATCACAATATTGTTACTATCTTACCTCATTGATGTATAGTGAGATGACTTACACACTCACCTTATTTTGTGATTACATTATATATTATATATGAAAGTGATAACTTTATATTAATGATCATATTTTCTAGGTGCAATTTGAATGTGATCTAAGGACTACATTGTTAGTCTTTATTCCTTTGGGTAGGAAATCTGCAATTATTGTGAAATGATTTGTGGACCACCTTCAAAATGCTCCTAAATTGATTTAGGGTCCATCTTAAAAGTTTTCATAAATTGGACGAGATACAAACTGATCCCAGACTTATGTTCGGATCAGTTTCAAATGGTCGCAAATTGATTTACAAACCAGCTTCAAGTTGGTCACAAACTGATTTACAAACCAGTTAAAAATTAATTGCAAAATGATTTATGGACCAGTTGGTAAGTAGTCGCAAAAACGATTGAACGACTAAAATTTCAGTATCAATAAGTGTGAATAGGTACCAGATATATGGTCCTGAAAAGTATTTTAAGGACCAGCGCTATACCATTCGTGAAAAAAAATCAGCGACCAGACCTATAATCTCGTCTTTAAAGGTCCTTAGCGACTAGGGCTACAAGGACAAGTCTAACTGGTCGCTACTTCCCTTATTGGGACCAGATTCTTACTTATAGCGATAAGTTTTCCCTTCGCTACTGGGTTGTTTTGTTGTAGTGCCACCACTTCCACCTGTACCACAACCAGTTGTACCACCATTTACCACCTGTAGCACCATCATTTGCACCACCAATACCACTTGTAGCACAATCAGTTGCACCCGTAAAGTTGCAGTTGCCCCACCAGTATAACCATGTCCAGTAGTATAGCCATTTTTATACATATAAAAAATTTTAAACTAAATTAAAAGTATATTTAAAAATAATTTTCATTAACAAAGTGTAAGAAGTTAGAGCAAAGCTTACAGTAATTGGACATCCTTTTTTGTTATGTGTAAAATTGTTGCACAAAAAATATTTCATTTTTCCCCTTCCTTGTAGCCTTTCAAACTTCTTCTTATTAAGCTCATCACTATCTTTAGTCCTTTTTCTCCTTGGTCTTCCTGGCATAGGAGCGATTTCAGGTGGCTCAGTGGATGATCTTGTGCTTTTGGGCCACATCTTCATGTTTGTCATAGGTTGAATGAATTTACTGTAGGCCTTTAAATATGTTTCCTTCTTTTACCAGTGATCAACAAATGACTCAACATGTTTATATCGTGGATGCATAATCTCATAGTCATTATCAACATTAAATTTAACCTAACATATGATTGCATGTTCAACGTTATAAATAAGAATTTGCATTGCCATAAGTGACACATCAGTTATCCATTTATGAGAAAACTCCGTTATTCAAGTCATTCTTTTTCATGACTTTGACTCTAATTTCCTGTAACATTGTGATCAATGATTTGAATCTAGCTGTCAAAATTCAATTATTAAATGTCTCATATATATTATTCTCAACTATGTCACACTGGATATGATCCTTGAATAATGCCCTACACCATGCACTTCTATTGTACTTAACAAAGCTTTCACAATACCTTCTCCCAACAAACTTAATTCATCAAGTTTTAATTGTAAATGAACTTCAAATGGAGCTCTCGCAACCAGCCAAAACTTTTTCGTCCTTTCTTCACCACTCCATACCTTCTTCCAGTTAGCTCATATATGTCTACCACACCATTTAATCTCAGGATTTGGCAATAAATCAATAAGTGATAGGTTAAGACCCTATCAAAGAAAAAAGGCATACGAAGGAAAAACAATAGGATTATATGTATAACATAGAAATTTCTATAACAAAGTAAAAAAGAAAAACTACAAAGTGTTCTTATACCTTTTGCATATCAGATGTAACTGTCAATCCTTCACCTTCAGTTTGTGTCAGTCTCAAATCATGCTTGATGCACTTGATAAATCAAGACCATGTGTCGTTGGATTCTTTATTAATTACTGCTCAAGCTACAGGATACATCTGATTATTTACATCCTTGAAAATGCAAGACAACAGTTCACCTCAACACACACCTTTCAGAAATGCACCATCAAAACCACTTTTTAATGCTCCCAGACGAATATAAATTCCTTGAAATACCTCTTTTTCAGGAATTGTATTTTTGAATTTCCTAACAATCAAAGTAGTTCCTGCTGTTGTAGACTTCAACTCCTCCGCATATCCATACAATCTAGCAAATTCCTCTATGAAATCACTCATATGCTCATTCATGAGTTTCATTTTTTTTCTCTTCTACAACTTGTTTTACTAACATACAATTCAAAATCCTTTTGTACCAAGCTTTAAATTTGATGGAGTATGATGCTAGGATCATTCATGATTTTGTCTTTGTAAGTTTTACAAATCCAGTTTTGAGTCCACAACTTGTTTTTTGTTTTTTTGAAACACTTATAGACAGGAAAATGTGTCTTCACAATAAAATTTTCAGTTTTACCCTCAATATTTCCAAGAATATGTCAAGGACAATCTTTCTTAAGACACTATTCCGTGATCTTCTCCTTTTCATTAGGTTTAGTTTAATGTTCACACCCTTCTGAATGGAATAAGTCTAGTGTTTCTCTAAACTGAACATTATTCACAAAATCATATACAACTGAAAAGAAAAAGCTTTTCTGACAGTTGGGTCAAAATAGACTTTTGTACTTGAATTCTTAGGTGGTTGGATCTATAACCTCATCAGAATCAACAAGAGCCACTTCATTTTTACTAATATCACTGCTAGGTACTGAGCTATCAAAATACAGGTCATCCTCACCCAATTTTCTTCATATATTTCCCTCTTATTCTTATAAATATCTTCAAAATCAGCATCTATACCTACAGGACCACAAGGTATCTCATCAACATTTATTCTAGCAGCCTTCTTTTTATTAACTTGTTCTTGAGTATTTGATTGCCTAGATTCAACAAACTCAGTATCCAAGTCACTTGAGTCATCAATGTTCTCATCAACATCATAAAGTGACTCAAAATCAAATTGTTCAATATCTACATGTACATCAAATTCATCAGATGTTTGAAGGTGGTAGGAATAAAAGTCATTACCTTCACCTTCACCTTCATCTCTATCTAATTCCTCTAAAGAAGCCTCTGGAGCAGCAACCTTGTTATTCTTATCCTTCTCTACCCTAAGTTACTGATCATTTACATTTTATATAATATGGTTGAGAAAAAGACGCATCAACACTAACATTTATAACATTAGGTGGAGGCAGTAGGTAGGGGGCTTACCTTTTTTGAGAGCAAGCAATCTGAATATTTGCACCTCAGTAGGATCCTCAACAATTACAACAGTACTAATTTGATGTACCACATACACATCAACTAAGTCCCCACCCTTTAAGTTGTGTTAATAAATCTTAACACATCAGCATCACTTTTCAACACACTAACCACCTCTTTTGTTAACTTTACACCCAAAGGTTTTAACTTTTTCAACTCCCAATTCTCTAGCTAAATTATGAAAAAACATAATATGAAGCTCATCCATATCAATCTAATTTTTTTCAGATCAGAAATTCCACTAGAATACCTGTGTTCAGGATCAGATAAAAAACAACCACCATAATACAATTGAAGTGTAATAATTGTTGAGGTCATATTCCTACCATGCCTGCAAAGTCATGAGACTATATTCAGATGATTGACAAAAATCCCTAAATGACAAAAAAAATCCTAATTCACAAAAAGCCCTTATCGACAAAAAAAAATCTAATTTTAAACTAATTCTTTATGGAATACAACAAAATACTCTATAATAATATGATATAATCCACTAACCAGAAAGAAATCCAACACAATTGATAAAAAATAAATAAAAATGGAAGATACGAAAAAATCCTAGGTTTGAACAGATATTCACGATAAATATCATTGAACGCATAATACTTCTACAAATTGTTATTAGGCATGTTAAAAAAATCAAAATCTTCCATAAAATCACACCACGACCTCTGCAACAGTACTAAACCCTAACGCGAACTCAAAACATCAAAATTAAAAATGAAACACCAAAAACACAACTGCAAAACAAAGAGAAAGAAAATTCGTCGACAAACTTACAACTATGGAGTGAAACGCATACTCAAACACTTCACAAAATTGAAAAATATCACGGTGATGAACGATGTAAATCGGGACTAGAGAGTACAAGGGTCTAGTTGAAAAGGAAAAAAAGAAAGAAATGTTTGAAAGAGAAAGAAATAGCCTATTTTTAACATGTCATTTCCTACGTGGCATTTTTAAATGACATGGAAAGCTACGTGTGGTGTTTGTAGTTCACGCACCACTGAGTGGTCAAAAGAAGGGTTTAAAATGTTGTTATTCAGTGGTTTGAGGGTTCAATTGGAAAAGTCGAGAGTAGGAGGGCTCAAGTGACGAAAAATGATAAGTTCAAGGGTCTCCCAAATTATTCTGTCGTTGATAATATGATCATGATTATAGAGCCTCTTGTTATTTGTAGTTTTGATGATTCGACAAATCCAGGATACTTGTAGACTTTATCCATTGTAAAAATATACGTGCAACTGCCAGGCTGGAAAAAGTACAATGGTTTGTCATCATCAAAAAGGGGAAAAATATTCTTTGTTATTTTGATGATTTGACAAACTTTGAAACCTTGTAAAGGGACTTGATCCATTGTGCAAATGTACATGCAATTGCCAGGCTGGAAAAAGTACAAGGGGTTACTGCACAGTCTCCAACGGTGGCAGAAAGGGCAGAGGGAGCTGATCCATTGTGCAAATGTACAAGCAACTGATAGGCTGAAAAAAGTACAGGTGGGTGGTGCACAGTCTCCAACAGTGGCAAAAGTGGCAGAAACATGACTTTGCACAACTGTCAGGTTGGAAAATTTACAAGTGGTTGGTGCATAGTCTTCAACATTGGTAGAAGCCTTAGCCAATGGCATGGCCTCGAAGGTTGAGACTATTCTACATAAAGATTATGTCCAATAGTCATAACCTCAGTTATTTTGCAGCTTGAAAAACATCTCAACAACTCTTGAAAAGACTGAAAAAATGAGTGAAGAAGCATCATTAAGATAAACTCGAATCTGAAAGAGCTGGAAGCTTAATTGTCTTAGAATTATTTCTTCTGTACACACATTGTAAATTTATTCCTACATCTATAAAGGAATCAGATAGTTGTGTGGTGTGAAAATACTAAATTAGTTGAGTAAAACTGATTTAATGGGCAGCCTTGTGTGTTGCTTAGTAAAAATCTAAGTTATCCGGAGCGTGGTGGTTTAGTGGGCAACCTGCGTGTTGCTTAGTCAAATTCTAAGTTGTTTAGTGATGATAACTTAGTGGGCAGTGTGGTATCTGCTTAGGCTCAGTAAGTGATAGAGTTATCACTTAGGCGTGAGATTAATAACTTTCTCACATTGGTTGTAACCGGGTTTCACTTTTGCTTGAGAAGATTAGTGAAAACGGTTGAAAATCCTGTACGACAGGTCGTGATTTTACTCTCTTGAGCAGCAAGGAGGTTCCACATAAACCTCTTGTGTTGTGTTCTTGCTATTATTTACTCTTCCTTCTTAAACTGTTTGAGTAAAGGGACCTAATCCATTGACTGATAGTGGACGCATACATTCTATCACCTCTGACCTTATATCCAGATCGACATCACACGTACATCATTGAGCGAAAATATGGTGAATCTCTCCAAATGCATTTATATATTGAATTTGAGCTAAGTAGGAAAAATTAGATGCATACCTATCCTAGCCACTAATCTGTCTGCGAACAAACCCTACTTCCCTAAAATTATCCATTTATCCTATTGTAGTTAAGCAACATAATAGTAAATATGAGACTATGAGAACAAAATATAATAATTTTATTCACAATAACACTATATAGAAGAATCAAAATATTCATACTATAATTATAACCCTAACCCTAGAAAGGGGGATTCATTCTCTCAAATTTAATTTACGTCCCCAAACTTATTGAGACGATCCTAAAAAGGAGACTTTGATTTTGTTATGATGTGAGACGTGAATTCTTTTTTGCCAACTGAATAATTCTAGCATGTGAAAATGTTCACAAGAAAAGTAAACAAGAAAACTCTCATATGTTCACAGTACATTCGAATCAAAATAAATAGAAAAGTTGGGAGAATTTTCTAGCAAACATGTGAATCAAAGAACACATTTATACAAGGAAAATTTTGCACCAAACTAATGTCGAAGGATACCATTAGTGAAAAGGGTATAATCGCATATAATTCTAACTTTATATTATATTTTTAAAAAAAAATTATATTATTTATATTCTTACTTCATAAGGTTTGCATATATTTTATCCTCTTTGGATCACTTGAAAGATTACGGTGATCAATATGTTATAATTTATTTATTTTTTCCCTTAGATGTACTTGCGATTCATATTCATACGTGGTCTATTTAACTTTGTATTGATTAGAGGTTAAAGGTTAATTAAAAGTTGACAAGTCATATATTAAGATTTGGTATATCAAAATACATGACATCAACCTAAACTTAACTGCTTAATTATTATTTTTTCAATAACTAGACATATAAATTTGTACGACTTCTCAGGAACCCCAAATTTATTCTATTTATTGTCATTATTACATATGTACGTGCCTACTCCCTACTGTAGAGCAAATAAGGATCCTTTATTCCTGTAACAAATATATAAAAATAAATATATTCCCCAAATCAGAATTTCTCCGCAAAACAACTCATAAGAATATTTATAATTCCACTTCTTTTTTTCTTTTTTTCTTCCTTTTTATGGTGGTTTCTTGATTGGTTTTTATTCTATGACAGCCAATACTGAAGAAAAAATGGATGGATACGTGTTGGAGAGGTACATGTAATTGCATGCTATAACCCCTTTTACTAGAAGGACCATGGAGAAAAAGAAATGGAACAAAACTTATAGGGTGTGTTTGGTATTAAGAAAAATATGCTACACGGAAAATGATTTCAATGAAAAGAAATTAAAAAAATAAATCGGGTTCTTACTTATTTTCTAGTGTTTGATTAGTAAGCAAGAAATATTATTAAGAACATTATTTATATGTCATCTAGCAAAATAGTATGAAAATGGATGGAGATTGGTGGAGATTGAGGGATTTGGGTGCGTAAAAAGGAGATAATAAATTTGAAATGATATTTATGCAACTTGTTTTCCCTACTTCCATTAGGAATGTCATTTTCTTTTTTTTCAAGAAATTTGTTTTCCTGAATTAAATATTTTTAAAATATTTTGATCAACATAACATAGATTTTTATTTTTTTTAAAATGATAAATATTTTCCTCCATACCAACATACCCTTAGGAGAGAAATCTAATCATTTTTTCAAAATCAACATTGGAAGAAAATCTAATTAAATAGTAATTCTTCTATTGCAAATTTGTATCTTACAAGAGTGTTATTTTTTTCCAATTATTGCACCTATATTTTCTCTTTTTACGGTTAATTATTTTCAACAAACCGACGCATTCTCTATAGTGTCATGATTTTTTTTGTTTGTTTGTTTATTTGTAGAATTAGAGTTTATGTTATATGTTTTTTCTCCTCAAATGTTTTTGCATGTTGTGTGTTTGACATTCTAAATGATTTGATTGAACATAATAAAATAAGAAATTTAAAAAAAAAAAAAAACGTTTGGAAATTTTCTGAAAATAAAATCAAAGGTTTTTCTTTTCGTTGGAATAATAAAGTTGTTATGCTTAATTATTACAAAAAATGTGTTGAAAGCTGAAATATAATCAACGTATAGCTTTTTTATTAGATGTTAAATTATTCATCCAAGAATTGAAATACATTCTGAAAAATACACATATCAAATTATGAATTGTCTACTTCCAATTTTTTTTAAAAAACAAAACAATCTCAATTGTGTCGAACTTCCCATTTTTGAAATAATTACTGAATGTCTGTCAATATAAGAGAAAATCTTATTTTTGTGATATTTAAATTAGGTCCATTTTTCCTTTTTTTTAAAAAGTCACTGAGAAGTCTTGATCAGTCTATTATGTGTATTTCAATCATTGGTCAGAAGAAAATTATTCTTCTATATATATATTCAATGGACAAACTTGACGTTTAGAGAATAGTTTTTATATGATTATTAAAGGTTGTAATGATTCAAAAAGAAATATTCAAGCCGTAATTAGATATCATTGAAAATAATATTGTATTTGATAACAGGAGCAATCTACTTTCCAAAATAAAATTTTCTATAATTATTTTAGATTAGTCGAATCTCAAAAAATTAACTACAAATACTAAATATGAAATCAACAAGAGAAAAAGAATATATAGCTTGTGACTTGTCACACAACAATAAAAATGATTATTAGCGGTATTTAATTAATTTTTAATTATCGCTAAATATGTATTTTTAGCGGCAGTTGTCACTCTTGGTATATATTCCTAAAGCCTTTAGCAACATTGGTTCTAATAACTCTTAACTAATATCGATAAAGACTTTAACATTCTTTATTAATGTCAATATTTAATACCGCTAAAAGTTATTTTGTTATTGTGTCATATGCGCCAATAACTCCACATGTTTTTGCCATGAAAACAAAATAATCAAATTATGTAGAGATTATAAATGTATGAGTACATGGAATCAATCAGATTAGTGTCAGCTAATTGGAATTCCCCACACACTATAATTATGCAAAAAGAAGAATTGTTCCATATCCTAAACATGTTTATTTATCTTAGAACCCAATGATTGTCTAAGTCACTTGTTTTCTTTAACTTTTATTAGGTTAATTAATTTGGCAAAATAATTCAAATAAGGCGAGACAAAGTATACACATACACATTTAATAGTGCATACTACAAATTAATTGAAAACGTCTAAATAATTGAGATGTAAATTTAATATGTTCATATGAATAGTACCAAACACATTAGACTGTCCAGACCAATATAGTCAAAAATTTGTTATGATAACTCTTAAGGGATTATTTGGATCGATTACTACACTAATACATATTAGTTACGCAGTAACGTAATACATAAATAAATTTATAAATTTACCTATTTTGTACTCTCTTTTTCTGCATAATTAGGTTCAACTCTTTTTGCTTGAAAAGATATATTTTTCTATATCCAAAATTAATTTTTCATATTATTTATTTATATTAGTAAATTATAGAAATTTTTTTTTATCAAATAACTATATGAAGTGATAATAACTAAATTCAATTTTAAAGCATAATTAATAAAATGAATTTAATGAAATAAATATTTTCATTTAAAAAGCGATAAATTAATTTGAGACACGTAAAATGAAACATAATTTTTTTTAAAAAAAATCTTTCAAGATTTGATTGGCCACAGATTTGATTGGCCACAGAAGTATAAACATTTTCGTAGATCACTGGGCTATGGACCAATCTTGAATACGCCAAATATGAATTTTCATTATCAACCTTTACCTAACCCCAATAAGTAAATTTTAGTTTAATATCTAAGTATTATTTAACTGATGAGACACCACTTAAAGACTTTTCTCTCTCACTATTTTTTAACATTAATGATTAAGATATCTATTTTTGCCATATATTTAAAGTTTGTAATTAGTCAATAGTTGTCATATAATTGACTCATGTATTACTTGTTAGCTTTTTCATTTATTTTTTAGTCGTATTCCTTGTTATATTTTACTATATCCTCTAATGTGTCAAATCTGGAATTTCGCCAAACCAATCGAATCTCGTTTAGAAAAAGATTAAAGATAACGAAGAAGATCGACGATGATGTTACATATTCAATTGAGGTACGATGGATGAAATTACAGCGAGTGTCTTGTGTGATAAGATTGTGTCTTCAAGACTTAAAGGTAATTAAGCTCTATATAGAGTAATTGTTACGTCAGACCAACTATTTTGTATGAGTATATTTGTCAATCTAGAAGATGAAAATAGCAGAAATGAGAATGATAAGATGGATGTGTGAAAATACTAAGAGACACAGTGTATCATTAAAGACGAAGATATTTGGGACAAGTTATGAGCGACAATCATGGTGAACAAGATGAGTTAAGCAAGATTAAGATAATTTAGACATGTAACGAGAATATATGCACAGATGCCTCAATGAAAATATGTAACATCTATCATTGATTATTGTATTATTATTTGTTGTTAGGTTCAATTCGGCAATATTTATGTGGGCACTATTGTATTTTCTTTGCAAATTAAATACAATTTCTTTAGACGTAATTCATAAGGTAAGAATACTACAATCTACGTATGTCACTTTTTATCCGCACTTTATTCGTTATAAAATTATACTAATGTTATTAGTGTTTGATAAGGAAGAATCAATGATTTAAACATATAGACAGGTACTTATGTTATACGCTGGAAACCATACCCAAAAATATGCACTTAAATGCATAGTCATATACTTGCAATTTTTTCATTAAAAGAAGCTAAGTTAAGAAATGGGTACTCGATAAACATACATCACACGCACACAAATATTATTTGTATGGCCTAATACTCCGTCTATCTAAAATAAATATCTTATTTTATTTTTCGAAAGTCAATCAAATAATTTTTTAAAAGATTAGTATAGACACGTGTATTTGCCGCCAGAAGCCAATGTCAAAGAATTGGTGTGAAGAATTGTACGTTTTGGTTTCTTTTTCATATGTAGTTTTCTTTTTGTAGGTTTGTGCAATTAATTTCATTTTGTTTTCAATTTTTTTGGGTCAAAGTAATTGAATTGTCAAAGGGTTTGACTAGTCTTGAGATTATCATCATCGGATCCCACGCTTTCTGACTCTTTAATCTCCACACTTCTGCCAATTTATAACTTGCTTGACTTTCTGTTTCTTAGACTATTTTTCACATTTTAGAGTATTCTTGTCCTCATATTCTCCTGACAACTCTGCCTTTCATGTTCAATGCATTTGTTTTTGGATATAAGACTTGGATTGTTGGTTTTGTTTTGTTCACTTTAAAAGTGAGAGGAGAAAGACCAACAAAACACTAGGGACCAATATAGATTCTGATACAACGGTGGAACTGCTTCATTCTTAATTGAATTTTACAAGTTTAAGTTCTAAGTATGGAGAGAATCTTATGGAAAACATCACTCTCGAATACGTTTTTTGGTGTGCGATTTAAATTTAGTTAGAATTTAAAAATAAATTAAACACTAAGAAGTCGTATGGTACCTGATTAGAATTTTGTATATATCAGTAACATGACATTATTATGCATGTCTTAGTTATTCTACCTTTTATACGGTATAAAATAATACATAACATGTATTCGTTATACCAATTTCTAGAGATTACAGTGATTTGAACTTTGAATGATGAGTAACATTTTGGTGAATGATTTATGGTAAGGTAAAAGGGAAAAAAAAAGAAGAAGAAGGTGGTCCATCAGAGTGGGACATGGTATGATAGAGTAGGGCTAATTTTCAAAGTTAGGCTACTTGATAGAGGATGGTACACTCTGTTAAGTGTTAACTATTATTTCCATTTTCTTCACTGAAATTGAAGTAAAAATTCTAGGGTACTAGATTGGGATATCATTTTTTAACACCTATGTATTTTTTTGAAAAATTTGCATGTCTATACATTTTGAAAAAAATATTATCTATCTAAAGTTTAGATTTGACAAACTCTACTAGTTTGAAGTTTTATATATATGATAAAGTTTAAATATTTTTGAATAGAATTTAAAATTAACTTCAGACACATATAAATGAATTTCTAGCAAAAAATGCTTGAAGTTCGAGCAACGGTGATCAACATCATCCACGTATTATTTGCAAATAATATAGATCAGCAAAAATATTTTCATAAATACACAATTTAAAATATTATAATATCTAAAAAAAATCTATTGTTTGTTTAAAAAAATTTACCACCTCTCAGATACATTCATATAGTCTTTATAAAAAATCAAAGACTATATTAAATATTCAATGATACATCACTTAATGAGAGAAATGTATTCATATTTTTCATAAATCTTCAATATTGTCTTTGATATGTATAAATCTGGGCAATATTCATCTAGTGGGCTTTTCCACTTCAATAGCCCAAACATGTTTACATTGTATGTCCATCATCATTCACATTGTATACTAATATCTAGATACATTTTTTCTTCATAACCAACCAATTTATACAGTCAATCACAAATACTTTTCAAATGTATTTTAACTTTCACAAACTTAAAAAAGTATACAAATTTTATATTATTATAAATATTCATATCCACAAATAATATACATATACAAATAAACACATTTGTATACTATTAGAGTTATACATGTTCAATACTTTCATAATCAACCCATTTATACAATAAATAACAAATATTAATCAAATATATTTTACATTGACTCAATACAAAAATATACAAATTTACACATTATATGCAACAGTTCATAAATTCATTACTTTATCAAACAAAAGCACACACTTTTAACCGATACATGATATACAATTAATATACACATTTGCAACAAGTCCAGTAGATCGTATATCCATTGACAGCTGAAGTAATATACAAATGGTGTTATGTAAATTTTCAAACCAATTATTCAAATATAATACTTATTATACAAATCTAAACACGAAATTTTCAAACAATTCACCATCAATACAATAAATTTGTTCCTTAGAAGTTCAATTGAATACGAAAATATATCAGTTGTATTAATAGAATTCTTATTATACAAATCTAATTACGAAATTTCCAATCAATTATCATCAAGATAACAAATTCGTTGCTAAGAAGTTCAATCGAATACGAAGAACATCAATTGTATTATTTTTTGCCGTTTAAAATATGAGATGTTTTCAAAAGAAAGGTTTATTTGGAGTTGAATACGCAAACAATCTAGATCAACCAATTTTTCTTCGTTTGTTTGAAGCTTTTAGTGTCATGAGGAATCTCGCCGATATGGTGTTTTTTATAGTAACATAACTAATTTTTGGACAAATATTTTATTGAAAAACGTTTAGCTTTGTATTATTGAATTTTCTAATTTTTTGTTATCATATTTAACGCCCATATATCAATTAATTAAAAAACATATATATTTGTATAAATTAAAATTAAAAAAATCGAGATACAAAATTTTAAGGCTAGCAAATTAAAATACAATCATGAAGTATAATTATAACCATGAAACATTATTGGGCAACTTTCACATATAACAAATAAAAAATTCATATTTGTATGCTATAGTAAAGTTTGCATAATTGCGCTCCATAGCAAACATATAACTGTATAATTCGCTATACTTATACAATTGTATAATTCGCTGGCCTAAATTGTATAATTCGCTGGCCTCGCTATACATATACAATTGTATGATTCGCTGGCCTAAATTGTATAATTCGCTGGCCTCTTTCGCTGCAATTGTATAATTCGCTGGCCTATTTCACTGCAATTGTATAATTCGCTGCCCTATTTCACTGTAATTGTATAATGCGCAATTGTATAATTCGCTGGCCTATTTCGCTGCAATATCTATATAAAATTTGTTTTGCATACAATTGAATCAAAGTAAAATGTTTGTATATTGTATAATTATAAGTGTATAGAAAGAAGATATATGTTTTTCTCCCGCTTTATACAAAAACAGAAACACAATTTATACACTTATGCTGTATAAAGCGAGAGAAAATTGTATTTCACTGCAATTGTATAATTCGCAGGCCTTTTTCGCTGCAATATTTATATATAAATTTGCATTTGTATACAATTGAATCGAAGTAAAATATTTGTAAATTGTATAATTAAGTGTATAGCACGAAGATATATGTTTTTGCATGTGTACATATATTTTTCTCTCGCTTTATACAAAACAGAAACATATTTATACACTTCTGCGTATAAAGCGAGAGAGGCGAGCGAGAGTTTTGGGAGAGAGGCGACTGACAAACTTTGGCAAACGTTTGCTATGGGGCAAAATTAAATCAAACAGTAGTACTCCATTTATTTTAAGTTATTAGTTTGCTATTATATACAATTATCCAACATTATTAGCTTAAATCAGTTTGCCATATACGAAATTTCTCTTTTTACTATATTATAGAAATTGACCCAAATCCAAAAGAGATTTGGTGGCAGATCACCAAGGTTGGGCCTCTTTGAAGATTGACTTAAAAGGCCCAAACTCCAAAATATGAGAGATCAGCACAGTTCCAAAAGTAAATGACGCACATATTCAGCCCAGCAACTACATAACCCAACTAAAATATGGTAGTTTTTTATTTTATTTTTAATATTGGTAAATATATGAAGAAAAAGATTTTTGCTTGTGTCCGTGTAAAAGAAAAACTTTTACCTGATAAAATATTAGAAAAAATAATGTCATTAAAGTATTCTTTCCAAAAAAAAAGAGTTCTGATTTATGAATCTCCCACTCCTATAAAAAGTGTTATAATATCATATTTTATTCCTCAACCATCTCAGTTCCGTCCCAACATCTTTTTCATTTTTTTTTCTTGGTAGTACTTTTTCATTAATTTTGTGGTAACTTTTATTTAATTTTCAAGTTTTCTTTTATTTTAAATTTCTTTTTATTCATGATGTGGATTTGAAGAGGACATTAATAATTGTCATCCAAATTATTGCTTATATTCAAAATTTAACTTAGATTGTATTTAGATTGTATCCCTTAATTAATTGAATTCATTAATTCAAGTATATTTTAGTGTCAACTACACTAAAGATTGAACATGTATTTTCGCAAGCAACATCATGTTGTTTTTACATATAAATAATTATAAGTTGTACAGTAAAGAATATTATCAATTCAATGATAAGGCAATTCTTTCTATTAAAACATTCAAAACGATAAAGAAAAACAAATATAAATCTCACAAACATTTTAAATGAAAATAAAGTAAATAAATAGACAATAGCATATTTGAGATACAACAGACAATAACATTTATTTTCTATTAGTTATTACTTTTTAATAATTTTGTTTTTAATGTGAGATACATGCATGTACATTAAATTATTTTTAAAAAAAATCAAAAATAAATTCAAAAAATTAAAGTACATTAGACCTTTTACCTTTCATTCTTTTATAAATTTCATACTTAAATTATATATATCTAATTTATGTTGCCTCTTTCTGAACTACAACTTTCATTCAAAATTATTAAGATAAGATAATGATACGCAGGTTAATAAATATTTCATTTTAATATCTCCAAATTTTACTTACGTTTTATTATAAGTTTAGAGTAAAGGTGGACATGGTATGATATTATATTTTCAAAAACGTTTTTGGGGGTGAGTTTCAGACGAATCTCAGAGTGGGGCAGGACACACCAAAAAGGCACTAGGGCGCAAATGTTAATTGTAGATTCATAGGGCGTATCCTAAAATTTGGGGCGTAAGCTTCAAGCGTAAAAATCTAAGCCTGAGTATAATAACGTACGCTCTGGGCGTTTTTAGTTTTATGCTTTTTCAAAAAAAAAATAATTATAAATATTTTTGCTTTAAATTATATTTTTATTATTAGTGTAATGACATTTCTCAAATAGTAATTGTAATACTTTTTTTCTTTATTATTGATGAGTTACCTTCCTCAAATAAAACTCATAATATATAATTTTATACATATATTATATTATTTAATAAAATTTATTTGTAAATTTATTGAATGTTTTAATTTACTTTTAATTTTTTATAATTATAAAATTGAATATACATAAGATTATGCTCCGTAAATCCATAAGACCTACGCGCTGTGTTTCGGGCCTTACGTCTCATCCCGTACGACATAAAACGTCTTGCTTTACGTCTCCGCCTTTTAAAACAACGATATGACATTTATTAACTTATTATATTATACAAAAACTTTAATATCGTAGTACCTTAGTATTATAATATTTGATAGGTTATATAGTATACAACTAAATTTATTGATATTTGATGCGAAATTTAGTATTTAGAAATAACATATACCAAAATATCGACTACCTTACCTATATATAATACTAACAAATATTTGTATAAATTAAATGTTTAAAACTCTATATTGATTAAAATATAATTGATTAACTAAAATAGTTGATAATTATTTCTAATATGTAATGTGCTAATATAATATCATTTAATTGTCAAAATCATAATGCTTTATTATATAAATATATATTAATCGAATTAAACAAACTAATATTACTAATTTTTCACACCGTAAAATACTAAAATTGCACTTCAAAAATAGTAAACTACAGCAAATTAAGTTGATATAGTAATATTATACTAATATTTTAAAAATTGAATACTAAAATCATGATATGGAGCTTTTCAAATACTTTACGTATCATAAATTGAAGCACCGTCAAGCAAAAAACAAATGATAGTGAAGCTTTGACACGTGGAAACGAGGTGTCTCATTTATAATCCACTTGCATGCAACTACTCACTTTTTTATAACAATAAAAATTAGATTAGTGTTCTTGTAATTTCAATATTCTTGAAAGAAAGGAAAAAATGTCAAGAAATTTGATAAAAGAGGGGATGAAGAAAGTAGTTGGGGGTTGGAGAAAGGAGTTTCCTATACTTGAAGGACATCCAATTGGGCAACAACATGGAGAAGAAGTTGTGAAGTCTATTGAGAACCTCAAAAGAGGTGATGCTAAATGTAAGGAATTTAGAATTTATAGATGGAGTCCTCATAATCCAAACCAAAAGCCCTATTTTCAATCTTTCTTTCTTCACCTTACCTCCTGTGGCCCCATGGTATGTCCTTTTATTCTAACTTTTTCTTTGTCTTATTTCTCTAGTTTTTTGTGTCAAGCATATTTTGAAGAAAATAAGTAAAGTTGGTGATATTGTAGTCATAAAATAAATATAAGTTATATTCCTAGGTAATTTTTCAAACATGGGTGATTATCTATGGAAATTACTCTAAAATTAAATAAAGCATCCAACTCGATTCACATTTTATCATGAAGTTTTAAAAGTAATTTTTTAATTTTTTTTTATCACTCTAGCCCCTCTATCAGTCCCTAGCCCAAGAAAAAAAGTAGTAAAAAAAAAGAGAAAAAGGTTCAAATATGCATTCAACTTTTTGAAAAAGATTATTTATGCTAGTTAAAAGTTTGACTCATTTATGCTTTATCCTAAAGAAAAGGCTCATGTATGTCATTATCTTTTAATAATGATTTTACAAAATTATTTTTAACACGTGATCAATTATAATTCGGTCACATCATTAATTTTTTTTAAAAAAAATTGAATTTTTTATTTTTATTTTTTTATTACATAAATTGATAACGTGATCGAATTATAATTAGCCACATCATCAATTTTTTTAATAAAAGATCAAAATTCTGAATAAAAATTGAATTATAATTGGTTTATGTGTGAAATGGTTTTGCAAATTTACCGTAAAATAATGGCATAAATGAGTCTTTTCTTTAACGGTAATGACATAAATGAGCCAAACTTTTAACTGATGGTAGAAATGAGCCTTTTCTGAAAGTTTGAATTTCATATTTGAAAGTTTTCTTTAACGGTAATGACATAAATGAGCCAAACTTTTAACTGAGCCTTTTCTGAAAGTTTGAATTTCATATTTGAAAGTTCTTTTCTCCGCCCAATCCGCCTACCAGTCCCCACCCCTATGGCCCCCTCAAATAATGTAAAAATATATTTTGTCATGCATGATATAATTTACAGAAGTGTGATGTTTGGTTAAATAAGTCTAATTATATTGTCAATTATATTTTTTTTATTCGAAGATAAAATTTAAAATCAAAATTAAATAAACCTTTTTTTGGATGAAGACGTACTTTAATGTAATTGTACCCTTTACCTCCCCGTTGTGAGTTGTAGAGTGTGATTGCATCCTTCAGTTACACCAAATTTCATGCTAAAATTTAGCGCAATTTTCCTTTGTAGGTTCTAGATGCATTGCAAAAGATAAAAGGAGAGGTAGATTCGAGTTTAACTTACAGGAGATCATGTAGAGAAGGGATATGTGGATCATGCGCCATGAACATAAATGGCGTTAATACAGTAGCATGTCTCAAGCCTATTGATACAGATACTACCAGGCCAATGACCATAACTCCTCTTCCTCACTTGTTTGTAATCAAAGATTTGGTCGTTGATCTCTCTGATTTCTATCACCAGTACAAGTAATTTCCTTTCATCTCCTTCTCTCATTTCATCCATCGAGTTATTTAATTTTGTTTATATAGTTGTACATCAGTTTATTGTATCGATGTTATCTTATGTGATTCTGATAATGTAGGTCCATAGAGCCATGGCTAAAGACACGAAATCCTCCGCCAGACGGGAAAGAGTATAGGCAAACACCAGAAGAGAGGAAGAAGCTTGATGGCTTATATGAATGTATATTATGTGCTTGTTGCAGTTCTTCTTGCCCTTCTTATTGGTGGAATCCAGAGGAGTTCCTTGGACCTGCAGCCTTGATTAATACCTATCGATGGATATCGGACAGGTTAATTAATTCTTAAAATCACAACATACGAAAGAATGGTTCATAATTTTGATCAATTTTTCTTCTTTGTTTTGTTTCAGTCGAGATGATTTTGGAAATGAGAGATTGCAAGCAATAACAGAGGATGAAAGGCGCTTATATCGATGCAGGGCAATAGGAAATTGCACAGCATGTTGTCCTAAGAGCCTTAGACCTTCTGAGGCCATAAGCAAGATGAAGACCAAGCACTTAACTGGGATACCAGTGGAGACTCTAAGCAATAATAAGAAGACTAGTCACTAAACTGGACACCAAATTTGGTGTTATAGGGCTATTCTCTTGTGCATTGCAAAGAATTGTAGTATGAGGCATCTTATTATAGTTCGGCTGTGTTATCTCTATTTTGTGTGTGCTCTGTTTTTCTAATTCACCAATACAACCAATCAAGGAGAATGAATAACCAAACAAAGTGGTGTTGAAACAATAAAAATCAACCTAGATTAGCAACTATGATAAAGAATAACAAGAACTTAACAAATGATTTGGGTTAACCCTGGAATTTTTGAAGTCTTAATTACAAAGGAAAATCAATTCTAAAGATAAAGAGAATAGATCGATGATCAATAATCCGAATTGTTAAAGCGTAGTTGTGCATTCGATTCACAAATTTTTGATCAAAATAAGTCATTATTAACATCAATTTATTAAAATAATATATTTTTTTGAAATTTTACAAAAATAATGTAAATGTAATTCTCAGTAAAAAGATAAAAATTTAATTGAGTAAACAGACATAAAATGTTATTGTCAGTAATGTTTTATATTTTGTTACTCTGAGACACATTTTATCGTTAAAACGTGATTCACAATAACATTTTTCTGAAATAATTAAAAGTTAAAATTCAATCTCGTACATGCCTCATTCAACTTTATTAAACTTTTCATATATAAATAACTTGCAAAAAAAAAGAGAGTGATGAGGGATTTTCTACGATATCAATTAATTTCTTTTTTTAATAATTGTCTTGCTTACTTATTGCTCAATATTAATTCAATAACTTTTTTATCGATTGTCTAATATTTAATAATCATAAGAAATTGATTAATTTAATATTTGGAAGAAATGGTTACCTAGGCTAGAAGAAAATCTCTCATATGATTTATTCAAAAATTTTGAAAATGAAATAATACAAGACAAGCTCTAATTTGTTCAAAGTCCTTCTCACATTTTTTTTCTTAGAAAAAAGAAAATCATATACTCCCTCCGTTTCAAATAGATTGACCTTATTTCCTTTTTAGTCTGTTTCAAAAAGAATGACCCCTTTCCTTTTCTGGAAATACTTTAACTTTAACTTTCCACGTGGCATGTTTAAGACCACAAGATTAAAGGGCATTTTGGTACATTTGACATAACTTTAATTTAGAATCACAAGATTAAAAAGTCTTCTTTTTTTCTTAAACTCCGTTTCAAGTCAAACTAGGCCAATCTTTTTAAAACGGAGGGAGTATATTTTAAGTGAAGGTATGTACAAGTATATCTATTCATTTTAATAGTAGAAATTTGAATAATGAATGAGGCATGTACAAGATTCAATTTTAATTTTTCAATCATTTCAGAGAAACGTTACTGTGAGTCACGTTTTAGCTATAAAACATATTTCAGAATAACGAATTATAAAACGTTACTGACAATAACGTTTTATGTCTGTTTACTCTGTCTGACTTTTGTCTTTTTTGTTATTAAATTTTTTTGAATAAAATATTATCTAAAACGTTAATGAGAACTACCTTTATACTAGTTTTATAAAATTTCAAAAAAATATATTATTTTAATAAATTAATTTTAATAATGATAAAAATTCATTTTCCGCTTGTCATGCACCAAAAAAAATAACTTTTAATATTAATTAACTCATGAAAATAGTTACCATAATATATAAAATATTACAATTTATAATATTATTTATAGTTTTTAAGTATTTAATATTTTTCAAGTATCATAATTTTGGAATTTATTGACTTTTGAAAACATGATAACGGAGTAATTGGAGTAACTTTGAATATGATGGTCAAGGTAATTGACACGTGCAACCAGGTGTCTCTCATTAATCCATTCACTTGCATGCAATACAAAGTAAGCTCTCTCTTAATAAGAACACGTAAAGCAAGCAGAGAAGTGTTTTTCATCCCATATTTTTGGGCTCTTCATTCAAAGAAAACAAGAGAAGATGTCAATAAACTTAATACTAAAAGAAGTAGTAAAGAAATTGAGGCATTTTAGAAAGAGGGAGTACTCTAGGTTCCCTATACTTGAAGGGCACCCAATTGCACAACAACATGGAAAAGAAGCAGTGGAGTCTGTTGAAATTCTCAAGAAATTAAGTGATAAAGATAAGAAGATGAAGGAATTTAAGATTTATAGGTGGAACCCTCATAAACCTAACCAAAAACCTTTTCTCCAATCCTTCTTTGTTGATCTTCCTTCCTGTGGCCCCATGGTATGTGATTTTTCATTGCTTTATATCGTAATTGATTTTTCTTAAGTTGTTACATTTGTTAGTATGCAGTGGTGTTTTGTCTTTGCTTTTCAAGGGTTCGAGGGTTTAGGGTTGCTGGTGTTTGTTGTTGTACTAGTTGTATTATATTGTAGTTCTTGTTTTTAATATTTGTCTTCATTTGTTTATCGTGAAATATTTTATTCACGGGGAATGACATGTTTCAAGGTTTTTGAAAATAAAAGAGAGTGGGTTAGATATATCACTAATATGTGTTTCTCAAACTAATAAGTAATTATTGCACTACTTTGTTTTTTCAGATAGGGTTTGCACTACTTTTCTTGTTAGTTGCTACGTTTTCTAATTATTCTCATTAGAGGTGAGTCTTTTGGAAACCGTCTGTATCTGTGGACACACTATCCTTCAGACCTATCGGTAGGATACCACTGAATATGTTGTTGTCGTCGTTGTTTTTATTGTGAGAGTCTTTCTTCCCTCAATTAGAACCTCTTGAACATTTCTTATAACCACTCCCTCCCTTTCAGAAAGGATCACCTAGTTTGACTTGGAATGAAGTATAAAAAAAATAGACTTTTTAATCTTGTGCTTCTAAAATAAAGTTATGTCAAATGTACCAAAATGCCCTTTAATCTTATGGTTTTAAACATGCCACGTGGAAAGTTAAGTTAAAGTTAAAGTTTCCTTAAAAAAAGAAAAGGGTCATTCTTTTTGATACAAACTAAAAAGGAAATATGGACATTTTTTTTAAACGGAGGGAGTATATAATAAGGAGAAAAGAGTTGATTGAAAATAATACAATTCAATTTAGTATGAAGATAATTGAATGATAGTCCTCATGCGCATGTGACTAATTTTATGAGTATTGGGTGGAATTGGTTCTCAAACTTTTCGACAAATGAGAAAAAAAAACTACTTTGTATTTTGTCTATGCTGGATTTAGAACCTATTTTGACTTTAGATATAAAGATTAAGAAAAGAAGGAATCATTAAGTTCAAGACACATATCAGAACATTTATGTGTTAGCTTAAGTTTAAGTCAAATCTTTTTCCAAATTTAGGGAAGTCGCTTCTTTAGGTGCAATGTAGGAGTAACTTTTTTCTCTTTGTTGTAAATTTTAGGAGAAATAGAATTTGCTTCGAGGATAACAGTGTCTTATATCTGTAGTAACTATTATAAGCGTGCTATTAATAAATAATTTATTAGACGCACTCAATTTAGTAAATATTTTTTTTAGGTTCTGGATGCATTGCAAAAGATAAAGGGGGAGGAAGATTCGAGTTTGAGTTACAGAAGGTCGTGTAGAGAAGGAATATGTGGATCATGCTCAATGAACATAAATGGTGTTAACACCGTCGCATGTCTCAAGCCTATAGATACAGACACTAGCAAGCCAACTACCATCACTCCTCTCCCTCACATGTTTGTTATCAAAGATTTGGTGGTTGATCTCACTAATTTCTACCAGCAGTACAAGTAATTTCCCTCTCCTTTTCTCATTTCATCAAGTTATTTAATTCCGATTATATGTCCGGTGTAGACATGTTTGACATTGATGTTTAGTTATCACCCTATTATATTATTCAAGTCACTACTATAGTATTTCTTCCGTTTAAAAAAGAATGACCTTCTTTCCTTTTTAGTCTCTTTAAAAAAGAATAACCTCTTTCTTTTTTTGATAACATTTTAATTTCAATTTTCCACGTGGCATGTTTAAGGCCACAAGATCAAAGGACAATTTTGTACATTTGAATTAACTTTAATTTAGAACCACAAGATTCAAAAATCTTCTTTATACTCTTAAACTCCGTGCCAAGTCAAATCAGGTCATTCTTTGTGAAACGGAGGAGTAACACTTATTCTATTTTAATTAGTGTTGCACTGTTTGATTAGGTACACGATGTTCAAGAAAGAAACTAAGACTTTTGAAATTGTGGTCTGAAACAAGCCTAAAAACATTTCTATGGCTATAAAACATTATATGAAAGATAAAAGATAAATTTTAAAGCTAATTGATTCTAATTATGAAGAATGTAATTTTCTTTTTGGACAATTTAGAAAGGAAAGTATGCTACAAAATCAGGACGGATGGAGAATATTTGTATGTTAGTATGTACAAATACTTGGAACAATTTATAGTTGAATCCTAATTAATTAGTGGTGTTAACTAGATTTCTGTTTCAAGTTCACTATACCTATATTTTATAATCTTTCATTATCAATAGATGTGAATCCGCAATCTAGAGTAATTAGCAGAATAGGTCTCGAATGGATGATCTTATTATGTCTATACAAGTGTTTTTGGTGTGTGCGTGTATAGTTGCACCGAATCAATGAATAGTTCATCGATCAGTTGAACTCTGTGATAGATTCGACCTCTCATCGACAATTATACATTGGAGCATGGTGCAAAAACTGAATATTGTGGGTGTTTTGAGGATTTGCAGGTCTATAGAGCCATGGTTGAAGACACGAAAACCGCCCCCAGACGGGAGAGAATACAGGCAAACACCAGACGATAGGAAGAAGCTTGATGGTTTATACGAATGCATATTATGTGCTTGTTGCAGCACCTCTTGTCCCTCTTACTGGTGGAATCCCGAGCAGTTCCTTGGACCTGCAGCCTTGCTCCATGCCTATCGATGGATCTCGGACAGGTTAATTTCAAAACACCAGTCGAATAAATACCAATAATATGGTCACTCGGATAATTAATTTTCTTTTTTCTTTAGTCGAGATGAATTTGCAAATGAGAGATTGCAGGCAATAACAGAGGACCAAGGGCGCTTGTACCGGTGCAGGACTATAAAAAATTGCACAGCATGTTGCCCCAAGAGCCTTAATCCTGCTAATGCCATAAACAAGATGAAGACTATTCACTTAACTGAGAAGCCAATGCAGGATCTTGAAGCTGAGCCCGAGCCTCGTTTTGGGCAAGCCTAATGTGTTATTACTCTAGTGTGTTCCTAGCAAACATAATGTAGCACGTACGAGTCTATAAATATAAAGTGTGAGCATTGTTATAGTTACATTTTAATTTAAAGTTCAGAGATATTTCTTCAAAGTTTGAATTATATTACTGTCAGCTAGCTATCTGGCTCATGGCCATCTTCAGATTTTCACGACATAATGTCTTTCAATAGAATTTCATAAAGTAGATGCAACATTAAGTAAGTGAAATGTCACGCCCATGTCAAATTATATGTGATATGTATAAGTATAGTAGTTACTTGTTAAAGCTTAACTAATAGTTAAATAAAAGATTAGGGCCTTTTTAAACCTAAAATCAAGGGCTTAAAGTTACTTTTTAACCTTTTTAAATACCTCTAAAACTAAAAAAAATATTTAAAAATCAAAAGCACCTAAAAATAACCAAATCCAAAACGGGAAATAAGTCGCCTCAAAATTTACATGGAGAAATATGTAATAAAAAATTATATGTAAGAGAATAAATTTATACTTTTGGGAAAAGTCACCCAAAAGGATCTTGACGCAAAAGTCACAAAAACGGCACCGTTTTGCTCATCACCTTCTTCTCAGGATTCCCATAACCCTTGCAGTTGATATTCAGTGGCAAAGAAGATATTAGTATACAGAATAGTGCAATTCGTTGCCCCATAAGTTCCAATTCTAAGGTACCCAGTTTTGTTTACTTCACATATTTTGTCAAGTTTGTGCAAAATGCAAGTGTACAGGTCTCTCTTAAATTCAATCAAGAACCGTTCTATACAGACCCTCAATACATATGAAAGGTAATGTGCATTTTTTATAATGTATACTCAATCATACACTGTTGAAATTTTATGGGTTTTGGTTTTCTTGAAATTTTATGGGTAATTTCTGTATATATAACATTTTTCTGTATTATGGAAATTTTATAGTTTGGTTTAGTTATTCTTTTGTTTAAATATGGTTTTTGTAGTGTTGTTACTCCAAATATTATGTGTAGTTTGTTGGTTGTTACTAATCTAAGATTTTGAGAAAAAAATTGTGAGAAGATTGGTCCCTTTACGAACCTCAAACTGTTTGTTTTTTGGAAGGGGGAAGGAAGCAAGGAGAGATGAAACTGAAGTGATCTACTTCTTCTTAGTGAGAAGCATTACTAATTTATTTCCCGTTGCTAGTGAAGTTTTAGAAAGCAATATTGGTATATTTTCTCCTAAATAGTCGGATTGGAATAGCATTATGAGAGAACAAAATGTTAGTGAAAGCTCTAATTATGATATTATTGATGCTTGGTTGAAGAGTAGGAGAAACAAATTTTGATGAATACACTGGTTCTATTGTTCTATTGCATTTAATATGTTTAACGTGGAGCTAGTTATTTTTTGCCTTAAATTTGAACACTAGAAATAATCATGTTGAGAGTACCTTTGCGTAGATGATACTTAATATAAAGCAAAATTTGAAATATCTAGGTTAAAATTCCAATTGTATGACTGTTAGAAACATGGAAGTGTTGGTGGCATTATCGTCAAAGTTGCTTTTATGTCTGATTTCAGCTATAACATGGCTTACTAAAGTTTCTTTTGATATACATTGGTTAAGGGGTCTTGTAGAATTACAGCTTGTCTTACCTAATGCGTTACGTATGGTGTCTTGGGTTCATGAGTTTCAATTGGTAGCAGGGGAGGCTGTCTTGGATAGATAGATTAAACATGCTTTGTGGTTAATGGATTTCTCCAAGAGACATGAGGTCCCCTTTAGAAGGAAACTTTGTGAAGTTTCAATTTATGCGTAACAACTCTTACTTCCACCAGTAACTATGTACTTCTTATAGTGGCCAACTGTCTCTTTATAGTTTCTCCCTCAGACATTTTGCTAATAATAAGGTTGTAAGATCCATCATGAGCAAAATTTGATTTTGAGTAAGAGATTAGTAGTAACTTGCAACAACAACATACCTAGTGGAATCCCACTGGGGAGGATAGTGAGTGAATGACTAGTAGCAACTTCCATCAGGAAAATAAGGGAGAAACTTATAAGTCTAAATGTAGCAAATAATTGCCTCACATTGAGGCTAAGTTGGGGGAGCTTCAGTCTGTCCTTGCTATAAGGAAAGGGGGAGAGCCGGAGAGGCACGGCAAGTTAAAAAGAACTGTAAGTTTCCAATCGTCAGAAGCTTGATGTAGAGAATTTCTTAAATTAACTCTCCATCAGATTCAGCTTTGTAAGAATGTTGACTCATCTAAAGTTGCAGTTATGCCTGTCCACAGTTTTAGTTAGTCGAGAGAGCATCAGCTTCATGTGACTGTAAAGTATTGAAATGAAGATGACACTTCCACTGTTATGAGCTTGATGTGTTAAAAGTAGGGGAGTGTAGATGGTGCTTTTTTACTAATATTTTCTACTGAATATGTCCATTTGAATGCATGAAGTGTATCTACGAGGAGAGATATGCATAATGAATTACCATGTTAGAGATTAGAATGACCTTAACATGTAATTCTTTTTTTCATTTTGAAGTTTACTTGCAATTATCCTGGCAAAAGAATCCAAAATTTGCAAGAAGAGAGGAACTCTCTATAGACATTCACTTCAATTATAATTGGAACAAGACTTTTCAAGTTTTATTCCAAAAGAAAGCTATGATGTATTGATAATGCAAATCAAGCCAATTATAATTGGAACAAGTCTTTTCAAGTTTTATTCCAAAAGAAAGCTATGATGTATTGATAATGCAAATCAAGCCCTGTAAGTGAACAGTGATACTTCCCATGAGACTGCCTTCCCCCCTCAAAAAAAATGGGGGAAAAGAGAGAGAAGAGAAACGACTCAAATACATGTAGAACAGGAAGGATAAAAGCAAACCATTTCAGTTTCAAATTATGGAGTGCACTGCAATTTTTCTGATTAGTTGTTTCATGTGTAGGTTTACCCCTCCTAAGCGCTTCCATTCAGCCAGCTGCATGAGGTCTTCTAGAAAGACTTATGATCCGCCTTTATTAACTGGACCATCCCCAACATCGAAGTCTTGGAAACCTTATATATTAGTATTGCATTTGAACTCCAGTTTCCTTTTGATGTGTTTTGTGACTGTTGTTGCATGTGCTCTGTGCAGTTGTCTATGGCTCCTTTATCTCAGTTGTCTTCATCTTATTCTACTTTGCAGCCTGGAGCTGCTTTGGGAGGATTTGGTGGACTGATCCTTTTTCTTCATTATAATGATGAAAGGAGAGCAATTCCAAAAGGTGGGGCTTTGGGTATTTTTTTTAAGCAAAGTTTTTCGTGTCTTTCAATCTAAATACGCCTCAATCCATGGGTATTTTTTTTAAGCAAAGTTTTTTGTGTCTTTCAATCTAAATACGCCTCAATTCATTATGTGCCTTTGAATGTGCTCATCACTTTTGATGGAAACAAAAAAAGAATGAAGAAACAAATCAAGGATGAGGTGTGTAGTGAATTAAGAAGTGGTACATGGATGAGTCCATCTGCTGTACTGCTTCTGTACCTAAAAAGATGTATCGACAGTAGGGGTGAAATTATATATATATATATATATATATATATATACATGTATATATAATTGAATTTCTTAAATATACTTTAAAAATATAAATCACAAGTAAAACGTAAAACACAATACTTAAAAGTATATCAATTATAGATGTTCAAACATTAGAAAATAAACTAAATCATAATGAAAATAACTAAAAAGGGACAAAAGTGGTTAACTCCAACTTAATATATATATATATATAATTCGTTTTTTTCGGTTTTTCGGTTTTCATTTTTCTAAAACTGAAACCAAACCAAAAAACCAAACAAAGTAAATTATAAATTCAAAACCAAACCAAGAGTCCAAAAAACCAATCCAAATTAAAACTCGGTTTGATTTGGTTTGGTTTTTCGGTTTAATTCAAATAGTGCACACCCCTAATTGACAGTGCTTGAAAGCATCATAGCTCCTTACTAAAAGTGGTTATCAGCTTTTGTTTAATAATGGAGCGCAAGAACTAAAGCCTCTTTTGGTTGCTAAACTTCTAATCTACCAGAAGTCCAGAACTACAGACTCAAATTATTTTCTTCCTAGAGTCCTCCTGCTTATCATTGAGCCAAAAAGCCACATACTGGGCTTGTTGATAGACTTCTTATAGCAGTCTCAGTATCTTTCTAGTTTAAATAGAATAGTTCATTGGACTATTTTCTCTCTTTTCATGTTTCCTTGTCAGAAAGTGTTGGTATTTTTTCTACTTGAATCATGTTCTTTATGGGGTACCATGTGCATTTACTTTCTGATAGTTTTGTAGTGCCATAAATATCAATGATTGGTACACAATATACAGCTTTCATGCCTTTCAGGTCAAGGTGAGAAATTTGAAAGAAGTGCAATCCAAGGTCCAATTATTGGCGGTCCGTTCAGCTTGTTTGATACAGAAGGCCGTTTGGTTACCGAGCGCAACTTGCTGGGAAGCTGGGTTCTTCTCTACTTTGGTTATACATCATCTCCTGATGTTGGTCCAGCAGAAGTACAAAAGATGGCTAAAACTATTGATATTCTAGGTTCAACTCGGTTTCTTTGAATGGATATTATATTTTCTTATTTACTGACTTATGTCACTGATGTTGTTATTTCCTTTTTGCTTTGTGGTCCTTTCTGCTTAATGTAAACAAGGGTCAAAACAGGATCATCATAAGATCCTCCCAGTATTTGTCACAATTGATCCTCAACGTGATACACCTTCGCAACTTCGAGCTTATCTTAAAGGTCTGTATCTAGCTTCTCTGATCTTTTTCTCTCTCTAGGTCTGGAATGAATGTCTTATTGAAAGAATTGTGGAAAGAGATCCCAACCGGGGGGTGGGGGGGTTGAAGAGAAAAGGGTTCAGTATAATGGTTGTCTCCTTTTATTTGATGCTACACTAAAGCTTTGCTGATTTTATTTGCATGAAACACAGAGTTTGACCCAAGAATAATGGGATTAACTGGACCAGTTGCTGCTGTTAGACAGATGACACAGGAATACCGAGTTTACTTTAAGAAGGTTGATGAAGAAGGAGGTGATTATCTGGTAGAATCTTCTCACAACATGTAAGCCTCAAGTCCTATATATTGTCGAAATAGAAGCCCTTACAACTATGGAAGAATAAACTCTCAGTTTCTTTTACCTGCGCTAGAGCAATTTGACAGAGTCAGATGTATACTGATGTAAT
Organism: Solanum sitiens; assembly: GCA_016801875.1. NCBI lineage: Eukaryota > Viridiplantae > Streptophyta > Magnoliopsida > Solanales > Solanaceae > Solanum > Solanum sitiens. The sequence goes on from JABWTJ010000181.1 coordinate 1,472,190, forward strand.
AGGTATTTGGTGAATCCAAATATGCAAGTAGTTAGATGCTTTGGTGTGGAATACAGTGGGGAGGAACTGGCCGATGCAATAGTTAAGGAGCTAAAGAAAGTTGAGACATAGCAATACTCGAAGTGGATTTGGTGAAGTAAGTACATCATACTAAGGTTAGGTTCTTATATTACCCTTACATATCTTCATCATCATGTTTTATTCAATGGTTTCTAAGGGTCAAAGTTCATTTTTTTGTTCTAAATGTACAACTTCATTACAGAAAATAAATATACATGCCAGTAACCTTGTTTGTCTACCATTTTCATGTCCAGATCTTCTACAATTCTTTGTTAAATGTTGTATTATCATCCTCTTGGCCAATCCATGGCTATCTGCAGCAGGTACCCGGGGGAATAGTCGAGGTGCGTGCAAGCTGGCACAGACCCCACCGTCGTATTAAAAAAGAAAAGGATTTCACTTATCTGCATAAGACCCTAAAAAAATTATATTATAAAATATGAAGACAGTGAAATAGGGACAGAAACCTGCTAAATTATTGTCAATAATGAAAATACACAAAATGGAAAATATCGTAGATTCTATCAAAAGTTGTTCCTGCCAAGAAAAACACGCAGCACCAATAAATTCATGAGAGATTATTTCTAAAAGGGCTCCACTAAGTCACGTATGGTTATAGAACTACTACTATTATAAAACCCATATGAGAGACATAGGAATAGGCTTTCTTTAAAATTCTTTTCTCTCCAAATAATGATGCTGTCATCTTCTTTATTGTCTTGTTTTACCAAGTTTAATATTACATTTTACTGTAAAATAGTTAGGGAAAAAGGTTGATCCATGTCTTTTACTTCTATTTTATATTTGTAGTAAAACAACACATGAAAAATGTCACCCAAATGTTTTATTGTTCCCAAATATGTTGGCTGCGGAAAATCTGTCAAATTGCTATAGCAGATAGCTTGTAGTATGTAGAACATGTTTTTCTTTCATCTTCCTGCCATATATAGTGGAAAGGACAGTCCGCCTCGAACCTTGACGTTGGGGGGTTCCAGTCACCAAGGGAGCAAGTGGGGAAAGGAGTCAAGAATAACATTCTTGACTTCTAAGTTGAGTGGGGTCTGGCCTTGGTGTTTAGCGTATCAAATGTAAAGAATTAATAAAAGAGTTGGCTGCAGAATGAATGTCAGCTGCAGATTGTTTAAGAGTTTGATGTAGAGTTACTTAATAAAGAAGTACTAAATATTAGAAAGGAGCCAATTAGTTCTTTTGCTATCATAGAAGAACATTGTATATACTTTATTATCCTCTTTTGTTTGCTCCATCCTAAACTTTTATCACCTTGTATCTGTCATCTTGAGAGATTTTGAATAACTAGTCAGATTTAGGGGCCGTTGGTTTAGTAACATGTTATGTAAGGATTAGTAGTGTAGGGATTGTAACACGTAGATTATTTCTTGTAAGAAGGTTAGTTGATATATTACAAATTAGTAGTGTATAATTGATATATGTGCTAACTTCTTAACAAAATATAAGTTTTTTTCCTATTTTATGTGAGGGTTAGTTTTGTCTTGTTTTAATCCATGTGTTACTAATACCCACATTCTTATTTCACGTTCTGTCCTACATATTAATACATCGATTCCCACGGAACTTATGCAAGTATCAGTTATGACTTATGAGGAAAAGAAAACAAGTAATGAGACATTGTATTTGTGGGATTTTATGTGGAGATTTTTTTTAATGAATCCAACTAAACGACCCCTTAGTGTATGAGCAGTATCAGGTACAGCACGCTAGTGTGTAAAGGTAGCTTGCGACTTATAGCCGGAGAACATTACTAGGTTGATCTGCGCTGCGCTTATAAGCTGATACTCTGCTTAACTATTATGTCAAGTACAGTACACAATCATGAAGCATGTTGTAAACCATTAGTTCTGTCTTAAGAATTATTGGGATGGGTAAAATTCCTACCTTCAGTACCTGGAAACTTCTGCTACAAGATATCTGCTACTTTTTCGCTAGTTCAAGTAGAGGGTACTATTTCCACCTAGGTTTAGAAGTTGAGAAAGAAATTACTAAGCCTTTTTACCTATACTAGAATTTTAACTCTGGTTTCTCATGTTATATCCCAGTTTTATTGAATGTGAGGCAGATCTATTATATGAATCCTGTAATTTATTTTGCTCTATTTGGAGCTGCTATGTTCTAGTACTCAATAAATCTTTGTTAACGTATGTCTAGGAGAGTATGTCCCGACATATTCATTGTTATGAGGATTAATGGAAAATTGACTACATTATCTATAAGCCTAAGGTAACTCTCCTCCCTTATCCATGTTCAAGACCAACAATATAAGCTCTCATAGAATGCAAAACTTTCACTTCAGAGTTTGTTCGAATGATCTTTGTTTTTTTCTTTAATTTAATGATCGAGTTGTGTATGTTTTATTATTTTTAATGATTGAGTGGTTTATGCTTGGCCATTAATTTGGAGGTCCAACGTCCTTATACCTGATTCTTCGTAATTTTCTGTTTGGACTCTCAATATGTGCAACTGTTCTTTCTGGTGAAGTATAACTAATTTTCTCCTATAGCAATATTGATTTTTGACTGAAATCTTAGTGTATTATCCTATGTGATTTTGGTGTGTGTGTTTGCATTTGATGTACGAAGGGGTCATCACAAACTTGCTTACAATATTGTGAGTAGTTGAAGGTTACATTCTCACAATTGACATTTACATGTACCTTAATAGGTTCTCATGCTTGTATACATTCTTACATATGACATTTACATGTCCCCTAATAGGTGGAGCCAGACATTCGATTTTTGCCTGTTGTCATGGCGATTTAAGGACCTTTGCAGCAGCTGAGTTCGATTAGGTGTTCTAGTCATCTCTCAACAATTTACTAGTTTTGAACAGAAATTTCTCTGATGCTTGGATGGTCAGAGGCTTGAAAAATAAAAAAGAGAAGAAAACTAACAATATCTTCAGTTAAAGCAAATTGGTTCTGATACTTTTTTCTTGTCTGGGCTTAATGAATTTGGACCTGGTCGGTGGGTAATACAAAGTAGGTGGCTGTTTGGTTGCCTAGCAAAAGTTTCATTCTATAATTAATTAATTGGATATCAGACTGAGTCAAGTTTGAAAACATTAACTGAAGAAGGGTAACTTATTGAATTTCAACCTCATTGTTGACTAAATAGCTAATCACTTTTGTCTTGTGAGAAGTGAAAACAAGAAAATGTAATTTAGGCAACGTTAAAAAACATGCAGACTATTTCAAAAAAGAGATTAAGAAGTTGAATTTTGAGTTTCTAAATTGATGTCCTCAATTCAAAGTTGATAATTCTACATTTGACTCTTTTTTTAAAAAAAACGAAAACTATTTTTCAAATACATGAAGTTGTGATTTGTAAAAAAAAATTGATGTAGTTTTTTTGTATATTAATCTTCTGTCTTAAAAAGAAAAATAATTAGAAACTAGTGGTGAAGCTTTTGCATTATAAACTATATTTTGATCAATTCTCAAAGAGTGCGTGCATGGTTATTGGTACTTCAAGGCTTAAAAGTCCACTTAAAGACATTTACATTAAGGAAGACACAAAGAAGTTCATGAATGGGAAACGGTGACAATATTACTATTTTCTTTTTGATTTAATAATTCATTAAACTTATCAGTGAAATAGGCTTAGACATTCGAATTACCGTTTATTAAATTGAGCTTTTGAACACATGATAAAGTGTGCTTGTAAAATAATTTATGTGGTTTTGTCAAGTTTCTATGAAGTAACTATTAACCACATAATATACATTGCCTCTATAGTTATATACATCAATTGAAATAAACTCGAGATTTTACGTTTTATTGATGTTATTCATGCTTAATTAAAGGAGATGACTATATTAAATGATTAACTTATCTATATAATAAGCCTTTGAGAATACATACTAAAACTTTTATAAAAGTTCAAATCAGAAAGTCTAATAGAAATATTTTATCAAATGATTAGATGCTCGACAAGTTCAAGAAATAAGCCTTTCTTTTCCTTACTCAGACAATGTAAGACTAGGGTTGCATATTGGTCGGTTGATTCAATTTTGAAGTTTATTGATTTGATTTATTTGTGTCGGTTTGTAGACATGATAAATCATTATAGAATCATTACATGCTAAACCATTATAGAAGTAGACCATTAATATATTAGTTTGTCGATTATTGATCGTTACCATTTCGATTATTGATCTAATCGTTAAGATTTAACATGTATGAAAAGATCATTGAAGATTACTTAGTAACACACACAAACACATGGGCTGACAGATTACACAAACATCAACATATTGTAGAATAATCGAGAGCTTGAGATAGTGTCAGAAAATGAAAGAATGAAACTAAACCTTCAGTTAAGGACTTTGTATATCAAATGGTATAAATAGTTAAATATAATTTATTAATTTATTATTGAATTATCAATTAATCCTTTAAAAAAAATCTCAAACCGTCAAAAACGAACAATTCAATAAAAAAACATTATCAACAATATATCAATATTTTTTTTTTTCAATTTTAATTTTGATTTTAAACCGCTCTAAGTAAGACAAATGGGAAAAATAAAGCGAGAGTAGGTATGTGGATTGTGGACAATCTCCCAAACCCTTTAGAATTAGAAAACAGAAAACAGCTGGCAGCCATACGTGAGCTGCTTAAAGTTTCCTACGTGAACTCCTCTCCTTAATTTGACTTTGTTAAAAAAAGATAAGGAAAATTATAGAAAATAAAATAATGAAATAAAAGATTCTGCCAACACTACCCTCTAAATATCTTGAGATCCTCCTTTGTTCCATGACCGAGTCTTTTGGTCTCCCTTTTTACACCACAAATACCAAACCAACACCAAAAAAAATTAAAAAAATAATAATTTTAACCAAACAGAAAAGCAGAAAAAAGTAAAAGAAAAGTAGTATTATTTTTGTGTCATTTACCCCCCAAACCAGCTAATTATTTCTTCTTCTCTTTTCCCTCTCTTACCATTTTTCACATGACATTTCTCTTCTTGATGTAATCATTTCATTTCCAACAGAAAGAAAGAGAAACAAACAGTAAAAAAAAAAGAAGAAGATATTCTAAAAGATACATAGAATATGACAATTATGTACTTTTCTCCTTGGGGCAGTTACCATTTTTCACTCAACCAATTTCATCATTAAATGTAACATCTTGTTTTTGGGTACATATTATGGGTCCTTAATTTTCTTGGTGAGTTATCTATTTTTTAAAACTTGGCCTACAAGTCTTATTTCTTACATAAGAAGAGCTCCTTTCATATCTCAACTATCTATCCAATTATGGGAGACGCTTGTGATGAAAGGAAAACAGGTTGTGGCCTGTTGAACGCGGTTTTTGGAAGGAAAACTATGTGGACAAAAAGATCAACATCAACAGGTTCGCTTCCAACTCCAAATTCCAACAATGTTAACAATTTAACGCGATCATCTAGTACTCAAACTTCTAAAAAGCATCGTAATGGATCCAACGAGGCTTTTTTAGACAACCGCGACAACGAGAAACAAGCTGATAGGATCATACCAAGACCTAATCAAAATCAATCCAAAGTAGCTGCGAATAAGGGTAATATGCAAGGTGCTGCTGCACCTGTTTATAATCAGCAGAAAAATAATGGTCCAGGGTATAATAATCAAGGAAGAAAAGTAGTTCCGCCATCAACGGGGCTATCAGGGGAGCTTGAAAACATGATCCAAGATCATCAAAGATCAAAGGGTGCTAATACATTAGTTCGTGCATCGTCTAGCAATGTGATGTTGTTTGGTAATTTGGGTAACATAAGGCAGCAAGGTGGGGGAAATGGTACTGGTGCTACAACAACTTCCACAGCTAATCATGTTCTTGATTATTTACCAAGAACGGCTAAGGAAGAACCACAACAACAACCATCTCAGAATGGGAAATACCCGACGAGTGTTATGGGTAATGTGGTAAAGAAAAAGGGTGATCAAGAACAGGGGAAAACAGGGGGCTCTGTTTCCCTTTGTCGCGCTTTATCCACTAGAATGGACCCTGAGCAATTGAAGATTCTTGGAAATGAGGATTACAAGAATGGAAGATTTGCTGAGGCTTTAGCTTTGTATGATGCTGCAATTTCCATTGATCCAAATAAGGCTTCTTATCGGAGCAACAAATCCGCTGCTTTGACTGCTTTAGGAAGGCTTCTTGAAGCTGCTTTTGAGTGCAGAGAAGCTATATCAATGGATCCTCATTATCAAAGAGCTCATAATCGTTTGGCCACTCTATGTGTCAGGTAAATGTAACAAAAAATAAATAATCATTTCGTCGTGAATTTCATTATATTACTATTACAATTGTTGAAATGACCATTGTTTTTGTGTTTAGATTAGGAGATACAGAGAAAGCTATGTACCATTACAAACAAGCTGCATCAGAAGCTGATCCTGATGTTGTGACAAAGTCTAAAACTATTCAAATTCATCTTAGCAAGTGTACTGAAGCGAAGAGGCAAAGAGATTGGAACACTCTTCTTAAAGAATCTGCCCTCGCCATATCGGCTGGTGCAGATTCTGCACCACAGGTTAACTATCTTACTCATTAAAAAACCATACCAAAATTGTTCTTTTCTTTAGTGTCATGAGCTAATTTTTTCTTGTTCTTTATGGATGACAAAAAAAAAAGATATTTGCTTTGAAAGCGGAGGCGTTAGTGAAGCTCCATAGATACCATGAAGCAGATCAAACTCTGAAGAATGGTCCGAATTTTGATATCGATGAATGTATAAAGTTCTTTGGCCCTATTGGCAATGCAGGCTTGTTAGTCATTCAAGCTCAAGTTGACATGGCTGCTGGCAGGTTAGTTAGTTCTCATGTTTTGAATTATTCAACATTAATTAAAAATTGTATTCAATCTAGGTCATAGTTGTGGTCCTAAAGATGCCAATAACCAAGATTAGGACAGAAAGTAAAGACTTAATTAGTATTAGATTATTGTCAATAAATAAAGTGTTTGGTTTAGCTAACAACTCAAAAGGAGAAATGTTTGTAGGAGAAAAGAGAAACCAAAAAGAAGAGTACTTGAGTATGTATTTGGTAGTTAGGTTCAATTTCACCCTCAATCAATATTCATGCTTGACATCCATGCTAACACGAGTAGTTTAAAAACCTTTTACAAGGTTTTCAAGATATTGCTTATTTAATATTCCTTCTATGGATGATAAAATACAAAATAATGTGTCTCAATCAGTCATATCATCTTAAATAAAATACAAAATAACAGACTCAATCAATAAGTTATGTCTCAATTTCAAACTAATTGAACTCGGCCATACGAATGCTATAATATGTAAGCCATATTAACAATCCACTAAACACATTATATTTTCATTGTTACTATCAACTTATTATGATTGTTACATGATAGGATTGACGATGCCCTAGCAGCGGCTCAACGAGCATCCCAACTAGATGGGAACAACAAGGAAGTGAACATGATAGTTAGGAGGACAAGGGGAGTAGCAAGTGCTAGAACAAAGGGAAATGAGTTGTTTAAAGGTGGAAAATATGGAGATGCTAGTGTTGCTTATGGTGAAGGACTTGAGCATGATCCACACAACTCAGTTTTATTGTGCAACAGAGCAGCTTGCAGGTCAAAACTTGGCCAATTTGAGAAAGCACTTGAGGATTGCAATACTGCCCTTAATGTTAGACCATCTTTCACCAAAGCTAGGTTGAGGAAGGCTGATTGCTACTTTAAGGTAACTTTTCATTTTCCTTATGCTTTGATACTAAGTTTAACAATTATCTTTTATAATAATATTTCACTATAACAATCACATTCCATATGAAATCGGTCTTTCATGTTATATTATATGTCCTCTAGCTACATTTCGCTATCATAACAAACAATGTTATTATAAAGGCATAATACATAAATATGACCCTAAATTTGGCGTCAACTGACAACTATGACCTTTAACTTTGGGTGTGCACAAGTAGACACTTAAACTTTTATAAAATTGAACAAATAGACACATTCGTCCTACATGGCACCCTACATGACAAATTTATGTCATATGTGTCTACTTGTTCAATTTTATATAAGTTTAAGTGCCTACTTGTGCATATTCAAAGTTGGAGGGCATAATTATCCGCTGAAGTCAAGTTAAGAATCATCTTTATGTGTCATCAGATTTTCTTTTTTATTAAACAATCATGATATGACATGTCCATGGTAGCTACGTCCCTAAAAATTAGTTGGTCTATTGGTTCAATACATTATCGTTTGACAGGGTGTATAACAACATTACTGAATATGGTGTATTAATAATGCTGGTATTAGATATATTTGTATCAGTTATGTAGAGATTATTTTTTTTATGCTGTATTTGATTTAGTATATAATAATATTTAGTTGATTTTTTTTTCTTTGATTGAAATAATTGAAGATTTTGATGTATATTATTTTGTGTGATATACTAGATGGGAAAATGGGAAGCATGCATACAAGAATGTGAAGTGTTGATAAAGGAGACACCAGAAAATGAGGATGTGGGACAAATGATTAAGGATGCCCAACAACAACTCAAAAAATGAGGAATTTGTCAAAGACATGAAGAGCATGAACACCACACAATGACATTTATGGTTGTCCATAACAAAGTAATTTGAATTGTATCATCACTTGTTTGTTCAATTCCCATCCCTCCATAAAAGGAAACAAAAGGGTCAAATATAGAAAAAAAGTGGTAGGGAATGGGTTAAGTGAAGGATTTATAAAGGTCTTTTAGGGAACAAAGAAAAGAGATAATGGGAGAAAGATCAAAGGATTAAGAGGCTTGAGTTAGAAAATAGGATTTGGTAGGCTATATTGGCTCATATCTTTAGGGAAAAAAGAAAAAAGAATTAAAGAAAGGAATTCATTAGGGTGCTTTGGAAACAAAAAATTAAAGCACTATGAATTTTTAGTGAATGAGAACAATTCTTTTGCATTTGTTGCATTTTCTTAATATGTAATTAGTTTGTTTAACGTGGTTTTCCCGACTCATTCTCTATTTTGCCTTGCTTTTTCTTCTCCCCCACTCAAACAAAATAAAAACTACTCTATCAGTCTCAAAATACTTGCTATATTTTTTATTTACACGCTTCTTAAAAAAATACTAATTAGATAGAGTGTTTGACTATTTTATCCTTATTTATATCTTAAGATATAGTCTTTATTTATTAAAAAAATATTTATTCTATTTATATGTCATAATTGAGGTATTAGTAGTGTTAAAAACAATTTCTACTAAGAAGAATAAATTGAGGAAATAATAATTAATTTGTCTTAAACTTGTATAATGATAAATATTTTGATTTTTTTAAAAAATAATGATGACAAGTATGCAAAAGTAAAAGAGATACTCCATATATCTTGGCATTTCACTCTGCATTTCTTTGTTGAAAGTTTATTAAAAGCAAATGAAATTCTTAACAATCATTACTCTATAAAATATGCAGGGGTCCTTCCAATTGTATTAATTAAAGTGCATCACGGCTAGGTTAAGGCTGTTTCAAGATTTTGTAGAGCGACTAATCTATAAGTAATTTTTCTCTAACTTGGGTCCTTTTATCATCAACCAGATGGCATGATCGAGATGAATAATTATTAAGTAGAAAATTAATGATATATAATCCTTTGGCCCCTTCACCTAATTTCGTATCCATTTACTAGAGTGTGTAGGTTGATAATGACTATCTTTACAAGAGAAAATTAAGAGGCAACTCAATATAATTGGGGGTCTAAACCAAAATTTCAATTCGCGATCTAAAATATAAATAAATTTCATATACATATATTTATTCAAAATTAATTTTTCTCACACTATTTAGATGAAAATTATAAGTATTTAATAATGTTTTTTCAGTTACTAGTTTTGAGTAAGATTTTATCAACTCAACATAGAAAAACATTCTTTAAGTGAAGCAATTATTATATGTATTGTTAACATAATGCTATAAGTGATAAATTGATAAATATATTAAATAAAGATAAAAGTTAGAACCATAGAATTTTTAAATTTATAATTCACTTTGTTCTACACTTTTTACTATTAAGTTTTATTTTTAATAAAGTACAAAAAAAATGCTAAAGTAGGTAAAATAATTTATTTTTAAGAAAATTATACTTTTTATCATAAATAATCATTTTTTCTATAAAAAATTTAACAAATAGTTTATTCTTGACAAAAAATTGAGGAGGCAAAGGCCTCCATTTCCATGCATAGAGCCGGCCCTGAGAAAATTTAGTAATTATCAGTATTTTCAAAAATATTTTTGGGGTGAGTTATGAGGTAGGACGTATCAAAAATGTTTTGAGATACAAAGTAAAGGTGTAGATTTATTAGACGTAAGTTATGAGCATAAAAACATAAATTCTTGACGTAAAAACGATCCAAACGCTGGGCGTGATTTGAATAACTTTTTCTTTAAATCATATTTTTTGTTATTTGAGTAATGATATTTATATTTTATACTATCATGTTCTTTTTTCCAGGTTATAGTGATTTTTTCTAATATGAATACATAAATTGTCATAAAAATGACATTGCTATATATAATTTTTTAGATAGTCGTGTTTGAAATTAATATGATAGAGCTTTCATAGCACTATATTCTTGAAACAACTTTATTCATTGTCATTATTTGTACACTTCTAATCATTTTTCTTTAAAATAAAGAAAAAATAATCCGTGCAAATATTAATTAAGGGTTATAAGACTAGCAAAAGATGGGTGATGATTTCATTTTAAAGATTATTTTGGCTATTATCATCTTTTGTGTTGTTAGTTGTAATATATTTTTCTATATTATTTGTTATTAATATCTTTTTCTCAAATTATAATTATAATATTTTTTCTATATTATTAATTATTTATTAAAATTTATTTGTAAAATCATTAAAAGTTTTACTTTCCTTATTCTCTTTGTAATACAATTATAAATTTGAATATACATGTGCTCTCTGTATCGAAGTTTACACCTCATCCAACGGTATAAAACGTCTCACCTCACGCTCCACCTTTTAAAACACTGATAACTATATGCTAGCCTATCAATAACTTATTAAAAAAAATGTATTATGCATAACAATTAACATGGCATTCTCTTGATATACATGATACGGTTCTCAGAGTGAAAGTGAAATTAAAATTGGTTGTATCTCAACATTTATATTCATGATATACATAAATATTGATAGAGTTCTATAGATGGAATATGATAATTGATATTAGTTTCAGTTTAAAATATATTATATATATAATAATATACATTATATGTATATTATCATTATGTATCTCATATGTAACAATCACCACTAAAAGGAGTTAAATATTTTTTTTTGGCAACAATCGACCTAAAATGGGAGGTTTGGTAATTTAGAAAACTCTCAAGTGGGAGTCGAAAAAGTGTTTCATTGGTTTGTTCGAACCTTAGACTTTACTCCTAGATCAGAAGTTGTTAAATATTTGATAAACACAAAAATGACCAATCTTTGATAATTTAAAAAATTAAAATTGAACTTTATCCTTTCTAGCCATTACATCGCCACTTCCAAGTTAAACCACACGAAATCTCGACTTATTGGTGATAGTTTTGCAGCATGTTTTGTTCATATAGCATAAGCAATAACACAATAACTTTTATTTTTTCGAAGTGTAGTATTCATGATAGCAGAGATGGACTCGGTATTTTTACTAAAAAAATTTGAAACGTAAACACACGAAAAAGTTATATGAGATTCAATATCTACTTGGGGCGGAGCCACCTTGGTACAAGGGGGTTCATGCGAACCCCCTTTGATTGAAAATTATTCTATTTATACATAATTAAAATAATATTTTATGTATATATACTAGATGTGGAACGACTTTCGATTACTCTGTGTGTCTATTTCTACGAATTTTGAACCTCCTTATTCAAAATTCTGGCTCCGCTACTGATATCTAATATATATAAATCATGATAATATATATTGGACCTTATTATTCATTAGATAATAATTGTCTTCATCAACTATACTACATCTCGAAAACATAAACATCATAACAACACTGAGCCCTTACCAATTGTCTTTTCTGCCCCTTATTAAATTCACACTACTCCAATATAAAATATGGGCTCAGGCCCAATCAAAGCCCAATAAATGACTAATAGATCACATCACAGCAGCATCGAAAACAACCAGATTCTCACCGGAAACAGGTAAATTCTCACCGGAAGCAGGCAGATCCTCACCGGAGAAGGACAAATTCTCACCGGAAGCAGGCAGATCCTCAGCGGATACGGACAAATATTCACCGGACTTCGTCTTTCTACACAGATCCTTGATGAAAGTGAGCTGATAAGGCGAATGATCAGTCGCGATCCACTGCTCCACTTCGAAATGCTGTTGATGGCATTCTCTATGGACTCCGGTGACGGTGACTTCGACGTAGTTACAGTACCATCCATGGCCGGAGCCTGTTCCATCGGAAGTCAAGTTCATCTTACAGATGGGTCCATTTAAACATGGGCCTCGGCCACTGAAAATGTCTAAGTTTCCTCTCTCGAAATAGTTGTAACCCGGGCCCATAAGTCCGCCCCAAGCTTCCAAGTTATTGATTCGAATACCATACCCGTTTGCATTGTAGAGAGTCAAGCTGATGATTGAATCAGTTCCAGCTTTTATTTTTGAACTGGTTCGAACGTAAACTGTGTAAACACAATCATCTTCCTGCAATTTAGAAAAATAAAAAATGAGACATATGTATACGTAAGGACGGCAAAATCAAGTTCAATTCGTTTAAGTTTGATTGGGTTATTAATCCATCTAATTCACTTGCTCAATTCATTTCCACCCATTATTATCAACTCCAAATTGGCTTTAAAAATTTAGTCAAAATATTTTTAAAAACTTTTTTTCTTTCAATTTTGTATGTTTGTATATAGCCTTAATAAGGAAAAAATAATTTTATTAGTTACTAAGATAGTTTAAAAGAATAAATAAAACTTAATAAAAATTGAATTGAAATTGGGTCTTGATCTACAATGTAATATGTTACCAAATTCATTTCAATCCAACCCCGTTTTGATCAAACAATCTGAACTGAATTAGATCTTGACCCGTTAACTTGACCTATTATGAATTATGTAAGATATAATTTGAGCCCACCCAACCCATTGTGAAGCACAGATATATGGAGTACTCCATAAAATATTTTATTAAATATAAAATATACCTTCTTTTGTTTTTATTGTAGTCCAGTAGTCTGCCATAAAATGTTTAATGTTTTTAAAATAATTTATGCATTTAATACATAAAATGTATTATAAATTATAAAAGTTAACAATTTATCATATTTAAAAAGACATATAAATAAATATATGCACATCAAAGAATATAATAATCTTATTTGACTCTTGAAATTTAAATTATATCTCGATAAAGCTAAGAAAGTCGGTTGCCAAAAGAAATACGTGTTAAATACATCATGTATTTTATATCTTTTGCTCCTATTAAATTGAAATAAAAACAATATTTTTATATGTAGTAAATTTTTAATTTATATCCTCATTTTTAAAAATTATTTTAATAAATGAACAAAGAATTTAAAAAAGACAAAAAATATCATATGCAAAGTTAAAATTTAAAAAAATTATTAAAAAGAATAAATTTTAAAAAAATAAGATAAACAAATGAAAATAAAGGGAGCATATATACTTATTTAACATTCGTAAAATTTATGTTTAATGAATCTAAAATATATAGAACGAAAATCACCTTAGTAAAAAAGAAATACCATAGTAATAGAGTAATAGCAAGAGTATGAGAAGAGTAACTTACAGATCCATAAATAGAGGAGATGGAGAAACAAAAAAAGAGTATAAAGAGATTGAACCAAAAATAGTTGAGTTGAGTTGATACTCCCATGCCTTCTCTTCTTCCTATCTCTACAATATATGCAATTACTTCAATTTATAGTAACACTCTACAAGTTTTCTTTATTCAATATATATAGATCACATCAAGCTTTAATTGATGGGACCTTATAATATTTGTACAATTATATTTTCAATATTCTCTTTTTTGAGAGTAATGCTTATTAGAAATTTCATTAAAAATATTTAAAATTTAATATATACAAATAAAAAATAATTTTTAAATATATAATATTTCCTATATATGAGAACACCATCGAATAGTAATTTATATAAAAAAGTCTTCATTGTCTTGAGAAGAGGACAATCATTTTTCAGAATAAGCAAGTGTCGTACACCTATTAGGCATTAGCACATGGTAGGTAGAAGTTCAAAGTAATTTCTACTAACTCAAGTCTCGTGTTTTCCATGGTTTTAATCGGCGTGCTTATTAATATCATATCATGATAAAAAATTGTGAAATAGAATTTAAATAATTGATTTAAAGCTAATTTTATCTCATAAGTTCATATTATGAAATAAAATTATATATTCTAAAAGATCATCATTTGAGAATTTCATATTACGATTTGAGATTTTTCAAAAATATAAAAATTGACCTCTAAGCGTATATTTTGTAAAAAGCAATCTCACATTTATATATACTATCTATTTATTTCATATATCAATATGAAATTTATTATTTTCACCAACATAAAATTTATTATTACTTTAAATCAATTCCTACTTTATTATTTATATTCATTAAATTCATTATTTCTTATCAAATTTATTTATCAATCAACTTTATTACTATTATTTTAAGGTCTGTTTGTCATGCGATATAGAATCATGATATGATATCATAATATGAAATCATGAGATAAAGTTGAAGTTTTGTAGGATATACGATGTGAATTTTTTGTATTGTATAATTTCACATAAACATAAGAACCTCATAAGTTATAAAACTATTCAAAATAGTCCAATTGTTTATTCAATCTTATCAAATAAATAAAAAATTATATAATCGTATAATAAATTATTATTAAGTTATTCATTATTCACTTAATTTATTGTTTCATCTAACTTTAGTTGATCAAACTTTAATTCAAAAAGAAAAAATGAACATAAATTGTAGTGTACTAGTTGTTAATATAATCCTCCCAAATAGTACGGATAATCTTCTCACGTTGAACTTGTATTTCTCAATCATATGAACCGAGAAGACGAACTAACATTTATTACTTTGAGCCATTTGTTGAGCAATATCATCACAACTATATTTTCATGCTCATAGACCATTATTTCATCACTCCTTTGTTATTATCGCAAATAATTATGTAACACGGTACAAGTTATACAATTTTCATTTGTTTGTCGATATCATATAGTTCATACCTTGTTTTACTTGTGCGAAATTGCACATTTTTCAATGGCATTAATTTCATGTTAAAATCAAACATATTGAAAGTATTGATATCAAACATACATCACCAATTTTGTCCTTTTTCATATTAAATTGCTTTAAAATTTTATATGTAGTCGGAAGAGATTTTTTTTTATTATGAAAAACCAAAAATATATCACTCCCTCAGTTTGTATTTATATTCACCAAATCAATTCCTACTATCATTTATATTCATCAATTGAAAGTAATAATAAATTTTATGTTAGTGAAAAAAATAAACTTGTGGATCAATTTTCGTATTTTAAAAAATCTCAAATCATGATTTTTGGAGAACATTGTATTACATTTCATGAGATGAAATCATCGAAATCGCATGTCCAAATGCAGATTTCATACCGTGATATTGTATCGCATGACCAAACCGCCACTTCATGTTAAATAAAAAAAAGTTTCTCATCTATATTGAGTAAAAATGACTGACCATAATGACTTTATAATAATTAATTATGTGATTTTATAAAAAAAAAATTTATTTGGTGAAAATGAATAAATAATTTGAACTATTTTAATAGTTTTAACTTATGTGATTCTTATATTTATAAGAAAATATATCATACAAGCACTTCATTTTCATCTCATAATGTCATATCGTGTGGCCAAACCGACAGGCCCAAAGTAAGGGAATTTCAAACATATTAGGCACTTTTCTTTTATATTTTCAATTGTCTTATTTGAGCTAACTATTTAATTTATTACCACGAGAAAGTAGTTGGCTCGAACACTCGTTTAAGTCTCAAACTCACGATTTAAAGGACTAGATCTGGGGTTGTACAAAATCAAATCGAAAATTAAATTAAATCGGGAAAAAAAACGACTAGTGGTTTGGTTTGACTTAATTTGGTATTGGGAAAAAAATTTGACTATATTTGGGTTGGTTTGGTTTTAACTAATTAAAAAGACCCAACCCGAGACTAAACCAACCCGACATTATATATGTAATTTTAAAATTTTATTTTATACATAAAATATATACTTTGGTATCATTTTAAAATATTTCTGATACTATTTCATAGTTTTTATCTTTTAGTATATTATTTCAAGTTTAAAACTTAGAATTCGAAATGGTCTAATAAAGATTATAGTTCATAGATGTTGATAATTATAATAAAAGTTAAATCAAAATCAAATTAATATTAATGCAAAAAAAAAATCAAAACAATATTGAATTTTTTTTCTTTATTTTTACATTGGTTTAGACAATTAAAATACATAATCTAATTTTGATTTTCCTTAAATATTTAGTAATGTAACTAATACTTATTAAACTTATTTTAGCATGATTTAGTACTTTTAATTATGATTATTTTTATTATAACTTTGTAATATTTATTTTATATGATGATTTTATTGTTATATTTTATTGAATATTTTTGTGTCATCAATACTCATCTCTTATTTTGTGTTATTTTTTTAAAAAATACCTTAGATAATTGTATTTTAATTGGACTAAAGAAATATTTGGAGCACAAGTTAATTATATGTTTGTATGAAAACTTTACCTAAAAAATCCAAAAATCTGGAAAACCCCAAAATTTACTAGTTTGGTTTGATTTATTATTTTAAAAATCTGACACAATCGTTTGGTTTGGTTTGGTATTTGAAAAACCCCAAAAAGTCTGAATTTTATTAGTTTGTTTTGGTTTATAAATTTAAAACTTTTACACGAATGATTTGATTTGATATTTAAAAATCCGAACCAACCCGGTCATGTATATCCCTAACTAGACCTCATTTTCTTCTCTTTATTTTTGCGCCTGAAATTGTTAAATGTGCTTAAGGACCCTTTTATAATTTTAAGAAATTAAGAGTTTAGTTTTAAAATTTATTAAAATATATTTGAAGTAAATACAGCTTCAATATTCCCGCTCTCTCAACTCTCAAACTCACGATTTAAAGGACAATAATGTTAAAGTAATATTGAGCAGATGAAATGAATCACCTGCAAGATGTTTTTCAAGTAAATTCAGTAAGAATGTGATTAGGGGTGTCTAAAAATCGATCCAACTAATAAATTGAACGAAAAATATTATTAAGTTATTGCTATTGGGTTAATGCTTTAATGGTTTTATATAAATAAATAAAAAAATATTATTGGGTTATCGGTTTGGTATAAGTTTGTAGTATTGAGTTATTTGATAATCGATAATCCATTAAGACGATAGTAATGTACTACTATATCCTTTACAAACATTAAATATTAATAATTTAATATAACTAGACACTATATCAGCACTCTACACTATGGTCTATACATTTTAACACGTCACAATACTTGTACTTCACAACAGAAATTTCATATTATGTTTTGGTTGTAACATGAAATTTTAGCCTTTGTACTACATCTACACTTATTGATGTAATTTCTCATTATATTTCTTGTTTCACTATGTTAAAATATTTACGATTGATTTGCTTGTTTCAGTGTATGATTGTATCGTGTCAAATTGTTAGAGAAGTGAGAAATCATATATTTATTTTGTGAGCATTTTTTTATTGGAAAAACTAAAAATCGAACGGTTAATAAACAAAAATTGATAAAAAATATTTTCTTGGTTTAGTGTATTTAAAATCGATAAATCGAATATATAATACATAAAACTGAACTGAACCAACCGATGCACACTCCTAGACGTGATGATTTAAAGGGAATGTGATGTGGCAACACATAATGATCCTAGTCCTTGAAGTTTGATGCGCATCGGTCGATTTAGTATGCTTTTATATATTACTTCATTTGTTCAGCAATACTTCTACACTATTGATTTTGTACACTTCTTAGTACCTACAAATAGAAGGATAATTTTACTATTTAATATAATAAGTATAATGTCTTAGAAAATATAATAGAGAAATGACTATAATTAATGATAAAAGTAAATTAGGAATTAAGGTAAAAATATTTATTGATTTCATAAAGTGAACAAATATTGTTGGACATACCAAAATAGTATGGTGGACAACTATTGTTGGACAGAGGGAGTCTTGGTTCGATTTACTAGTTTTCAGTTTCTAAATACGCTAAACCAATGATCAAACCAATATGATATATTTGTATCGATTTTCGATTTATCATTTTGGTCTTTAATTATTCGATTTACTAATAATAATAAGCTTATAAAACAATTATATGACTCCTCCAATAATTGACAAGATAAAACAATAACATAACTTGACAGAACACTCATAAAATGAATACAATAATAACTAACATGATAAATACTATGCAAGCGCAACACAAATAGAAATTAAAAGGAATATAATTTTTTCTTCAGATTTTAACAATTGTATTTATTGAGACTAAGAGAAACGAAGAAAATATCTTTTATATTGATTGAATGTTATAGTATTTGTACAACTATATTAATAAGTTTTAAAAGTCTTTCCTTCTTTCTTAAATTTCGTGCCGAGTTAAACTACCTCACATAAAATAGGACAAAGGGAGTACTATTTATATCTAAGGGTAAAGTAGTAAATCAGCTACCATCTTAATGAATTATTAGTTTATCCAATACCCAATATTAAAAATCAAAATCGAATCGATAACCCGATAATATTTTTTATAAAATCATTAAAGATCCGTTAATCCAATTATAATAAATCAATAATATTTTTTTATTTGATTTATCGATATGTTGAATTTTTGCACACTCAAGCACACCATGTTTGCATATTCATCCTTAAAGTTCAATCGTGGAATCACCTCGCACGTTGATTAATTGTTCTTAAGGTATGTTTTACACTACTACTATAAATTAGTAAATTTTATTAAATTGTAACACGGAGATTATTTTTTCAAATAAAAAATAGGTATCATCTTTCCACCATCAAAATTTCATTATAACTTATTGATAAAATAAATTCTAGAGGTAGTTGTACCAGCCCCTGAAATCTAATTAGTCACATACACGTACCTCCTGTCGTCTCTTGTAAGTTGTTTGTTTATGAAACAGAATAATTTTATGAAATGAGAAACTGAAAACTTCCTCTCTTCATTGACCACAATATTATTTCAAATTTTTCATCAATAGCAAGCATCTTATCAAAGAAATTTGTTTTTTCATAAATTCTTATCAAAATAATTATCTAATTAATTGCGTGTTTGAAGGGGTAACTCCCATTTTCAGCTGACATTTTCTATTTTTTTAGACCAACAACGTGTGAAGTGGCCACTTGTTTGTTTACCAATGATAAAATAGATTGATAAATGATCCCAAAAAATCTCACATACTTTCTTTGTTGTCCTTTTTTGTATGTCGGTAAGCAATTATTTGACCCAGTAATAATTAAGCTTGAAAATAAAAGAAAGTTTATCGACTAATTAATCATATATCCATTTGGTGAATGATAAGGGTATGAGTGAGCCAAACTTTAAACGGTTAGGGTATGAGTGAGCTAAACTTTAAACGAAGGATATATGTAGATCTTTTTAATTAGTTTAAGGGCATATTTTAACGTTTTTCTATAACAGAATCTTGTTAAAATTCGTGCTTATAAAAATCAAATAACTTTTAAAAAATATTTTGGGACGAATGAAGTAATTCATTAATAATTGTTTCTGTCTTTGTCAAGTAAGTAATAATTTTTTGTGGAAATATCTTGAAAATCAAACAGTGGAGAGGCATATTCTCGTGGGTTCTAAATTTGATCCCTTCATATTCATAATAAAGTTGTGACGAATTTTGAGCTTAAATATTTTACTAGTAGATATTTTTTCGTAAAGTGTTCAAAGCTAATATTGAAATTAGATATTACGATAGCATTGTGTAAACACCGTTGGTGACCTAATTGGCTAATTCGACCTACTTCCTTTTCTTATTTTCTTTCTTCACAAAATATTATTCCAATTATTTTGTACAAGTTTATTTTTAATTTTATATCTTTTTTTAATAGATATCTTATTTTTTCCACATAGCAAATAGATCTGAAAATAACGGATGTGACAAATCATTACTTTTGGAAACTATAGCCCTCGTGGGAGATATATAACAACATACTCGTTACAATCTCACAAGTAAAATATAAAAATATAATAAGATGCATGCATATTTTTTTCCTAATTCACATAAATGAAGAAATTATTTTTGAAAAACTCTTAAGTTTCGATAAAAGTGCAATTTAAAATAGTAATGAAAAAAATCAATTGTAGAAGAACATAATCAATTGAGTAAAATGGATTAATATTTCCTTTATGTTACTAATAACATGAATTTCCATATATTACTAATACATAATAGATTGCATTAATTATATATATTATGAAAAAATATACTAAACAAAGCTAATATATGCACAAATTTACTAATGAACGATTGTTAAAACTAACACTATAAGCGACACGCAATAAACACAAATAATAATTATAGAAATGTAAAAGCAATATTCAAAAGGTCAAAAAGTCAACTTTATTATTCCACCATACAATAATCACACTACAACATCAACGCAACAATGACATTTCATAAAATACCATTCTTGTCCCTGATAAATCTTACACTCACGAGGATAAAACAGGAAAGTGACCTAGCCCGGACCGGCCCGGACCGGCCCAATAAAGCCTTTAACGGTTGACTTAAATCACAGAAACTTGTGGAGTAGATTCAATTTCGTTAATCGGGCGACGCTCATCGAAATTGGTCTTCTTCTTACATAGATCTCTAATGGCAGTCAGCTGATAAGGCGACGCATCAGTGGCGAGCCACTGTTCCACTTCGAAATACTGTTGGCTGCATTGTTTATGAACTCCGGTAACGGTGACCTCAACGTAGTTACAGTACCATCCATGACCTGAACCTGTTCCATCGGAAGTCAAATTCATTTTACAGATCGGCGCCGTCAAACATGGAGCTCGACCACTGAAGATATCCAAATTTCCTCTCTCAAAATAATTGTAACCCGGGCCCATAAGTCCACCCCAAGCTTCCAGGTTTTTTATTCGAATACCATACCCGTTTGCATCATACAGAGTTAAACTGATAATCGAATCGGTTCCACCTTTTATGATTGATCCAGTTCGGATATATGCACTGTAAACACAATCCTCCTGCATTTGCACAAAATTCAGAAATTATCCATAGATTATCAAAAAGTTCTGTTAGATTTAACGATGTAATTTAAATAGATAACTTACGGATCCAGAGATGGAGGAGATGGAGAAATAGAGGATGAAGAGAAGGAACCAGAAACGATTGAAGTGAGCAGTAGCGACCATTGCCATTTTTTGTTTATCTCTCCTTGTGTAATCCTCGATCTATATAACCTCACATCAATGTTTGTGGGGGCCGGCCACATTATATATATAGGGTGTGAACGTGATTTGTAGTACTATTTTTTCCTTTTTCATATCTTTTGTAACTAATTTAATGGTTTCCTTTTTCACATGTTTAGTAACTATAGGTGTTTTTGTACGTGTGTACTGTGTATCTTATTAATTAACAATAAATATATATAATAAAACAAATTATTGTATGTATGTTATATTATTTATTGAGTATAATGTTTTCAAAAAATAAATAGATTTTTTAAAGATAATTATGTACAACAATGATTTGGCTCCGTGGTAGTTGAGATAAAAGGTTAGCTATCAAAATGGATGTTGTGATGAAATACATATTTTCTCTCTATAGAAACCTTTAAATTATATTTAAATACTATAAAGACTTTATCACAAATCTCAATCATTCATATTTATTGAGATACATAAGAGAAAGTTCAAAAGAAAAACGAGGAAAACTTGTCACTCTTTTTTTTCTTGTTTTTTTTTTTTTTCTGATTTTGTGTTTATTATTTACCTTTGGATTCAACTAAAAGGGAAAATATTTTAAATATAATTTTTTAAATTTTCAAATACGAGACAATATGATAAAGAGGGCAACAATTATTCATTTCATCACGACATTTATTAATAAGTAGAATTGGAAACTTTTTAAAAGATGCCACTTCAAGTCAACAAAACATTCAAATAATTTTGGTTTTTTTCTTTTCCTTTACAAACATTCATCAAAATAAATTATAACGTCATCTTTTAGCACCACCCTTTTTATTTGAAAGGATCACCAATCAACTAAAAAATTTTAATTTTTGGAGACTTGGTTGTTTGGCAATGATCAAAAGATTAATAACGTAAATAAATTAACAAGAAAGTCTTCTTCAGTGTGACACAATGGTAGAGACATAGAAATAGTGAAGTGTCAGAAAGTAGATGAGAAACTAAGGGGCCGTTTGGTTACTGGTTAGAGTTATTCAGGTATTAGTTATGCAGAGTTTAGTTATGCAGGTATTAGTTATGCAGACATTAGTTATGCAGGGTTTAATTATGTAGGGTTTAGTTATGCAGGTATTAGATATGAAGAGTTCAGTTATGTAGGTATTATTTAGTTATATATATATATATATATATTATAATACATGAATTATTAACTACTGAATATTATTTGTTGTAAATTAATATATATTATTTACAAATAAATAAACAAAAAGTATAATTTTACCTCATTTTGAATAAAAAATAAAGAAAAAGAAATCTCCCTCTATACTGGACTTTTATTTTTTTTCTTTTTATTATTCTTTTTAATGTTTATAACTAATAAAATAAAATATTATTAATATATTTCAAGTATATTATGGTATCATATTTAATTAGGTAAATATTTTATCAATATATTGTATATATTGTTTATATATTTTTAATATACCAAATATATGAATCACATATAAATTTATGTTCTAAACAATACATGTTAATTAAATATGTAGAATATATTTAATAATAGTAGTGTGTATATATATATATATATATATATATATATATATATATAAAACATATGCGCAGACAAAATATATCAATTCAATTTATAATATTAATATAATATTTGCATTTGGAATTCAAAAGAAAACAAAATAAAAAGAAGTTGTTCAATAAAGAAGAAACAAAAACAAAATATAAAATTTTCTTAAAAAAATAAATATTTTGCTCTTGATTTGATACAAATTAGCCATGGATAGACGGTAAAATAGGCTAAATTGCTAGCGGCGATTAATTTTGCACGAGCTTTTGCGGCTTAGAAAAAAGATGTTTGTGTATTAAGAATATATTTTTTTGTTTTAAAAAAGAAATAGTTAGGTAAAGTTCTCAACGGAGGGGAAAAAAAGGGTTAAAGTTTTCAATAAAAATTGATTTAAAAATAAATTAATAGGTGTAAATGTGGAATATATTATTTTAATACATGTATAATAATGCCCGCATAACTTATTTCACTTTCTACCCCGCATAACTTATACATGAATTCCCTCATAAGTTATGTAAGTATTATTTATGTAAGATTACAAAAAACACAACCAAACACCATATAAAATTAATACATTAATACCTTTTATACAACATTTAAACTCTACCTACCAAACATTGTATAAGCTAGGTTGACTTTTCAACTTAATAAAAAATTTATACCAAACATGGTAAAACTAATAGCACTTTTTATTCATGAATAAAAGACACTCTTATACACTAACCAAACAACCCTAGGATGTTAATTTGATAATTGGTACGTACATTCGACGTATAAAGAAAAAAATATTATTGTAATATATATATATATATATATATATATATATATAATATAGAAAAAGTTTTTGGCTAAAATCATCCCTGAATATGATCTAAACTTAAAGTACATTCTTGTGTTATATAATGGAACAAAAAACATACTTGAACTATTCAAAATGTTGAAAAATTCATCCTTTTGTCTATTTTTTTAAAAAAAAAACTCACGCCACCAACAAAAAATCAAATGTGTCAAGTCAAATGAATATATGTGCACATGGTTAAGCTAGTCAAGTTAAGTGATTTTTTTTTAAAAAAATAAGGATTTAAATCATAGTCAGACAAAATATACTCAAATTCGAAATATTCTTGTAAAAATATGGCCAAATACTACTCCAACCTCAAATTTTTTAATACAATAATTATTTATTTTATTTTCAGAACGCCTACGTAATTTCACTAAATTTTCAACATTTTTGTACATTGTATAAAATGTGAATTGCATTGTATATAAAGTACATGCCCCTAAAAATTTTATTAAAGAAAATCTCTAAATAGTTGGACGTAATACTTTTAAAATAATTTTTTTTACATATTCTTTCTAGCCATCAGTACATATTGTATAAATATTTCAAAACTTATGTATTGTTGCAAGTCAATTTACTTGATGATGCAAAAAACGTATAAACTAACAACACACAAAATTTAAATTTCAAGAATGAAAGATTTATTTCCTATCCACATCCTTATTCTTTTTAGGTAACTTTGATCTTCTCGTCGTGACGAGACATGACAAATTTTTTTTTATTAGTTCAATTAGTTTCTTAACAAAAAATAGATTAAAAGATGATTCTTGTTATTTTTTGTATAGTATAAGGATGTGCTTTGCTCACTTAGATAATATAAGGATGTACATTAGATTGAGTCATAATTGAGGGATGATTTTAGCCAAAAACTCTCTCTATATATATAAAGTAAAGAACTTACAGACAACAATTAATTTTTTTAAGCAACTATTTAGTGGTGATAATATAATTACCATTATATTATGTTTAGTAAAAATAATATATATGGTATATAATTTAACATTTTATATAAATATCAATAAATGCTTTAATGAAACTATATAGCACTACTAAAAATATAACGTTTAGCGACGGATATTAGCGACGAACAATATTTCGTCACTATAAAACGACGAATTTTTGCGATCAAATAACCAATTTGTTATAAAATTAACAAATGATTATTTGAATGAAGTAATCCGTCGTTTTATAGTGACGATTATTGCCATTGATAAGAATGGAATACCACACATTAGCAATAATCCTCTAGATCATGTCAGATCATGTCTAACCATATACCAGAGAAACCAAATTGTTTCATGACACTTATTAAGAAATACCAAGACATTTTATCATAAGTCTTTGTCATATCAAGTTTCATGATAACATTCCCACCTTTATTATATTGTTTAATGCCATGAACAATTTCTTGAGTTATTAACAAGATATTTTCATGGATTAATCTTCCTTTGATAAATCCACTTTGATTTTCAGGGATTAGTCTTTCCAACAGAGGGTTAAGCCTATTAGAAAGAATTTCAGAAATAATTTTACAAGTGAAGTTGCTCAAGCTTACGGGTCTAAGTTCAGAAAAATTAGAGGGAGATTCCGTTTTAGGAATCAAAATGAGACAAGTATGTGAATAGAACTTAGACAAATTCTTCCCCTTCACTGTTTATAATTGGCTCTGAGTTACTGTCTAGAATGCTAAATAGTCTTAATTCTCATGAGCATTTTACTCCGTTTAGCATGAATCTTAATGGACTTGTCATCATTCATCTTGCATATGCGGACGACATAGTAATTTTCAGCGGGGACAATAATAAATCTATTAAGCTCATCAAGCATCAAATCAGGAGGTATGAAAATGCCTCAGGCCAACAGGTTAATGATGTTAAGAGTTTCTTATTACTGCTCCCAAAACTGCTTCTAAAAGGATCAACAGATTGAGAAGAGTGACTGGCTACATGGACAACACTTTCCCTTTCACTTATTTGGGTTGCCCTATCTATAATGGGAAAAAAAATCTTAGCTATTTTGATGGTATGTTAGCCAAAATTGTTAAAAGATTGAATGGTTGGCAATGTAATATGTTATCTCATGGGGGGAAGGTTATTCTCATCAAGCATGTATTACAATCTGTGCCTATTTACACATTGTCTGCTATTACTCCTCCCAATGATACTATCAATCTTATTGAGAAACACTTTGCTAACTTTCTATGGGATAGTAGTGATAGTAAGAATAAGTATCACTGGAGTAAGTGAGAAAACTTATGTATTCCAAAAGATGGAAGGAGGGATTGACATTAGGATTATGAATGACATTTGTAACTCCTTGATAATTAAGAGATGGTGGAGGTTTAGAACTCAACCATCTCTTTGGGCTAAATTTCTTATCAAAAAATAATGTCAAATAGCTCACCCCGTTAAAAAAATGACAACTTTGGTTGACTCTCATACTTGAAAAAGTTTGATGCAAATCAAAGGATGAACCTCACATTATTTGAAAAGTACAAGAAGGAAACTCCAGCTTTTGGTGGGACAATTGGACAGGTATAGGAGCTTTGGCTAAGCTATGTCAAGGCCCAGGTAAGTCTCCTAAACTTTTGATTAATTCCTTTTTTTTTTAATAAGTCTTGGAGTATTGTAAGTTAAGCAGTGTTGTTCCCAATTACATTGTGAAGATTATTTCTAGCATTGTGATAGGCAATAACACGGAAAAGAATTATCCTATCTGGAATGATACTGAAAATGGTGTTTTTACTAACTACTATGCATGGAAAATAGTTAGAAAACATAGACCAAAAAATAATTTTCTCAACAGCATTTTGGCATAATAAGATGCCTTTTAAAATATCTTTATTAACTTGGAGAATGTTTAAAAGGAGATTGCCCTTTAATGACATATTTACTAGGCTCAATATCAACTCAAAAAATTATTGTTTTTGTTGTAGGAATGCATATAATGACACTGTGTATCATGTGTTTGGAGAGGGAGAAGCAGCAAGGCAACTATGGAGCATGATGGGAAACCCTCTCGGAATTCTAACATAAAAATCAACCGATGACCAATATCTTCAGTGCTTGGTGGGAAACAAAACCAGAAAAGGCCATTTACAAAACTATCTTGAAGATTACCCCTACAATTGGAAGCAATGGTGCGCTTGCAAATATGGAGGCCAAAAATACCTCCAAACAAATAAAATGTGCTATCAAACTGTTCATACTATAAAATCTGTTTTGGCTAATACTTTTCAAAACTTCAGTGGAAGTAAACATTGGTCATCATTCTGCCAAGAAGTTGAGAGGCTCAGACCAGTTCAAATAATGAAGCAAGTAACATGGAGCTATCATCAAAACGACATCATAAAAATCAATACTGATGGTAGTTATGTACATGAGACTGGAAGGGCAGGCATTGGGGGGAATCATAAAGAATAGTTATGGAGACCTGATTATGGCATTCTCTTTCCCCGTTGAGTGCAAAAATAGCAACATGGTTGAAACCATGACAGTTGAGTTTGGTGTAAAATGGTGTGATCAACATGGATACACTAATGTTATTCTAGAACTTGACTCCATGAATATAGTCAATATGTTTGCCAACGATATAGTTACAAATATGAAGCTGAAATAAGTCATTGACTCCATTAACGTCATCAAAAAAAGAGTGCAAATGCAAATTAAACATTGCTTCATAGAGGGAAATCAAGTTGCAGATTGTTTAGCAAAATTGACTTCTTCTTCTCACCAGATGCTCATTGCTCAACTCTATTCCAATCTCTTTAGACAAGTTAAAGGTCTCTTTCTACTGGACAAATGGCAATTGCCAAGTATTCGGAGCAAATATGATAAAACAAATTTCTTTGTAAGATAGTTACTTTCTTCTTTATAATTTAGAAGGTTCTATAGTAGTTTTTGTAAGTCTTCTAGTTTTTTGTGACGGATCAGTGTTGTATTTAGGTCATGTCTAGCCCCTCACTAATCCTTTTTGCTAATACAACACACCCTAGCTATTCGGGTAATTGATTAAAAAAAAATTTGACTAATTTTTAAAGTTAAATTAGATTACATTAATTTGATATTTTTTAAAAGAAATAAGATATTCAAAAACTATACGAAAAGTATTATAAATTGCATATCAATATGATGAAAATATACATAGTAAAATATTGGTCAAAATTCTTATACTTTAACTCTAAAAAAAAAATCATGACAATTAATTGTAAATGGAGGGAGTATCCAAAAGTCGTTTTTTTTTTATTCTCCACCAAGTCGTTGAACCATCAAACGGGAACGAAGCCGCATGGAATTGGATAGCCACTCATCTTTGAGGTAAGTTAGATATAATTTTTCTTAAACTTGATTAGTGACATGTTCTACATCATTGAATTAGGAGGGAATATTGACTTTAAAAATGCTTGTGTTGCAATTATTATGTGTTGACGATTTTATAATTTAACTTTAAAATTGTAAAATTGAATAAGACGTTTGAAAATTACATAGGGTTTAAAGACTAGAGTCAATTGAGAAATTAATTTAAAGTAGTCTATTTGTATTGATTTAGGAAGTAGTAATTGTGATATTGTACTTGGTAATATTCATAATAATGAAAATGTTATTTAATGATCGTGATGCTTTAGTAAGTTAAATCAAGAGTATATATAGTAAACAAATGATTGTCATAATATGTTGTTCTGCATCTATATATTTTGCTTTAATTAATAATAAATATATTAATCCGCTTAAATTTAATAAAAAAATAAATTAGTGATTTGTTTTGTGTTACTATATTCATTCATAACTCACCATACAAAGTTTTGTTATGTAAAGGTTTTGCCAAAATTCATAAAAAGCAAAGTTTGTGAATGAAGAATTAGATGCCAATTATGGCCAACTCCAAATAATCTCATTCCCATCATTTCCCCCCCAACCCCTACCTTATTGTCTCCTCTAATCATTTAACATCCACCGCTCCTCATTCTGGCATGGAGGAGCGGTCACCACCTGCAGCCGGCGGCAAAGCCAGAAATCTCCTTTCATCAGCCACATCGCTTCGCCTCTCTCTAACACCGGCTCGTTCAACAGATCATACCTACGTTGTTCAAATCCCTCGTGATCAAGTTTATCGTGTCCCTCCTCCTGAAAATGCCAAAATTGTTGAAAATCATCGACAACCAGAAACTCAAAAAAAAAGGAAATGTACATGTTGTTGTTGGATATTTTCAGCGTTACTACTTATAGGTATCGCCATTGGAATTATCGTGTTGATTGTTAACGCAATGTACACACCTAAATCACCTGAATTTTCAGTTATTAATGTACATTTCAAAAACGTTACACAACCACAAAAGAATAAGAGTCATCCACAAGCGGTAGTCCCTCAATTTGAGATTGATTTGAAAATCGTTAACATCAATGACAGGATGGATGCTTCATTTGGTAAAGGTGATAATGGAATAGCGACTCTTAATTTCAAAAATCATGAAATTGGACATGGGAAATATACCGCGATTTCTCAAAAACCTAAAGATTCAACAAATTCTCAATTTAATCTTGATGCTGGGAAATTGCCTGCCGATTTTCAGAAAAGTCTTAATGATGACAAGAAGGCAATACCAATGACTTTTACTATTAATGCACCAATGGAGATTAAGAGTTGGGCAAAAACATTGAAAAAAGATGTGATTGTTACGTGTGATTTTGACGTTCAATCTGTGCAAGGTAAATCCAAGATCAAATCTGAAGATTGTAAGACTGATTTTTAATGCAAAGAAGATGGATCAAATTGATTCGATGCATTTATTTGTCATTATAATCTATGTTTCGGTTAATTTTAAATATAAAGCGTCACACATTCGGGCTTGATGATCACCATATATTGTTGTAAGTTGTAACCTCTTTTCTTCAATGCTTTTATTTGTATTTCTTTTTATTTTCTCCTCTATTTGATTACCTAAGTTCTTTGTTCTTTTAAATTTGTGTGTCATGGTGTTGTATAAGGTATATAACTTGGTATTTTTAGATTGAATGAAGTGTAAAGTATTCTATCGTCATTTAAGACCTTGTCCTTGTTAGATTAGATGAAATATGAGGTCTTCTTCATTTCT
Source organism: Solanum sitiens (assembly GCA_016801875.1). Lineage (NCBI taxonomy): Eukaryota > Viridiplantae > Streptophyta > Magnoliopsida > Solanales > Solanaceae > Solanum > Solanum sitiens. Next base: position 1,502,348 of record JABWTJ010000181.1, read on the forward strand.
TTTATGATGAGGATTGAACATTTGAAAATGTTCTTGTCAAAATGTCACATTCTTGCCCTTACCCTGTATTATTTCAAGTAGTTGTGATATTATTAGGGATATGATTGAAATCGCTTACTCAAGGTATTAAATTAGAATTAAATTTGTTGTTGGTGAACATACAAGCACAATTGAAGATGAACAAGAAAAGTAAATAGTTTCTCAGGATGAGGCACACATTTCAATTAATCTTTAAGGAGATTTATAGCTTGTTTGGTTAAGATGGTAAAAAGTAGGCTTATTTTGAAAAAAGCAGTAGTTTTTGGTGATATAGAAAAAAGCAGTATTTTTTTGTGGCTTAGAAAAAAGCAGTACTTTTTTAGCTAATTAATTTAGAAAGTACTTTTGAGCAACTATTAGTGTTCCACATATTTAAAAAAAGTGTGCTTCTAAGAGCTTGTTTAGATTTACTTAGCATGTCAATTTTATGTTCAAATTGTATTGTGTTGCGTTCGTTTAGTTGTTCAATTTTATATAAGTTTAAGTATTTATTTGTGCACACTAAAAGTTAGAGGACATAAATATAAAGTAAAGCTAAGTTAAAAGACATTAACTTGGACTCAACTCATATTTCTTGCCCTCCAACTTTGGATATTCACAGTTAAATACTTAAACTTATATAAAGTCGGAGAAATAGACACATGCATCCTACATCGTGTCCTACGTCTATTATGTCATGTGGGACTGATGTGTCTACTTGTTCAATTTATACATGTTTATGTGTCTATTTGTACGCATTCAAAGCTGGATGACATAAATGTGCCCTTTAACTTGGCTTCATATGACATTTATATCCTCTAACTCGAGGTGTGTACAAGTAGACACTTAAGCTTGTACAAAATTAAACAAATAGACACATTCGTCTTATGTGGCATCCGACATGAAAAATTTTGTATCCTGTGTGATGTCCTACGTGTATTATGTCATGTACGATGCGTATATTTACTTGTTTCATTATATTTAAATTTAAATATCTATTTGTGCATATCTAAAATTTAAAAACGTAAATATCAATTAAAATGGAAGGACGATTTTTGACTATTTCTTTTAGTGATATATACATCCATTCACTAAAAATATTTTTTTGCTTATTCAAAGTTTCAACATGCTTTTCAGAAACTTTTTAATTACACCACTAGCAAACGGAACATAATCTTCCCATTTGTCTTGGTAAAATAAAAGCTGACAACCAACAATTCAGATACTAAAGTGAGGTATCCTTGGTGGATGATTTTCTCAATCCTCCATAGAAATCATATTCCAGCTTCATTCTAATGGTTGGTGTCTGCCTCTTTGTTACAAGTAGTCACTTATTATAATTTTTTTCGAAGAACTAAAAATATTTAGTAAAAGTTTTATATATGTATACAGGGCAGTAAAGATTTTTTAAAAATATATTTAGGAAAAATATAATAAATTTCAAAGATATTTAAGAAGCAAATATATGAATGTAAATAACTATAGTTAGGATTTTACTTTAATTAATTAGATTTCAACCATTAATTTTAAACTATGATGTGTGTCTTTAATACAAGCTAAAACTTGGGGAAAATGAGGAGAAGAGAAATGGAGAGGAGCTGGATCCCACATTTATTACGACAAAATCACTAATTAAAATAAAATAGGCAAATTTAAGAAATATGATTTAAGTGAACCCGGAGTAGATAGGCATTGCTCTTATAAATTCATGCATGAAAACAACTACTGGCGGTTGAATCATGGGCGTAACTATGTTATAGTTATAGTCAAAGTTTACTTTTCATCGAAAAATAATATCGTATATATAAATAAAATAATTAGATAACAGAGATTCTTAATAGAAGAAAGTGCTCCGCCACGGGGTTGAATGAATACTTGTTGTGAGCATAGGCACGGGTCTACCTCGGCGTCCATAAGATTAACAACGTCATCTTAATATTAAAATAATTTATAGGCAAAATAATTAAAGCGCCATAGTTGACTGGACACATAAAATGACAAACCCTACAGGGATGGGGCCATAAATAATCCCCAAAAAATATAGAAAGATCATAGGCTAGTGTTTGAATTAATTAGAATTTCTATAATTCGAGAAATATCATTTGTCAATTGTATCTTTGTTAAGTAATTTTAAATATGCTATAGACAATATAAAAATGAAGGGAAATACACTTGCTACTAAACAACACCAACATATGAGCATGGGCAACGTAACTGTGGCCTAAACTTACAATTTAATTAAATTTTAGGCCACGTGTGCCGTCCCCCTTATAATTACAATAGATCTTTTTTGATTCACTTTCCACTTTGGCCATCATATTAGACCGCAGAGAACTTGGACTATGCTTTTTAATTAGGCCATGCTATTTTACTAACATATCTTCATGTCAACTAATAAATTGATAGACTATATATATATGTTGGCATGACCTAAGTTGTTTTACAGAGTAATTGACTCAATTTCATAATTTTAAAATCTTAACAAGAAATGACACAAATTGGAGATGGAAGATGGTCTCTTCATGGCATGACTGCCCTTGTTACTGGTGGTACTAGGGGAATTGGGTAAGCAACTTAATTAATTTCGACCTAGTTTTTTCCTCTGTTTTTCGAGAGTTTGGAGTTTTTATATTTAATTATATTATTCGTCTTTAGGTATGCCATAGTTGAAGAATTATCGAGTTTTGGTGCATCGATCTATACATGTTCTCGCAACAAAAAGGACTTAGATGAATGTTTGGAGAAATGGCAAACAAAAGGTTATGAAGTAAATGGTTCTACATGTGACTTGTTCTTAGAAGTTCAAAGAATCGAATTGATTGACAAAACCACTCAACATTTCAATGGGAAACTTGATATCCTCGTAAGTTACATATATACTGACAATGTAAATGAATTTTTACCCAATTTGAGTGATGATAGTTAGTTGTTATATATATATTGTAGGTAAATAATGCTGCTATATGTGTACCAAAAGAGACAACACAAATTACTTCAGCAGATTGCTCACTAATGATGGGAACTAATTTTGAAGCTTCATATAACTTGTGTCAATTAGCATATCCTTTTTTGAAAGGTTCAGAGAAGGCTAGCATTGTGTTCATCTCTTCTATCTCTGGGATCATGGCTATTCCTTTTGTTTCTCTCTATGCAGCAACAAAAGGTACTTGTGATTATACTTAATACGAAGTTTCTGTTTAACACCACATGTTTCAAAAGTCATAAGTGATTTGTTTCTCAAAAACATTCGAAATTCGTGTGTTTGACAATTATTCAATCAACATAACAAACACTAACTTTTTACTACTTATCTTACTAACCATTAATTTTGATTTGATCTACTTTTGTTTAGGAGCAATAAATCAATTAACGAAGAACTTGGCCTGTGAATGGGGAAAAGATAATATTCGAGTTAACGCTGTTGCACCTTGGATTATTGATACCGCCCTTACGGATACTGTAGCTGTAAGTATATTTTCTCTTTATTTAAAAGGAAAAATGGTCTGAAAATGGTCTGATAACTTTGTGATTTAGAGTTGTCGTTACAAAAGTGGCTCATAGATATGCTTATCGTTACACAAATGACTCAGATATACCATAACTTATGTTTTGTAGGAAGATTTTGAGTCATCAGATGTGGAGAAGTTAATAAAGAGAACTCCAATTAGCAGGATGGGAAAGCCAAATGAAGTGTCATCACTTGTGGCTTATTTATGTTTTCCAGCTGCTGCTTATATAACTGGACAAATCATTTGTGTTGATGGTGGAAAAACTGTTTCTGGATTTCCATGATTAATTAATTACTTACATGCCTAAACTTTCTACTCAATTGGGAAAAGGATCATAAATCATAATAATTGTCAATTTTACAAAGCAGTCAAACGTCAAACATTTATTTTATTTTGGTCTTCGTAGATCGTTATGGTATGATTGCATTTACATACTTTACGGAATTTTATTTATGGGACATTTCCTTAGGTTCCAAAGGTTCGGAAACGTATTAAGGAACTTATATCTCGTGTTTGGAATGATTGTATGCAAATTTAGTGATGTTTTGAATCGAATTTCAGATTGAACATTGAAGCTGAAAAAGAATAGTCTTATGTATGTCACGTGTATTACACGTTTGTATGTCACTTGCATATCGTTTGTATGTCATATGTATATCATCTATGTAAAATATTGATACTCATAACAATATGCATATGATATTCATTGATATACAATTATGATACATAGATATACAATTATGATACATAGATATATGGGTGATAGACACTGCCAACTATTCCAACAAATCTCTCCAATTGAATATGTAATCTCCCTTAAATGTACACAATCAAAAATATTTCCAAAAATCTCATATCCAAAAATTCAAATTCAAATCTCGAATGTTCATCAATGAAGTTATGTGGCATTTCTTTATGACTTAGTTTTCTAATCAGTATTCGCACAATTAGTGATTGATTTGTGTTTTCAGCTTCGAACAATGTTATTCAACTTAGTTGCAAATAAATACTTGAATCACTCTTTTCCGATGACGTAGCGGCAAATATGGATTTACACATTCACCCTTCGAATTTAGCAATTGAATTTGAATTATAATTTACACCAACATGCAATAGTGTTAACTTTCGATTTTTCAAGCTCCAGTGACTGAAAGACCAACTGATTCATTCTCATTGGTGTTACTTGGGCTAAGCATTATCAATATTTGGGCTTATGGCTTTATTTGGGAGGAATGGACATGTAAGTATACAATCTTAAATCTTAATAGAATTGACAACTACAAACCTACAATATGTTAGCAAAATCTAGGCCTAAAGTATCAAGAAAAGTTAGTCTAAGAGGGTTAAAAAGTGATTTGTTTTTTAGAAAATTTTAAAAATAGCAAACATAATAGATATAACAAGGCTCTAGAGCTATAGTTTCGATAATTGCACTCCATATCCATAGCTCCGTTAGCTATGGAGGTTGTGGTTTATATATTTCTACCCGTTTGTATATTTTCATTGCTAATATACAAATAAGAAAAGTTTATACATATTCTGCTTATACATACGAGTTTTTCAGAACTTTGTTTGTCAATATACAAACAAGGTAATTTATTATGAATTTTTCATAAATCGTATACAAGTAGTTAGGATAAACATATTCAAAATTCTAGATTTATACAATCAGGATCCAAATATAAAAAGTGAATTACAATATCTTTAAACCGTAACTATAGTACCTAATATATGCTAAATGTTTGCTATTTTGTATGATTTTCTCTTGTTTTTATGGTAGTAAAATTTTCGTCAGTGCTTTTAACCCGCACAATTTTAAGGCTTTAATATCCCCACTTCCTGTGATAACTTATACTTATAAAATACTTTAAATTAAGGGGGGAAATATAGATACATGTAGCATATCAATTTTTTTTATGAATACATTTTTGAGAAAATTGTGTAAAATAATAAATTATTAATTCAAATTAAATATTATAATCATAGTTTCATTTAATTCTAATCAGTAGCAACCACTTTGCCATTGCCTCTGTCCCCGATTTCTCGTTCGCCACTCTCCTGATCTCGCTCGCGAGTCTCTCTCGCCTATCTCACTTTATACGTTCGCCACTCTCCTGATCTCGCTCGCGAGTCTCTCTCGCCTCTCTCACTTTATACAAGCACAAATGTATAAATTATGTTTATGTTTGTAAAAAGTGAGAGAACGTGTATATATACATATTTTTTCGTTCACCTCTCTCCCCAAAGAATCTCGCTCGTCACTCTCCAGATCTCCCTCACCACTCTCCCAGATCTTGCTCGCCATTCTCCCTCGCCTCTTTCACTTTATACAAACACTAACGTATAAATTGTATTTGTGTTTGTATTAAGCGAGAAAAAATTGTATATACAAATACAAATACATATATTTTCATCTTATACATGCACTTATAATTATATAAATACAAATCTTTCTCTACCCCAACCTTTTTCTCTTTCTCATTTTATACAAACACATATTATACAAATTACAATGTATAATTTGTGTTGTATAAAGCGAGAGAGTTATTTGATATACAAATAATTTATTTCAATTCAATTATATACAAATTCAAATTTTATGCAGATATGCAAATAATCATTAATATATATACATAGTAGTTACATATATACAATTGTTTAAGTGCTATACATATACAATCGTTGCGCTTTTATACAAACAAGAGGCCTGCCAAAGATTTACACAAATCTGATGCTCCATAGCAAACATATAGTTTGCTATGAAGCGCAATTATGCAAACTATAGTTATATCATACAAATATAATTTTATATGTTTGCTAAACCTAATATTATCTCTACATTAATTATCTTATAATATTTCATTATATACATTTATTTAACGTGTTCATTTAGTTGATGTATACTTTTCTTAATTGACTCAAAATTTATTATATACATTGATATGCAGTATATATATACTGCATATTAATTTTTTTGTGTATTATAAACTATATTATAAATTATTGTTGTGTAAATTTGTTTACTGCGTTGATTTAGTTGGTGTATATTCTTTTATTAGATTTCAAAATTTGTTGTATATAAATTATAACCTGGTAAATGCAATATGTATACATTATTTATATTTTATTTGCATATATTATTAATATACATAATTATATTGCATAACTATTTGATGTGTACGTCTAATAGAAATATTACCTTATGCCACAATATTTTGAAACATATAATCAAGTTTCTATAAATACTGTCAATTGTGTATATAGGATATATATAATATTTATGGCGTATACATTCAATTTGAAAATGTGTATAGTAGATTGTTATAATAGGGTCCTCCCTTAATGAATACAAAGTCATGATTCACATTAATTAAGAATCAATTTTTTTCTTACATGAATTTTGCATATATGTTTGAAATCTATTTTGTAGGTGAGAATCTTCCAAATTAAAATTATTATCCACTAATGTCTATACTTGACGATTTTTAAACTCGTAGTCGTTTTTCATTTCACCCATTTTCTTCGAGAATTTCACATTGTTATTGTATTCTTCGTCACTTTTTACATTTTTTTTCTTTTGAGAATGAACTACTCTTACCCTTTTTAATGTAACAAAAAACGCAAAAAAGTTTATAAAAATTGTTGCATCCAACTCCAAGATAAGGATAGTAGAAACCTTCTATTTGTTTTTTGAAAATAAATTACAGACAGTTGATATATATATGTGTTATTAGAGTTATCTATTTGTGAAGATTCGTTATTGTAATTGATCTCTAATTAAGATATTTCAGAATAGAAAATATAAATCCTAAAATTTGAAAGAGAGAAGAATAAGGGGAAGTAGAAAAAATACTGCGAAAAAATTATTAAAAAACCTTCAAAATGTGATACTGATTCTTCAAATTATGAGTCGTTATCAATATGATTAGAAGTAACTTTTATAATGTCCTTCAAAGTATTCTTCTTTCCTATCAATTTTCATAAAAATCTTCTGAAATCGCCTAAATTACTCCAATATCTTGTACACTAATTAGTGTGAAAAATCCTAAAGATCATATATTATATACATTCTATTAAAAATTCTAGGTAGCTAATTAAAGTTCGAAAATATATTGTGATAATTTTTTTATTTGATTGGATTTTGTTTGAAGATGTGTTGTGTCTGGAATGTTTCTGGCTTGTATATAAAATTGATTATTGAGGTCTGAATTTGTGTTGATGGTTATAGTGATTTTTCGTGTGACGACACAAGTGTATCTCATAAAATATAAATGATACACTAATACATTAAAATATAGTAAAATTTTTGGATCGTGATTCAAAAAATTTTAAACTGATATAACATGAATTTCGGAGTGGTTACTCCGTTTAAAATAATTAATAAATTTATTACTATATTTGATAAATAGACATCAAAATTTTATTTATTTACTTTTTGGCTAAGAGTTGGATAAAAAAAAATTAGATGCTTGATCATGCAACACGTTGACCATACAACTATTTACTAAGGATGTAACGCTGAGTCAGAATTTTGAAGAGAACAAATAGAGTTGCACCAACAAAAATAAAAAGGTCTTATTTGAGAAAAATTGACACAAAGTGTGATTGTATTCTTTTCTTAAAGATGATTCATCAACTGAAATCTAGTTATATTTCATTTTCAAGAATGTTACAACTACAGTCTACTAATTTTAAATATTATCATATCAAAGCTTTCAATCATACTCCACTAAGGTAAGCAAATTCCATATTTTAATTTTATGGGTTCTAAAAATTTTAGAATATAATAGCTTAATGAGCTCAGGATACTTATTTGAAAAATATTAAATAATTTTTTAATATATAAATATAAATTATGAGGTCAAAATTACTGAGCCATATCAGACATGTAACTATTGATTGATCCTTTTACTCTGTATTTGATATTCTTCTTCAACTATACTTAATGGCCAGCCTATATTAATGTTTTCTTTTTGGCACGTGTCAATGTCATGGACATGAAATATAGGCCACCAATAAATTAAGTAAAAATAGAATAGAAAAAACTACTTTTACTTTGAAAATTTTATCCTTCATTCCTTTTGGATTTGGTAAAAGGATATATTTAAATTTTTAGGATTCTATCTTCACGACTAATAAAAGGGTATAAGAGAAAAAGGGAATGAAAAAGAGAATATAGATAGATATGTTTCTTTTCATGTGAGAGTTGATCTTGATTAGGATAAAAGAAATTAAGAATTAGAGTTATAATTTCAAGTTTATGTGTTCAGAATTTTACTTTTTAAAAAGTTATTATCGTATAGATATTAGACCTCACCCTAAACTAGCTCAAAAGTTATGGATAGTTTAAATTATAATTAAAATGAGTTAATTATTCTGATATCACGTAAAGAAATGAATCTTGAGTTTAACTTAACCTCAACAACTAGCTCAAGACATGAGGATTGTTCAAGTTTGAAAACCACTCATTCCTTGAAGAGTTGACGTAGGACTCTTCACAATTATTAGATTCCAAATTAATAATTTAAACATTCACGATGGAAATGCACTTTTCCCCCAACTTTCTGGGAACTAGCTAGCTTGCTTCTATAATGCAAGCCAACGAAGAATGTTACATAAATATCTTTAGACAAATATAAAATTAGAGAATATTAATAATTCAATTGATTGTCTACCCAAACTTTCATTTTAATGGGAAAAATTTAATTTCCACCTTATAATTTTCTCTCAAAAATAAACTAACTATACATCGATCTGCTCCACTCCTGAATTCACGATTCTTGATGGTATTGACTGTTAAAATAACGATGCAATTATTTTTTTTAATCAAATACATTGGTTCTACCTTTGAAATTTTGTTCAAAAGTATCATTCCAAAATTCAGTCAACTAAACAATGTCATTTTGGCAAGTGAGTTGGCTATGACTCGATACCAAGTTTTTATTTTGTTTGTTTATGTTTTTAATAATTTCCTTAACTCTGTCAAGATACGATGTAACTTGTTCAAATAAAATTCTTTGTCAATCCAAAATGAATTTAATTATTATTCATTAATAGTTGATAAGAAAAATTACAACATCAATTCATTCAAAATATTTATTGCTTAACATACTTGAGATAAAAATTAAATAATTTATATTCACTCATAACTTTTTGAAACATTTTTGGTTGTAGTGTCTAAATGTATAGCTTAATTTAATTCTACACAAATGAATCAATTTAGTCCGATTAAAACTTTAGAATATTAGAATTAATACTGGGCAAGGGAAAAGTACTAAATAATTAAAATATAGAAAATTACTGTGACAATATCACAAGTACGTATATGACATGGACACATAGTAATCGCATTGGACTACTGATTCGTCAACTAGCGTCCAATATCTTTAATATTAAAATAATCGAGAGATAATTACAATTTGATATCTCTAAGTGATTTCATTTAATTTTTAAATTTGTTAGCAAATAAAATATAGATTTTACAAATTTAAGCAAATGTAAGTCCACATTACTATTTCTTAGACGACTGCTAATTCATTACTTAAAAACTTCATTTAGATCTCTTATCTCTTCCTCATGTGAGTGGTTCCAAGTGCAATGCACAAATTGCAAAAGGGAACAAATCATGTTTATAGTCACTAATTAAGTTTAAACAAAAAGTTTACCTTGATTTGACATCACCCAGATCATATACACATGTTGCTTTCTTTGTGGTGCCTTTAATAAGATTTTTTTCACATACACAAAATGACAACACGGATAATATTGAGAGATCATTTGATAGAGTATATACGAATTAATGAATAACTTGTGTTGGTTGTGATCCATTTCCCCTTAGTGAAGTTGTGGCATTTGGTACCTTCACAATTAAAATTTTACTACTATATGAGTTGTTTGAAATGAAATGGGTAAAATTCTATTTGAGGTATATTTATATATGTATCTTTTCACTCTAGTGTTGATTATTGCATTGGGATATAACAAAGATTTCTTTTCACAATTGGTGTATAAGTTTTCAACAACAGTATTAGAACAATTTGATATTTTCCCACCAGAATTATTTATTTTATCATTAATAAATCGTCCCGCAATGGTTTGCAACCATCTCTAATAGAAAAAAAAAAGCGAAATTTCGAAGGCATCCACAATTTGAAATAACTTTCTATACTTGATATCATTTGTCCTTTGGAAGTTATTCTAAACTATATCAATCCTTTTCGACTTCATATTATATTATTACTACTCAATTATAATATATCGTTTATGCATAAAATTACGATTCTTATTCGTCATTCATGACCTTTTTGGAAGTAGTGATACGTTAAAATAGCTAAGTCGGAATGAGTTTTGTTACGAGCATTTTATTAAATTCCACTACTGTAGATCCTAATTATTCGGATTTTTGATAGTTTGTAATATTATTTTTATATCATATTTTAGCCTCGATATACATGTATCATTAATGGCGAGATACATGTATCCAACAATTTTAATTAAGGAAATAGCCTCGATATACATGTATCGAACTTTAGAGAAATAAAACCTCTATCTTAGATACATGAATGAGATGTAAAATCAAGATACATTAGGTTAATGAAAAAAAAAGTAATTACCTCTTTGTATACTTGTAATTAATCAAGATTTAGTTTTGAATTTAGTACATGCAAACATGTATTGAGAGGATTAAGGAAGAAAGGAAGATGATGGGGTGGGCCGTGGGGGTGACAGATAAGGAAGGTAATGGGATTGGGGGGACGGGGGGTGACGACTGGTTGAACCATTGAGGTGAGATAAGAAAAATTGAATTGATGATTTAGCAATAATTAAGGAGTTTAAATTTTAAGATAATTATTAAATATTATATTTAGAGATTTGGGTATCTAATTAAATATTTTAAAATATATAGTATAAATATAGAAGTGGTATTGTGTTTTTTTTTTTTCTTCCAAAAAATAGAGTTATATATATATATATATATATATATATATATATATATATGGAATTGAACGCATATCTTCCATATTAATCGCAACAAGTGATATATTTATAATATTCTTCTATTCTTTTCATTAAAAGAAAAACTCAAAACGACATCTCACTATCTAAGTGATCATGACACATTAAATGCAACTAAGGAGTGTGACTAGATTGAAAAATTATAAATCTAGTCCAAATTAATTAATATATCACCGGATAATAATCTCTATCTTTTGTTTATACTATTCATTTGTTTATTGTCTCTAGATAAATCCAGTGATTAAGACAATATAATTTGTTAATCATAAATTTCATATTGAGGGTGATCGTTAATAAAAATATTGAACTGATTTTAGTAAATAGAAAATCATCAACCGTACACAATTAAAAAACATGAGTATTTATTTATTTATTAAAAGAGTGAGTAAAGAAAGTAGCTAGAGGGAGTCATTATCATGTTGAGGAATCAAATCATTAAAATCAAATGAATTAAGTATAATTTTGTAAGAGCACATTAAATCTCACTTGTTGGACTTAAAAGTAAGGATTAAATGATGAGTTATAATGTAAACCTATTATTTTTGTTTTTAATATGGATGTTGATGGGTAGCTAGCGTGGAAGCTCATCATGCCTACTAGGAACCTTGTAATAAGGCCCCATAATATTTCACTATCACCAACTGTTTCTGTTGGAAATAGCCAAACTTTTTTATTATTAAAAGTTTATTTCTTAAAGTAAGCTACTATTCAAGATAACTGAAAAAAGCATCATTTGGTTTTTAACTTTTTATCTCAAATCTACCTTCTATCTTGTTAAAAAAAGAAAGTGTAACAATTGAAGGTCATATAAATTTATTAGTTCATTTCAAGAAAACAAGTGATGTATTTTTATATATTATAATGATATATTTAAGTGTACAAAGTTACATATTTAATTTCCAAAATTTCAGAAGTGTTCTTTTTCTTTATTATATTTTTGTTAAGGTGAACAATGTCAAACAAATGCAGTACTTTTTTAAACAATTAAAGGTTATATTTTAAATCGTAAAATTTCAACTGATACGTACTCTTCCGTGAGAAAAAATAATCTTAAATTAAATAAAGTTTAAATTTTATATATGGACAGTATAAATAACATTTACAGAATTTATTTGTTTTTCAACAATTTAAAGCCAATTAAAAATATATATACTCCTTCCGACTTTTTTTACTTGTCAAATTTGACTTGACATGCCTATTAAGAAAAAATTTTGATTGATATAATGTGTTTGCTATTTTACTCTTATTAATTATACGATCTCAAATATATTTACTCATCACATTTTTCAAAGATATTATCTCAATGTTAATGAATTGAAGGTATAATAGGAGAAAATAAATTGTCCTTTCTTGATTTAAATAACAAGTACAAAAGAAAATCAAATATGAAATATTTGACAATTGGGACGGAGGAGTACTCCCTCTGTCCAACAATAGGTGTCCACTATTGACTTGACACAGAGATTATGAAGCAATAAATGATATGAGTAATTTTACCAAAACATCCATTTTAAATACAAGTTATCTAAACTGAAACTGAACAACATATAATAATAAGGGTAAAATAAACATAACATGATAGATTATTTAATGATGTTATAAATGAGACAAGTATTACCAAGTATCTCAAATTAATATAGTGACACGTAAAATGAACGGAAAAAGTAGTAGAATTGAGCAGGCTTGATGGAATATGAAGCAGTTACGTACCACAGCACCATACAAATTACAATTGTATGTAGATTATTTTCCAGAGATATGTTATAATTATGATTAGTGGTCCTATCATACGACATTGACTAGTTTAAGCTGTAACAACGGTTAGTTCGTACATACTAGAATATTAAATTGGGTTATCAAAATAGACATGTATACTAATCAATTCTTATTTCTGGATTTAATATGATTCATGCACTTTGCATTGGACTAAATCAATATATATTTAAGTTAAAAGGTCAATTTAAAATCTTCTCGAACCTAAACGAAAATTTTGGCTAGGGGTAGAGGTGGTAATTTTATCAAAGATATTAAAATTATAAATTTGCTAAAAAAAAGATCAAAGAAAATGTACGAGAGAAAGGTATATATACAGAAAGATTGATATATTGTTCACTTTAATTGATATACAAATGAATTGAATCGACTTTCTAAATATATAAAAAAAAAAAAGTTGTTGCAAGGTTTTTGAAGTAGTTGTAAGGCCTTTTAGAAACTGTCTTATTGGGCTACTTACTATCTGTTTATTTGAGCTACTTACAAGTTGTTTGCTTGATTGCAAGTATGAGGAGACAGTTACAGTTACAGTTAGTTGCTTACAACTTATTTACTTACAAGTTATCAGCTTGTTTGAAAGGTTTCTCGCTATCAATCTACTTGCAAGTTGTTTGCTTGATTGCACGCTTAGTAGAGAATTGTATAATATACCTCCACAATATGATGTATTTCTAACACATTCATTTGAATGCTAATTAATACTAAATTATAACATGTCTTATTAAAATCTTACTAGAAAAGACTTCATGAAGAAAAAAAAAATCACATATAATAATATGCATCATAAGTTGTCTCGTTAAAAATCTTAGCAGAAAACCTCAATTATAAAAAGCACTAATTTTGACTGCTAAACTTCAAAATAGTGTTCGTGAATTGAGATAAAGCACAAGAAGGTGGACAAGTCAAAATCATAGTGTCTATGTTATATTTAGACTTCCCATGGTTCTCCAAATAGGTTGCCAGCTTTATTTGTCCCTCTATAAATGTGATGCACTTATGATTTATTCATTTACTTCAAGTAAAGTAAGAACTTGTAATCATTTGACTTATATGAATAATAATACATGCATTTTGTAAAGTGATTAAAAAAAATCTTGCTTAGATCTTTTAATACGAGAGAATCAATCTAAACCACATCATTGGTGATTAAAATGTCAAATTTCTAAGTAGTCCTTCGTCCTTAAATATGAGATTTCAGATTCGAGTTTTCTTGGTATAAAAATAATTTTGTTAGGGATGCCTTATCGAGACTTTCTGGTGCCAATTTAAATTTAATCAGACTTTAATAAAGATATCGAATATCGAATGAAAAAAATAAAATAAAAAAATGATAAACCTAGATATATATTCTAGACTCACAAGTAAAAATTCCTCTTTTACTTGTTAACTAGAGTGACAAAAAGAAAACGACATTAGGATACAAATAGGAAAAAAGGGTGAGAGGGCAATGGCTCCTCTATAGAGCAAAGGGCAGTTTACTTTTTCGAACTTCCTCTTTTGGACTTCAACCTTAGCTTGTGAAAAATATACCCTCTATGATTGATATTAATAATAGTTAAAAATTTCTCATTCCTAATCACCTATGTTACTGTTAATTAAACAAAAAAATGATCCTTAAAGTTGATAGTGAATAAAAATGGTTTTAAATCGAGTTTAGGGAATATCAGTTTAACCTCTATATATGCACCGTAAAATAAAATATTTTTTTATCTACCATGTCATCTAAAAAATAATTAAGATAAGAATCCATGAGAAGCACACAGAGAAAAAATAAAGTGCACGTGTGCACTACCTTCTATATACACACACTTAAAATATACCATCTTTAATGCATATCATTTAATTAATTAAATTCTTGAAGAAAATAAAAATATTTCAAAAAAGAATTTAAAGGGAAGTTTTCTCAAATTTGCGATAAGAATATATGGAATTTATGATTAAAAAGAAGAAGAAAAATACATCTGGCGTAGGCATAAATCATAATATATAAATAGGTCATTAAACTTGGTCTCAGTTAATATTATGTTCTCCAATTTGAAGTATGCATAAGTAGACACTTAAATTAATATGAATTAAACAAGTAACACATGTTTTATACGACTTAATACACATACGACTCAAATTGTCATATATGACAGGTATCTACTCATTTAACTCTATACAAATTTAAGTTTATATCTAATTGTACATGTCTAAAATTAAAAGAGATAAATATTAATTGAAATCAAATTAAATAACAGAGTCGATGTATTATGCCTATCACATATATAGAAGCAAAAGATAGAATGGAAAGTAAACTAATAATAATAAAAAGAAATTAAAAGAGAAATCAACAAAAAGTAGTAAAGGGAACTTGTAGTGACTCAAATGTAGCATGGTAAGTGCTAAACGTGGCATAAAGTTGTAAATGATTGCTCTTTTTTTTTTTTTAACTCACATGGAGATAACACCCTTCTTTTTTCTTTTCCACTATGCCGGAATTGGATGGATTTGCCGACCACAAAAGAATTGTGAGGATAAGAGGATTGACATGTTCATGTGATGATGATTGTAGCCATGATAAAATCCCTCCAAATTAAAGGTGGTTTATATAGGATAAATGGATAATGGAGGATAAGGATTAAGTTAAACCTAGACTTAATAATATCAAAAAGGGAAAAGATTTTACGATAATCTATCTTATTATCTCATATGATCAATCCTTAGATCCATTATGCTAGCTTTGCTATTTATGGAGTAGATTTATGTGTCTCAAGGAAAAGAAAAATTATTACTCCCTAAAGTCCTACTATTTAATTTCCGTATGTTGATTAAGTAATTGTCTAGAGAAAGGCTAGAATGATAAAATATAAATTTAACTAATTACTCCTTTCGTTTAAAAAATAATGATATGTTTTTTTAGTTTATTTTAAAAAGAACGACTCCCTTTCTTTTAAGCAATACTTTAATTTCAATTTTTTTTTCACTTGACATATTAATTAAGGGCATAGGATTAACGGGTCTTTTGATATATTTGGCATGGTTTTGATTTAGGACCTTAAGATTGAAAAATATTCTTTATTTTCATAAACTCAATGTCAATCAAATTAGGTCATTCCTTTTTTTCTTAATAGAGGAAGTATATTGTATATCTACACTCTAGAATGGTTGATCCTGGCCATGCATGCAGATATAATACGTATCTTTAACAAGATTAGCATAGTTGTAGCAAATGTGTGTGTTATAAAAGAATATATATGTCACCCATTAAATGAATTTATGACTATATATTGGGTAATTTATGTTGGTGGGGGTGTCATCATCATATCTCATATGTTCATGACATACGTACATAGATATGATTAAAGCGTTTCATAAAGGTTCAAATAGGAAATAGATGAAGAATTGCACTAAAGAGATGAAGGATTACGGTGACCTTTAATATATTTTTTTATGGTGAAAGCTGTATATCACTTTCTTTGGATCTTATTTTATGATCCAATGGAGTGAACATACTTTATAATTTGATTCTCATCATTTATAGCTAACTCTAATTGAGTTTTAGTTCCTTCTCTATATACATTATTAATATTATTATATTAATATACTCAAGTTGGACATTTAGTTGTTTTATTGATTTGACGAATTAGTAGAGCCTATCATTAAACACCTTAAAGTATTTGCCATAGTTTATGCGGGTAGGTTAAGCTTTCGTGGGAGTGTGATATGAAATTATAATTTTAAATTTATGTTTGAATAAATGATAAAGAAAAAATATAAATACGATATAATACAATATAATATAATATAATATTTCTATGCATCAATACAAGAGAGTGAAAGAGCATATTGATGCTAGTATCTTGGGAGGAGGGTTGTTGTTGATTACAATATTTATTAAAATTATTTGACTTTATATATGCCAAATTTCTAAGAGTGATTTTTGGATTAATTTTGTGGCATTCTCATAATAAAGTTATTAGGGTGGATATGAATAAGATTGAGACGGTTTGAAATTAGGCTAGTATAGGAAACTGCTCATATAAGATTAATAAGATAATATCTGATAAATTGCAGAATCTAAACTATTCTAGATGCAAAAATGAGATGCATTACTAGAGAGAAAAACTGCTATCTTCCATTTCTTTTCAATGAATCAAAGTAATCTGTATTTTTTTTGTTAACCTCTACATTACAGATACACTCTCATTTATATAGAATGCACTGATTCATTATTGTTTAACTAACTCATGTGCACACGTGCTCTAGCATAACAAACTTTGTAACAAACTCTAACTAGCAGCTTCTTCTTCTTTGATTTTCAATACGCCCCTTCAAGCTGGTGGTTGAAACACATCTAACACACCAAGCTTGGATAATAAAAACTCATGTTGCCCTGTCCCAAGCCCCTTTGTCAATATATCAGCTAACTGCATGTTGGAACAAACAAATTGAGGATCTATAAATCCAGCCTTCACCTTGTCTCTAATGAAGTGGCAGTCAATTTCTATATGCTTCGTTCTCTCATGAAATATAGGTTTTCCTGCAATTTGAATAGCTGACTTACTATCTGAATAGAGTTTAATAGGAAATGATATAGGCACATTCAATTCTTGCAACAGCCCCAAAAGCCAAATCAATTCTGAGACTACTGCTGCCATGCTTGGATACTCTGCTTCAGTAGAGCTTCTACTCACAGTTTGTTGCTTTTTTGACTTTCAAGAAATCAAGGACTCTCCTAACTTTATCACATAACCAGTGACAGATCTCCTGGTATTGGGACAAGAAGCCCAGTTGGAGTCACAATACCCCGTTAAGTCTGTAATTTCACCCTTCTTTAGAAAAATACCAAGACCTGGAGATCTTTTGATGTATCTCACAATTCTAAGGGTTGCATCCCAATGTGACACTTTTGGATGTTGCATGAATTGACTCAAAGTTTGGACTCCAAATGCTATGTCCGGCCTTGTGATTGTCAAGTAGATCAACTTCCAATTAACTTCTGATATGCTGTAACATCACTCAACTCAGGATCAAAATTGTTTCCTGTGTGTTGATCATAAGTCAAGCTAGTGAATTTGTGATTGAATTCAACAGGAGTATTGACTGGTTTTGCACCACTAAGACCTGTGTCAGCAATGAGTTGTAATGCATATTTTCTTTGGTTTAGTAGAATTCCATCTTTGGACTGCATCACTTCTATGCCCAAAAAATATTTTAACTTCCCCAAATCTTTCATCTTGAAATATTGATGTAAGTCAGACTTAGTTTCAGCAATCATCTTGGAGTTGGAACCAATAATCAATAAGTCATCAACATACACCAGAAGCACTACAATATCACCCCCATGCTTCCTGGTGAACATAGAATAGTCATGAGCACTTTGAATATAACCAGCTTCTAATAAAGCATTAGTGAATTTAATGTTCCATTGTCTAGAGACTTGCTTTACACCATACAAAAACTTTTGTAACTTGCACACTTTAATGTTCCCTTTTCTGTGAAAATCAAGAGGTAAGTTCATATAAACTTCCTCATGCAAATCACCTTGTAGAAAGGCATTACTCACATCCATTTGACATATCTCCCAACCATATGAAGCAGCTAAAGTAATAATTGTCCTAACTATTAACATTTTTGCAACTGGAGAAAAAGTCTTATTGTAGTCTAGCCCTTCCCTTTGAGTGTATCCTTTAGCCACTAATCTTTCTTTGAATCTATCTACTGCACCATCAGACTTGTACTTGATTTTATACACCCATTTTGAGCCTATGTCCTTTGCACCTGGAGGCAGATCTAAAATACTCCATGTATGGTTATCTTCCAGTGCCTTGATCTCTTTCTGTATAGCTGAGATCCATCTGACATCCTGTGAAGCTTTCTTGAATATTTGAGGTTCAAGTAAAGCAGAAAAAGATTGTACATAGGCCTGATAAGTATTGGACAAATGAGCATAGTGGACATGATCAGTTATGGAATAAAGACTTGATTTAGTTGGAACAACATAATCTTTGCTCCAGATGGGAGGCTTGGATATCCTGTTGGACTTTCTAGTTGCAGGTGGAACTATATCTTTAACATGTGCCACTATATCTTCAACTGGATGCTCAATATGTGTCTCTTGATGTAAAAATGCAGGATCCATTTCATCTTCATGAACCTGTTCCATTGTTTCTGCAACAGGAAGAGAATCAGCAAAGACAATTATGAAATTTCTGATGATATTCTTGATTGTGCAACATCAAGAGGTACTGTATATGTGATATGTTCTGAGGAAACATTTGCGTCCTGTATAAATGGTGAGAGTAAAGGAAGGGGTTCTTGTGACTTGTCCCCTTGAAAAGGAAAAATGTGTTCTCTAAAGGTCACATCCCTACTGATGAACACAGTTTTGGAATCTAAGTCATATAATTTGTACCCTTTTTGTGTAGGAGAATACCCAATAAAGACGACCTTCTTGGCTCTTGCTGTATATTTATCTCCTTTGGGCAATATTGAGGCAAAACATAAACATCCATATACCCTCAAATGATCAAGATTAGGAACTCTGTGATACATCATCTCATAGGGAGATTTTTCATTTACACAACAGTAGGCAATCTATTTATGAGATAAACAGTTGTCAATACACATGTGCCCCAAAATCTACTAGGTATCTGTGATTGAATCTTCAAAGCCTTTCCTATCTCTAAATATGCCTGTGCTTTCTTTCAACAACACCATTTTGCTGAGGTGTGTATGGACAACTACTTTGATGAACAATTCCATGATCATTCAAAAAGTCAGTCATGCAAGTATTGAAAAACTCTGTACCATTATCAGATCTAACAACTTTTATTCCAACATCAAACTGATTACATACCATAGAGATAAAAATTTTCAAGACTACTACTACCTCTTTCTTAGACTGCATCAACATGATCCAAGTGAATTTGCTATAATCATCTACAATAGTCAAAAAGTAGTGTTTTCTATCATATGTAGGATGTTTATGAGGACCCCATACATCTAGGTGAACCAACTCAAACAAACTAGTAGATTTAGAAGTACTAACTGGAAACTTTAACCTACATTGTTTAGCTAATGGACAAACAACACACTCTTGTTGTATACCATCATCCATTTTATGCTTTAAAGTCTTCATAACTCCTATAGAAGGATGTCCTAGTCGTAGATGCCATAACCTCTGATTATCTTCAGCCTTGATAACAGCTCCAAAAGTTGGTATTATGTGATTTTTTAGGATATAAAGTCCATCAATTTCTCTACCAATCCCAATCACCTTCCCATTGGAGAGTTCCTGCAATACACACTGATTAGGATGGAATGACACCACACAATTTGAATTCTTGGTGAGTTTTGAAACTGACAACAGGTTGAATTTAAAATCAGGCACATGCAATACATTCTTCAAACAGTGACTTCCTAAAACCATTGTGTCTCCAATGTGTTCTATTTGTATTCTATTTCCTATAGGTACCTGTACTTTATTGTTCCTAGATTGATCTACAGACTTTGGATCACTCAAAAGCTCTTTACAACATGTTACATGATGTGAAGCTCCTGAGTCAATTATCCATTCTACAGCAGGACAATTATCACTTTTTATAGTATCCATGCCTGCTTGTGCATCAGCCTTGCAACTACCTGTTGGTTTAGTACTCATCCTTTTCAATGCTTCATTCCTAGTGAAATATCCACCTGGTAAGCTGAACTTCTTTTTAGTGTCATTCTCTTCCTCAACTGTGATATTATTGGCTTGTGGCTTGAAAACATCTGACTGTCCCTTCCTTCTGCTTTAGAAGTCTGTTGGAAAATCTACTATCCTGTAGCAAGTTTCTTTTGTGTGCCTTTAAAACAACAATGTTCACATATGATACCAGATCTCTTGCCTTGAGATGATTGCCCTTGATACTGTACTTGTGAATTATTGTGTGAATGTCGTCCTGGTCCCTGGTTATTGTACACATTAGCATTTCTTCTTGCAAGCATAGTTAGTGGTTCTCCTCCTAAATCAGTACTGCCTAACTTCCTTTGGCTCTCTTCCTATATCGCCATAGCATAGGCTTGATTAACAGAAGGTACGTTCGGATTAAGCAGAATAGAGCTTCTTACTTGAGAAAAAGTCTCATTCAACCCAATCAAAAACTGCAACAACCTTTGCTGCTTAAGATGCTCAACGTAGGGCATTGATGTCTCACAATCACATGACGGACTGGGCACCATTACGTCAATCTCATCCCAAATATCTCGCATCTTCAAGTAGTAGCTTGTTATAAAGTCAGTGCCTTGTGTTAATACACTTATCTCTTTCCATAGGTAAAATATCCTTGTTAAATTCGACTTATCAAACCTCTCCTTGAAATCTTCCAAGATCCTCGTTGAACTCAAAGCGTAGACGATACTAGTCATCAGTTCTGGTGCTACAGTTGCACTAATCCACGATAAAACTACAGCATCACATCTTTCCCATTTGCTTAACATAACTCCTTTGTATGAATTTCTCACGCAAGTGCCATTCACAAATTCAAGTTTGTTTTTGACTAACAGTGCAATACGCACCGACCTGCTCCACAAACCATAATTCTCAGGGCCTGTGAGCTTCATTGGTATTAAAGCAACTCCAGGAACATCTGAAGCTTGTAGATGCAACGGATGATTGTAATCTGTTTGTGGATCTACCGAGGAAACCTCGGTGCATTGTATATTCTGTGTTTCATCCATTATCGAAGCTTGAGAACTTGAATTTCGATCTCGTCAAGCTGGATAATGTCAATGGAGATCTGATCTTCAACCGAAAAGCTCTGATACCATGATAAATTGCAGAATATAAACTATTCTAGATGCAGAATGAGATGCATTACTAAAGAGAAAAACTGCTATCTTTCATTTCTTTTCAATGAATCAAAGTAATATGTATTTTTTGTGTTAACCTCTACATTACAGATACACTCTCATTTATATAGAATGCACTGATTCATTATTGTTTAACTAACTCATGTGCAACACGTGCTCTAGCATAACAAACTTTGTAACAAACTTCTAACTACCACTAGCAACTTCTTCTTCTTTGATTCTCAATAATACCAATCATTTACGTAAAACGGAGTTTAATTATTTGAGTATACCTTGATAACATATCTAAAACAACAATGTATAAAGTAAAGTAATGAAGAGTAACGAGATAGAGAAAAATAAAAATTACAAATTGCTAAGATAATATTGATATAATCAATTACATAAAACATATATTTGATTTTTTCTGTGTATCTCGCTTAACATATCTAAATTTATATTTAAAAGAATACCTTATTAATTTAATTAATGAAGAATAATAAGAGAAAAAATAAATAAAAATTATAGGGAAAAGGATTCGAAATATATCTGAACTTTGATAGAAATTATTGTAACAATCTCAAACTTTGGGAACGATCTATTACCCTAGCACCATTTAGGAGTAGTGTATTTTAAAAATATATGGGTGCCCAAGCGGACATCATAAATATTGTATCATTATATTTATAAATAAGATAGGACCATTCATGGAAAAAACAAATTGAATTATTTGAGTATAACTCGTAACCTATCTAATATATTCTTACGCAAAACAACAACATATCGAATTCGATTAATGGAGAATATCAAGAAAAAGAAAAAGAAATCAAGAATAAAAAAAATGATTGTAAAAATCAATAATTAAAGGGGAAAATGTTTGATATACTCCTCATTATAAAATGACTCATATATCACTTATATATAAATGACTCACATGTATCCTTTTACTCTAACGAAAATAAAAAAAAAATTGGTTTGATCTTTTATTTTTTATTTTAAAAAAATATAATCTCATATGAGTATATTTAATCCTCCTCAAATATATATATATATATATATTTGACTTTTTTTTTTTGTTTTAATGACTAATTTAGATTTATTATTTTGATGGTCAAATTTATTTATATTTCACTAGTATACTTGTAAAATTTATTTTAGATGACCAAAATTTTTTCTTCAAATACAAAAATTAAATTACAATATAGACAAAAAAATAGTTTTAACTTTTTTGTTCTTTACAATAAGAAATGGAAGAAAAAAATAAAATAAGAATAAGAAACTCAAATAATTATAATAAATGAAGTCAAAAAATAATTGATATATGAAAAAGATTAAATAATATACCTTGAACTTTGCTAGAAGAATCATATATAACCCTAAATTATTTTTATTAAAATTAAAAGTCAAAATATAAATTTAAAACTAAAATTTTCACTTCCGTTAAATGAAGGGTATATATGAGCTCATTTTGTAATGGTAGGGACATGTGTGAGCCGTTTGTGAGCTGTTTGTATAACAGTGAGGGTACATATGAGTCATTTCATAACGAGGGACATATCAGTTCTAAATGGTAAAATTGAGGGGTATATCATGCTCTTTTTCCATAATTAAATATTAAATAAAATATTTATAATAATTTTTAAATAAAAAATGCATTATCACGTTATTAAATAGGCATAAAAAATTATGTAGATATATTTTTTAAACAACCACGCTATGAAAGCTAACTTGATAAAGTTAGATGACTTTCAAAATATAAAATAATATATCACTACAAAAGCCAATTAACCAAAATTAAGTAATCAACTAAGCTTTTTACTCTTTAACTTTATAATTATATCTACTTGTAACATCAAATACTACTCCATCCAACACTTAAAAGACATCATAATCGATTTTTTTTTTCTATTCAAGAATTTCATAAAAACTTTAATTCATCTTAATTATTTGTTAATATTAGAGATGATTAATATTTTTTTAAAAATATCTTCTACAGTTAGACTACATAACCAAAAATAAAAAATAAAAAAAATAAAAAAAAATGTAGTCCAAGTTACCTTGTCAATCAAATCAAACAGAGATAACATCAGATTGCTACAAAGGTTGTGGTCACTTTCTTTCTTAATTTAGAAAAATCTGAATTTCATTTTCCCTTTCTCCTGAAAATTTGAACTCCATAAATTATCTTTTTCCCCACCACTATCACAGTCTCATCATAGCCCATTAAACTATTTTCTCCAAAGTTGTTTTTTTTTTATTTAATTTTTCTAAATATTTATAAGAGAAATTACCTAATTACACAAATATTTATACTATATTTATGAATTCTTCTTATAATTTGAAATAATTACCTTTTGTTCCGTAATAATTTCATATCTATTTCTAATTAAATATATTTTAGATAAATGTTTTTTGTTGTAAGATGCACTGAAATAGGAAGAACAGCTCGAGCCAGATGGCGAGTGAGAATTATGTATCTCAGATACATGTGAATCACACTATAGATACATAATAGACACATGTATCTGGTGTAATTTGCATGTAACTGGGATATCAAATACGCAAATGAGATATGAGAGTGATAAACGAAATGAGAGAGAGAGAGCAAAATTTATTTATATATGCCAAATACATATGAATTCACTTAGATACAATATATATAAATCAAATTACAATTAATTTTAACCCGCATATATGTCGAGATACATGTATTATAAACTAGTATGTATTAAGTAATTACTCTTAAATTAGTGAGATTTCTCTAAGTTACCTATATTTATATTGTTGCAGTCAGGGGCATAGCTATAGTCTTCGTCGCAAAATTACGTTATATATATATATATATCAAATTTATATTTAAAGAATATATATTTAAGTTGGACATTCTTGATAAAAGTTATGTCGTTGACATAATAATAATGAATATCTATTTGAATGAAGGAATTTTGAGTTTGAACCTCAAATATCACAATATTTTTTTTCGTTTTATTTTGACATTACATACTATTATAATTAGATATTTTTTATGAAAATTCTGACTCATCCGGCGATGACAGTTAGTTATCAGGCAGTATCGTTTTCTTTCACAATCATGGCTTACTTTGATTATAACAAATCTTGTGCATCCAAACAAAATAATAATAATAATAATAATTTATTATTATTATTATTATTATTTTAAAAGAGAAAACACCTGACAAGTACACAAAAACTTGAATACCACATATTAGGGTGGGTAGGGCCATATTGTGGGCCTAAAAGCAGTGAACCCACGTCTGAAACAGTGGGCCGACACCCACCGAAACAACAATAAAAGGATATAATTGTTCTTGTGGCACATGAAGACATACATATACATACTTCTTCTATTCCAATTTGGACAACAAAAGTTGGTATCACTATCTTTTTTTTAGGACTCTCATGCAAATCATAACAAGTGTAGGATTAAAGTTTGAAATAGTCATTTTTGTTTGTATCTCTTACAATTCATTCTCACTTGTCATGATTAGATTAATTGAAAATATCAAAATTTGAAAATGGTATGCATAAAAAGTTATGTCGTACGTATTAGTATAAGTTGCGACCCTTTTCATATTGACACAATAAAAAAAGAGAAAGTTTTTGAAAACACTTCTGATCTTGATATTAATTATTAGTCCATTTTCGAATTACTTATAATACTTTTCTAGTTGATTAACTAAACTTAGATACACCCCCGATCTCCACATGACATAGAAAATGGTTTCAAACTCTTGTAGCATGCAACTCTAAATAAAAAAAATCAAGAGAAGTGTTGAAAACATTTCTAAACTTGGTATTTTATTCATGTTGTAAGATCGAGGTTGTATTTAAGTTCAGTTAGTCAAATAAAAGGGTGTTTTTAAGGCTATATATAGTTCGGGATGAAATTAATAATTCACTCCAAATTTAAGGATATTTTCGGTACTTCTCTCTAATAAAAATATATATCTTGCAATATTTGTCAACATGCCGCTAACAAATAAAAGTAAAAAAGAAAGTGTATATTAGGTCATACAAAATTATTTTTTCGTAAATTGGTTGAGACCCTATTCAATTCAAGGGTTTAGAGTCCATATTTTTAGGTATTTGACTAATTAAAATACTCGTTAAAGACTCTATTTTAGAGAAGGTGGGTAGGCACATATGTCAGATAATTACTCTTTCTCCATTTTTTTTATTTTACTTGTCCAGTATATTATAAATAAATTCTGATTTTATTTGTCAAACTACTTTAGTATATTAAAGAAAGACACTTTCTTTTCTTTACCATTAGCCTTAATCATTTATTTCAAATTATTTCACAAATCAATTAAACTATACACCAATCGATATATAAATATCATGATAAAAAATACATTTTTATATATTATTTCTTAAGGATATACATGTAAGTCGATCTATCCTGGACAAGTAAAGTGAAGGAGGGAGCCTATGCATGTCTAGTAAAAATTCTAAATTTACCATATAATAATATATTTACATAGTTTGTAATTTCTTTTTCTTTTTCATCTTAAAAAGGTATTATGACTTAGACAATTGGTATTCTATCATGGAATCCAACTACATTAACAAAACTAAGGCTAAGTTAAACATTTTTTAAATATTATTGGATTCGAATGATTATTAAAATTGCCATGGTACTCTTATGTAGTTTATAAAATATAACAATTTATTTTTTTATTCTGATTATTTAATTGTGAAACTAAATAGTGGGTGAACATTGATACAAGAAGGATCATGTGCATAGTATCTTTTAGTATAATTTTATTTAGAGTCAAGACTATAGAGTTTGCTGGTCTTCTTCCTCTAGTATTGACTTAGAAAAATACATATATGAAGTCTTTCTCTTGGCGGCCAAGGTATATAGAATATAGTCTCCTTGTGAAATATGGACTCTTTTTTTTTCTTAGGAATATTGAATTATATAAGTCATATATAGGCACATACTTTTAGGTACTTTTTTTTACTACTATTAAATTAAATAATATAGGGTCTTCATGTTCCCATGCGAGGAGACTTTCTTGGATCATAGTCTTTCCATAATGTCGAATAAATGTCCCATGTGAAGTTTGTCTATACATATGACTTCTCCTTCTTTATTATTTATAAAAAAAAAAAAAAAAAAAAGAGTGAGCTAGTTGTAACTATATATTTATTGGCATATGGAATTTTATTGGTATAAATTATAATGATTTTAATTTTTAATTAAAATTTTTAAGTTTAAATTTTGAGGATGAAATTGTCTTTGGTATGTAATTTTTTGCTCAGAAATAAAAATTTCATGATGTTAATTCAGATTAATCTGATTTCAAAATGGATTTCTAACGTCTAAATAAAAAATTAAAAGGGAAAAGATAATTACAGAATGGTTGAAGACGAATTTGTTATCAGCATTTGTTGTGGTGCAGTTGTGGGAATTATTTTATTCATTATCTAAGTTTTAGGTTTAACTATGGATACGGAGAAAATTTGGTAGAAGGACTTTCTTTAAATGAATTTTATAATGTGATTTAAATTTAATCGAGGCTTAAATATGGCTTTGTATACCGAGTGGGAAACCAAAAGAAAGATTTGTCCTTATATATCACACTTTATTGGTGGTACATGAACCTTTTCTTACAATGACTTTAATGAGTTGGGTGAATATGCTTTTGCCTTGATTCTAGATTTCACTTGATAATTATTGTAGTACTTCTATTCTTTTTCTCCACTCTGTGTAATTAACACACCATGTGATAAAAAAAAGATACTGCACCAATAATCTTATCAATGAACATAGACTTATTAATTGTATCTATTACTTGTGGACTGAGAGCGTTAGTTTCTTGACCAACTTATATTATAGATTACTAAATTAAAAGGGGTCAACTACTTCAAAATTCACCCCTATTAATTTATGTAAACACATTAATACCGTAGGTTATTATAATTAGAAAAATACTATATTGAAACAAGAACCTTTCATTCGACTAAATGGTAGTTTGGAAATCAACTTGTTAAAATATCAAATATTATATTTCTACATTATTAATAACAACATGGCTTTAATATGCAACCAAACGACTCCTTTAAGGTATATAGTTCAAATTTGGTAATGATGTTTTAATTTTGTTCTAAGAAAAAATTCATTATTAATCTTGATATTAATGAATAAAACACATAAATTAAGTATGTTTAAATAATATAAAAATAAAATAAGAAAATATATTTTTTTAAATAATTTTTTAAAAGGCATCTAAGAGAAATTAGAGACTAATGGAGTATAAAATCTCCTTTGATAACATGTTCTGCGTGGCGGTTTTGTGTCGTCAAATTAATTTATTAATTCACCCGCTAAACTAACATGCATGTGTGGTTATATTGATTGGTTTTTCATTTCCAAAACAAAAATGTAAAATAAAATGAAAAAATCATTTATTGTCTAAAGTTCTCTCTTTCCCAAAATTACATTTCTCAAGACAATTATATAGGTTTCGATGACAACAAATTCAAAAACTCTTTTTTAATGATTCATAAAAGTTAAATTTTTTTTTTGGAGATACTACGATCTTGTATCCAATTTTCTTTTTAATCCTTTAAATATTTAATTTTGTATTTAGCATGTGAAGTTAGATTCATTGGTCCATATTCCATGGGAGGAAAGGAATAAAATTGTCACAATTGGGAGACGGAAATTGTATAAACTATTTTATTAATTCATGTATATCATATTTTTTTAGTTAGTTTTGTGTTTGAAAAATTATATTTTATTCTTAATGAAATAATTAATATTTAGCATAGTATTTTAGGTTATAAATTTTTTTTAAAAAAAAACTTTACTTTTTTTATGAATATTATGTCAAATGAAATGATGTCACATGAACTACGGAGGAAGCATAATATTTGAGAGAGGGAAATATTATTACTTAATAATTTAGAGAATCCAATCAACCGACCAAAAAGTGAATCTTGTGTTTGGTTAAGATGTGGGTGTAATACAAGTTATTTGCTAGATGGCCCCTTCACATATTTGGTTTTAATTTACAAATCAACTAAAGACATGACACGAGTCAAACTTAAAGTATTTTTAACAAGAAAAAAAGTATACCAAATAAACACACGTGTGGTGTCGGGCACCAAAACCCTACAATATTATTTGTGGTCTATTGTCCTCTAAATTTGTTACACACTCTACCTAGTCTTAAACTATTTTCTTTGTATTTGTGTATTTGTCTCCTTCCATCTTATGTACAAAGTCAAATTAATTTTTATTATCATTTCAAAATATTTACTATATCATACATAATGTGATTCAATAAGAGTGGTGTGAAATATATGTAGATATTATTTCTATTTTATTTTACGTAGAGAGTTTATTAACTCTCGATTCAAGAAAAGTGTTTTTAAAAATGAAAGTTAGGGTGAAAGTACTAAAAGAAAGTACTAACAAGTAAAGATACACAAGTAAAAGAAATAATAGTAATACAAATTGAAGATTAAGATTGTAAATAATATAATTGTAATGATACTAATTTCTTATTTTTTATTTTTTTTAATGTATTGATACTAATAGGGTGCTCTAAGCTAATTTCATGCGCTCCCACATTAAAAAGATAAATTGATGGACAACCTACTAATCTTCTACTTTAGTTTTTTTATCAAGAATAATTTTTTTAGTAAATTGAAGATGTATCATGTCATGACTAATTGTCTTTTCTTAAGTCATCCTCGATCTACTTCTGTAGACCTCCTAAAATCGCCCCAAACTTATTAGTCAAAAAAAATTGATCGAAAATCAAATAGATCTCGTGGTTCAATATTTAAGTAAAAAAAATCCTGATTTAAATAAATTTTGTGATTTGTTTTTCTTATCTCAACTTTCTGAGGTTGGAAATTTGTGCCTCCAAGAGTCGGTCAATTTTTTTTATTAATCTAAATCATTGCGTAGGAAAACCAATAAGCACGAATTTAAGGGGAGAATATTAGGTCCTTTAATTAATTGTTAATAATCATAATACTAGAAAACATTTAAATGATACGCACGATCCTATATAAACAGGAGTCCGGAGCCTAAAGGGTGAAAAATATTAACAAAAATTCCAAAACGATATATGAAATTTCTTTTTAACCAAAACGATAAAATCGTAGCGATTTTGTCCGCCGGAAAAAGCAAAATCGCTGCTATAGCAGCAATTTGTTAAATTTGATTATTTTTTTTTTTAAAAAAAATTTAAACAAAATCGCTCCCAAAGGAGCGATTTTCAAAATATTTTTTGTTTAAATAATTCTTTTAATATGTCGCTGCCTCAGCAGCGACTTAAGTTTAAATTTTATTTTTTTAATTATTTTTTTGCTTCTTTTTTTTAAAAAAAGTTTAAATCATAATTTAATTTTTTTATTTTTTAAAATCAAATCGCAGCAATTTTAAATCAAATTTTTTTTTAGCGATTTAATTTTAAAAAATAAATAAAAAAATTTAATTAAAAAGGCAGACGATTTGATTTATAAAAGTAAAAAAAAAATTGATTTAAACTTTTTTTTTAAAACAAAAGAAGCAAAAAATAATAATTTTTTTAAAAAAAGCGACATATTAAAAATATTATAAAAAATGTTTTTATTTTGAAAATCGCTCCCACGCTCCTTTGGGAGCGATTTTGTTTTAATTTTTTTTAAAAAAAAATAATCAATTTTAACAACTCGTTGCTATAGCAGCGATTTTGCTTTTTCCGGCGGATAAAATCGCTACTTCGTGAGCAATTTTGCTGTTTTTGTTAAAAAGAAATTTCATATACCATTTTGAAATTTTTGTTAACATTTTTCACCCTTTAGGCTCCGGACTTATATAAACAGGATTGCTTCAAATTAAAAGAAAATGTCAAGTAGAAATAAAAATCTTTTTTATTTCTTAACATTATATATTGTGTTCTTTCAATATAGAACTTGACCATATTAACATTATGAGAAATCAATAACTTCAACATGTAAAATCATCTTTCCTTTCAATTTTCTTTCTTATGTTCTGGAACTCTAAATTTAATTATGACTATTTTATCATAACGATCTGAATCGCCGTTATTCAAAAAATACTTCATGCAGAATTTCAAAATTCTTAAAATGAAAATATTTAAAATTGAATTAGTAAATTGTAACAATGATTTTAAATAACGGAATCAAGTAATATAAAATGGAAGGAACAATTATTTTTGGAGGATGTTGACTACCAGACACTTGCCTATTATTGATTTGAGATTTTATGCTTGCACACATAAGCTTCAATTTACTTTCGTCTTTCTCCATTCAAATTAGTACCATATTTTTTCCACATATATTCTTTTCCCCTTTTTCATATATAGAATTTGAAAATTTTCAACAATGATATCAATTGCACCAAAAGAATCAGCCACGATATTAACGCAACAGAATCGAATTTATTTATTTAACAATTAATAAGAACACACATAATGGAGGGATAACTAATTAATAAAGAAGATTCAAAGTACCTCTGTTATAATAATCATGTATTTAAGTGTAAAAGCGATGATTTAGGCGAAAGAAACGGATTTCTTTTTTGTTTACTGATTATTGTTTCCTTATACTTTGTTTAAGATTTCTTTTTGCACCTTTTTGTCTACAACAAACCAAAAAAAATAAAAAATTAATTGTTTGACATGAATGTTGCCTCTAGCTAGTTTTAAAAATTAAAAATAATATTACAAGATCTTAATTAAAGAGGGTGGTCGTAAAGTGTTGGAAAGAGTTTATTTAACAATTTTATATTCCACTTAAATTATTCATGTCTTGCGAGTTTAATACCTAAAAATATGAAATATTGTTACTAATCAACTCTACTACAATATTTTCTAAAAAAAATTTCAAAAAAAAGAGCTATTGCATCGCGTAGTAGAATGTAGAGTGATTTCACTCTATTTTTTTTTATAATACGTAGGAGTTAAAAAGAGTAAGCCAAAAAAAATAAAAAAAATATTTATGTAGAATTTTAGATTTTTTTAAAATAAAATAAAATAGGAATTGCATGTGAAAAATACCAGACATGATGACTCAAAGAATCTCATACTTTCTAGAGAGTATGTGAAAAATTATAGTGGTAAAGAATAGTTTAGGTAATTCAACTTTTAAAGTTTCTCATTTGAGTCAAAAATATTCTTATTCTTTTTCCCTTGGAGTTCAAATTTAATTGTTTTTTATGTGTTTATATTTAATGTACATAGCTCCATAATGACTTCATATAACAACATTTTCACGTCTTTTTTATAATTTTTTTTGTTCTTTCGCCAAAATGTTTTGTCAATGACATATTGATATATACTCCAGATGGAATCTAAGGATATACTAAAAAATTCATGGGAAAGGTGAAAAGTAATTTTGATGGATTGTCATATAATGTCAATTTAATAACAGTAGCTTGACCTATATAATTATATTCATATATAGAAAAAATTAATTAGTTACACCCTCTGCATATATTTGAAGCAGTTGAATTGCCGCTTCTTAAATTATATATATAGGTATGCATAATATATAAATATGTTGTTTGACTTGATTTTGGCTGACATTTATATCCTTTAACTTTGAGTATGGGCTCAAAGGACTTGTATTAACACATGTTCACGCAACGAAATAGAAAATGAAAGAGAAGTAAAATGATCAACAATCAAAACAGGAAGGGGAGAGTCAATGGCAAAACACAAGGGATTGAATTGAGGAAGAGAAAGAAAAGAATAGTGGCAGAGGACGAAAGCAATATGGTAAGATCACTGGCCATACAAGTGGATAACCAGGTGGAAATATGTATTGGGAGTTATTTTTTTTTTTTTTAAAATGTAATACTCTTAGACCTAAAAGATCTAAATGATACCATTAACAAGGCAGCAATTGAAGGGAATCTGTCCCCAAAATAGACAGATAAGATAAAAATTACTACAACAAATTCGATTATTAGGGATTAATTATTTCGTCATTTATAAATCATATTTCATCTAAAAATTTTGTGAGACGAAAATTAATTCGTCATTAAATGTATGTCTCTAAAAGTATACAAAAACGATTTAGTGTTTCGCCACTAAAAGTATTATTGTAACTATAAAAAAGAATCGTCTCTAAATGCTTAAACATTTGTGACAAATTTATTTGTCGTAAAAAGTATTTTTTTTATATAGTTAATAGTATGATTTGTCACTAAAAATGTTATTACTACCGACAAAATTATATCATCGCTAATTAGTTAATCAATTGTCTCTAAAGTTATATGTGTTTCGTAGTTGAACAAAATCTAATTTCGTCACTAATGACTATATTTTATATACAAAATAATTATTTTGTTCTTAACTAGGGATAAATTTATCATATACATTTTTTGAGAATTGAACTCACAACCTTGAGGTTGAAAGTGAAGAGTGCTTACTATCTGACCAACTCTCTCTCGTCTCTCATTTTTATTTTATTTTTTACTTCATTCACTTCTTTTAAATTTAAATTTTGTAGAAATATATATTATATGATTATTTATACTTATACACAAATGCATGAAATTGACTACCCACAATTCATTCAAATGTAGATTATATTTTAGTTTAACTGTATTTTTTTAAAAATATCTTTAAATATATGCAGTACGATTTTGTCATTTATTTATTTATTTTTATAAATTTAAACATTATTCAGTATAATTATAAGTTTAAATAAAATTTAAATTTCGAATTTATTAAAAAAATTGAATAATCAATTCAATTTGATCAGTAACTCGATTGTTTTGAAAAAAATATCGATGTCCATAACTATAATACTTCATCATAATATATTTGAAATCCTAGTTGGCTCATTTCTTTTATTTTTTACTCCATTTTTCACACAAATGAAAAAAGTTAATAGAAATTCATGAAACATTTCGCAACTTTGAGAAGTCTAAGTTTGTAAATCGATACGTATGTGGAATTACTATTATATATGTACATATTTATAGACAAAAGAAAATAGATCGACTTAGTATATGCAGATTATCAATCACAAATCAATAGACACACAAAAATTAGCACAAAGACTTGAGAAATTATTTTTTTATCTTCTTTATCAATGAAAGTGTATCAAATAAAAAATAAAAGTGCGAAATCAAATATTAGCGATCTAATGGTATAATCGTACGCACTCACAATACTTATAATAACCTGGATTATATTTTTCAAATGATGCATTTTATAATTGTGTAATTTAAGAAAATTGGTGTATTGAACCTTTTCATTTTTACAAAATCGTCCGAATTCGTTGGTTTTATATTAATATTTTTCCTCGACAATTAACGAATGGACTCTGTCTATTTTTTATGAAGCACTTGTATTATTCCTTTTGTAAGTTGTCACTTGTAATGATCAACAATTGTAGTAAAAAAAATTAATATTTATCTATGAATTTTTTTGTAGCAAAAGTTGAATTATAAACTACAAATTTTAAGTCATCGCTATTAACACCTTACATATTTTGTGACAATTTTTTTGTTGTCACTAAATCACAGATTGATTAGAGACAATAAAATATTTGTCACCAACTGTTTATATTATTATTGACGAAAATAAATGTCATAATTAAATCTAAATTTTATAGCTAAAACTTATAATATTTAACTACGAACTCTAATTTGTCGATA
Organism: Solanum sitiens; assembly: GCA_016801875.1. Taxonomy (NCBI): domain Eukaryota; kingdom Viridiplantae; phylum Streptophyta; class Magnoliopsida; order Solanales; family Solanaceae; genus Solanum; species Solanum sitiens. The sequence continues at coordinate 1,537,136 of JABWTJ010000181.1, forward strand.
TTGTAACAACATATTTTTTAGATGATTTTTTTTTGTGTCCAAAAATTAATAAATTTTAAGATAAAAAATATTTTTCATGAAATAGATACATTATTAGTAACGAAATAATGTGTCACCGATAACTTTAAATTCGTGACTAACATTTCATAACAAATGACGCCAATTAATTTTTTGGTGAGAAACATTAGTGGACAAAACTTTACTACAAATTTTTATGTTTCATCACTAAAAGTATATGTCTCATATATTTAAGCACGAAAAGTAATTTGTCACCAAAAGCAAACAATTAGTGACGAATTTGATGTCGTAGCTAATAATTTTTTAGTTATATATCATATTTGTTGTAATGAATTAACCAAGGTAAACAGAAGAAGAAGAAGAAGAAGAAAGACTAAGGGAAAGATAACTTCAGATAACTACCATTCGAACGGAAGTACAAGCTCCAAATTCAACAGTTCACAATGAATGCTCTCTTATGGAATATAAGGTCAGTGAATACCCAAAAAGCATTTACTAGACTAATCACTTTACAGAGGACAAATCTATTTAGTTTTTTTGGTTGATGGAACCATTTCAAGATGTTCAAAGATTAGAGGAGTATAAATGTCGATTGGAAATGCACTATGTAGTGAAAAATACAATGGAAATATATGAGCATTTATGGATGAGTCAGTAGAGTTTGAGGTGGTGGTGAACGAGGAACAACAAATTACGTTGAGGGTGGGGAACCACTCAAGGTATAAAGGTTATGGTTACACTAGTATATGCAAAATGCATGAGGATCGAGAGATTTAGTTTATGAGAGTTGTTGCGGTCAAATTGCACACGCAAGTGCACTTGATCGTATAAGCAATATAATGGCTCTTGTTCAGGAGCCGGGTATCGTACCCACAAGAACTACAAACTAGACTCTATTAACTTTTCCAATTCTTAACTCAAAACAAGGATTCAATTTCTTAACTTGCAAACAATATTATGGGTGAGATCCAGGACTACGGCTTTTATCAGGACTTATGAAGTTGCTATCATCTAATAAAGGTTGTCTTGAAATTATCTCATCACTGAACCACAGGGTTAGATGTATGATTATGGTCTCTCGACCTCTAATCGTGCATGATGATCCAACTAAGATTTCTAGGCATATCTTTATCCTAGAAACGAATCAACCCTAACTATTTAGAGTCAACCAGACTTCTTACTTTCCATGCTCTATCCTCTTATTCCTCTCTCGAGTTCAATTTGGACAATGAATTTACTTCTATAGTGGCCAGTCATGAAATACAGCAAGCAAGAAAGTAAGAACGAATCATAGATAACTCTTAATAAACCCTTAACAAATTAAGCAAATTGCATTCATCCTGTAGCCACAGCCCTAGAACTAGGGTATTTAGCTACTCATAGTCTTCAAAACGATATTCGAAATTGTCCAAATCATTCCGAAGAATTACAAGAAAAAAACAAATAGAAAGTAACCCTAAAAACTTCCAAGTCTCGTTCTTGATTCCTTCGATTCGAAAGTTAGAAAAAGAAATATTCTAATAAAATTACATTAAGGCCCTATTTATACTAAATTCGGATTTCCAATGACGGGCTCTACATCGCGTGACATGGAGCTAGCACGAAGTGTTTTGCCTCGCGATTTATTACTCGATTAAATTTTGGCACTCAATCACGCGACGCAGAGCTGACACAAAGTCTTCTGCTTGGAAATTTACTTCACGCTCAAGATTTTATTCCCATCTGCGCGTTGCGAGGCTGACACGCACATGCCTTTGATGCATTTCTTTACTTCTCTTTGCTTTCTTTCATCCTTAGATTTCCTCATTGTTTCTTTTTGCTCTTTTTTAATGCAGGTCTCTTTCACCTCGCCTTGCTACACAGCTAATCATGTTGGTTAGTTTGGAAATCCAGAATGTACTAAATAAAACTCTAAATCTATACTTATAGGCTTCAAACCAAGCTCTCATGTAGGCATAAATAGCATTATGGGCATGTAAATATGTCCAAGATCACTACCCCACACTTAAAAGCTTTGTCCGTCCTCGAACAACTTCTAAAGACTCCTAAACATGGACTCTACTTAGATCGTGCTTCTACCGTCTTCTCTTCATGCTTCCTTATATGACATGCTACTGATCCAATCATGCTAAGACAACTTCCTGCACCAATACTCGTACTTCTTTATGTACTTTCTCGTATCACTTTACCTCATGCAAAAAGTGCCTCTCACGCCAAAGAATAATTCGCTTACTCACAATATTATTTCACATAACTGACGGACTTATCATCAAAACATCTCACATTCCCAAAAAGAAGTCACATGTATGCATTGAGAACCATAAGCTTGCCCATTATGTACATCTCTACTACTGATATGTGTTATACTCAAAGATCAACCAGGACTTGTTAAGGTTGTAATGTCGGCTCAGGGTCACGGGAGATTCATGTATATGAAAATTGTGACTTGTTCTCCCTCAATGCACTATGCTTGACTTTAACTTTGTAGATCACATTTTTCTTCTTCACCTTCTTGTTTAACATGTTTTCTCCAATTTAATCTTTCTCCCTTTAAAATGGTAGGTTAAAGGCTCAAAGGGGCTAACTAAAGAATGAGGTAAGGCTCCATTTCTCCAGTTATTTTCAAGGAAGACCTGCTATCATATTTTTGAGTACGACACAATAATATTTCGCTTCAATAACAACCTGGGCAAGTTCTAAACTCAATTAGCATATAAGTGACTATACAGTAACTCATCACTCGTGGCACAAGTTGCATTCAGAAAGAACAACTCAACCCATTATATGTTACACGAGAGGGTCATTTCAGCTTAAGTTGTACTTTTCTATAGCATGTCAAACAGTTGCACTTCATATATCCTTCAATTCCATATCTCTTTTCGTACAAATGCTTTTTCAAAGAGCTACAATTTCAGTACAACCCACCTAGACTCAATCTACGACAATTACCCTTAAAACGGTCATCATCTATCTATCATTGGGCAGTCTGACTCAATATATAACTACTACAGACTTACTCCTAACAAATAAAAATGTCTTTTTTTTGTACGGTTCAAAGGGACTCTCCTTGGCTAAATAACCGTAAACAACTACCAAGAAACCCAAACACAAAACATAGTCGTAAAAATGAACAAAACAAACTGAAAGCATACACGCATACACAGAAAATGCTACCTCCACCCCACACTTAAACAATAGCACTGTCCTCAGTGCACATAAAATATATTAAATGAAATCACAGGGTAAGGGAAACACTCCCTGACTAATTATCTATCCCATCATTAGCTTCTGTTGGAAGAGGCTCAATTTCATCCTCCGAGTCCGACTCAATATCGGAGCCAGTTCGTAAGTTGTCCTCATCATTTGAGACATTATCACTGAATGGCTCAACAAACATCGGATATATCCCCAATAGTGCCTCGGCATGTGCATTCAAGAGATAATGGCGACTGACCTCATCAAGCTCAGACCAATTTGATGGTCGACCCCCAGTTTTGTGCCGCAACATCTCCGATCCGTACATCCGAGCCATAATCAACTCGTCCCGTCTGCTCCTCTCCGCAGTGGTAAAAGTGGGGACTAACTCAGTATCAGGCCCTTTCGCCCGAGTAACATCCACAGCTGCAGGGTATAAAGAAGTCATATAATCCAAATGGTTCTTCTAGAACACCTGCACGACGACACATGTTAGTGATAAGGCCCCCAAATGCATATCGTTGACCCTTATGCACAATAGCCTTTTGCATGACCGATTTAACAATTGCCCCAATATTTAGCTCCGTGTTCATCATCAATGCGTATACCAAACACACCCGGTCACGTATAATGTCAGTGTAGTGCAGATCGAGTATAAAATAATTCATAACAATTTTTAGCCAAACACGAGTCGTGCATAGCATGTGGGCGTACGGGAGCGTCTTGTCATACCGTTTCAACTGTGATGATTCCACTTGGCCGTGGACTGAGGTCCACACATTAAATGACATATTTCCTGATATGGTGGCCGGATGTTCAACTGGGTTAACACCAATGGGTTGGTGACATCAGCTGTGCCCATAATCTCATTTACACTGGTTGGAGTGATAGACACGTTCCGACCACGGACAATGACAAAGTGAAAGCGAGTGTCGGGAATCCAGTTAGCATAAAATTCGCAAACCACGCTCAGATTGCACTAATCTGGTTTATGAAATATAAACCCCAGCTGCAACTCTTGTATCCGCCTCACAATAAAGGAAGGTGCAAACCCTATCCACCGGAGAACTCAGTTGAAACAAGAAAATAGGAGATCAGTACAGGTCAATATAGAAAGAGAATAAAAGAGGGAGAATGAATACTACTTTTTGAAGTTGATTCATATATAGATACAAAGAACAAGAAGAAAGACGGGAATTAATAACCCATATCATGTAGCTTCAACTAGGAAGTTTAACAAGGAAGCCATTGTGATATGAGGATAGCGGTGGATATGAGAAGGAATTTAATTAGGAAACCTTAAGGATTAGGGAACTTGTTTGGTCTAAATGTGTAGGATCCATGGTTACTTCAGTTTTGTAGCTTGTTTGTGTGGACCGACGAAATTGGGTCTATGTTGATGTTTGAGTTATTTATGTTAAGTATTAATAAAATCTCAAAGTTTGATTTTAAAAAAAAATACAAATACAATAAATTATAGTTGAAAACAAAATGACAAAATAAATGAATAAATAAATCTTTAGGTTGAGACGCAAATATCTCTCTCTCCTTAAGGAGATTCAAGCTCACTACGACATAATCTATATCGATCCAGTATAGTAATACTCTCGAGTTGTCCTCTCCAGGATAGAACACCCCAACAACGTCGTACAACTCACGCAACCCTAGATTAGTTTAAGAGTCCAAAACTCCATATAAGCGCACAGTTTCATCATATAATTACTCTCTTATTTTGTGTAGTAAATATAGTTGAAAACTTAGAATATTTTCTTTCATGCATGTCTTAACACTCTCTTTCACTACTACACACTACAATATAAGTTCACACTCATCCTTTTTGGTATACTTCACAAAGGAAGAAACACCACTATTTATAGGTGAAGAAGTCTTCCATGTAATATGTAGAATTAGGTTAGTGATGTGGGTAGATAAATTGGATAGATGTTACATATGTTATAAAAAACCAATAATCATCTTCTACCACAATTTCTATTCACTAACGTATGCACTTAATATTTTATTTTAATAATAAAATGCATATACTCCAAAGACATGAATTTTGTTCAAGGTAGAGTATCATACATAGTGAAAGTGTGCTCTACACTGAACCGTCACTCAGTAAAACAGTAGCCTTTACTCCAAAGACAGTAGTGGTCTCAGACTTGAACTATAACTGCTTAAGGGGAATAAAGTATCACTGCTTAATGCTTATACACAATTATAAAGGTGATAACCTAAGCTTTAATAGCTAGCACATTACGGCCTTGTGTATCCCAATTTTCATGAGTATTTTTTAGAATAAGCTCATTCTGATCGAAAGCGTTCTACTTTCACATCCACATATGTGAAAACTTTCAAAGGTGCCCCTATAACTTTGATATCCAACTATATTAGATACAAATTTTCATTAAAAATTTATAGACTCAACCTCCACAAAATTATAAAATAAATACACTCACATCATAAGATCGAACAAAACAAGTATATAAGGAATTTCACAACAAATCATCATATGATTCTTTCTCTCCTTTTAACCTGGTTATGTGATCTCTAATTTTCAGGTCGAGTTTCCTCACATATGACTAAGAATTTATGAACTTCAGTACCATCCCCTCGATGTGCTTCAGACCCTTTATCTTGCTAAGACTTAGTTTATGAATCTACAAGATTAATTATCAAAATTTTTAACACAATTAATATTGATGATATACCATTGGTCAACATGATTTCACAATATTGTGTTTTCTCCTCACGAATCTAAATTCTTGACACACCTCTTCTCTTCCATTTCTTGAAGAGAGTCGTTGAGCGGAATAATATTGAGATCCCTATTTTGCTATCTGCACCTTTTTAAACCATAACAAAAATGAATCAATAGTAATATTCTACCACAAATTATACTCACTAATCTATGTACTTAACATTTTATTTTAATAATAAAAATACATATACACCACCTTATAATATAGTAATATAAAATAAGGAAATATATAGTATAGGAAGCATGCAAATGGGGAAACGAGACAAAGTAACAAAAAGGAGGAGGACACTAGGATGTTAGTGGCCCGTTGAATGTTGTGTCAATGGCACCAATGGTGTGGTCATTAAGTGTAATCACTATTACATGTGCAAAGGAGCAATTGTGCAGAGAAGAGAACCGTAAGCATAAAGACGAACTCTACTGTCACTCTAAAATACCTAATCCTCTGACTCTCACTTTCTGTCTTCTTCTTTTGACCAACACATTGCCTTAATTATGGTTTTTGGCACTATTACAAATTGAATAGTTTTTATTTAACGCAAATTAATGAAAAATTTATAATTAACGTATATTAAAAAGACAGTTTCTGCTCTTTTTTATTAGCAAAGAGAAAATGATCTGGTATACTCTTCAACTTTGTCCTTTAGAGCTGATATACCCTCGTTATGAAAATGACTCATAAAATTTTACTTACTAATAATTTAAAAGTATTATTGATACAATTAAATTCCTTATTATAGAATAGTTATAGGTAATTTTGTATATCAATAATTGCCAATCAGATGAAAGTGATATATAATAAATTACATTAAATTATTTTTTATAAATATAATTAGTTGTATTTAACACATAGAGTGTAACCTAACAGAGTAGGCCAGATGTCTGTTATTGAATAAGCAAGGGGCAGTCATCTTTAGGGCGGTGATTAATTCATGGAGGCAGTGACACGTGCGTAATGGTTTGGGATCTTGCACGTGTCTTCAATAAAAACTAAATTTAATGCACTCTATCAACTTGTACTTTGCCTTAAAAATTAATTATGATCTACATGTTGTAAAAGTAACTATAACTAATGAAATGAGTACCAATACCAAACAAAAAAAATTGCCAATTTAAGACTTGTACGCTAGCGCTATAAATAATTTGAACAATTTAGTAACGCTGTCCTTTTAATTGAAATGGATTAATAATGAAAATGAAGTGGAGAAATGATTGCAAAATCCACTTTAGAAACATTTTTTTAACAATAAAAAGTGAAAAAAATTCAAGAAAGAGTAGGAATAAGCGTAAAATTGAATTATCGGATTATATTAAATTCTTGATAATTTGATATATGGTAGTTGGTATGATATGCATGAATAAAATATTAGAATAGTGAGACTTGAGTTTGAGTTTGATATGAGATATTAATAGCATTTTATATTTAGTATTTTTTAAATATCAAATTATTTATTTAATGAAAGTCGTCTATCAATAGAGCTATTACCCATTAGTACAAGTCCAAAGAAAAAGTTAAAGCCTAAACATAAACAACTTAAATATATATATTTTTTAGTTGTGTCAAATTTGTTTTCTTGGTGTCTTCTCTTACTTGTTAATCGTTTATTATATCATGTCTCTGCATAGGAAAATAGAATGATTAAAGCAATAGAATTAACTTTGTAATACAATTGGCAATAACTTCAATACAATATTACTAAATACCGCATTAAATCAAAGTTTAATTTATCGATTATCAAATTATTAAACTGAAAAAAATAATTAAAAAAAAGTATTCAATATCTATTTTAACTACTAATTATCAAATTGCCAAATTACTGAACCAAAATTAGAAATCTCAAATTAAATACCGAATGTCCAACCTAAAAGAAGAGCAAATTGAAATGGAGAAATGATTCAAATAAAATAATGCATATGTATAGCACGTACAATGAAAATTTGAAAAATGCTAATGTTTCTTTCGTCCCAATATTTATATTTGGTTGTTTGAATTTAATCATTATTACAAGAATATATAATTAAGGATAGGATAGTTTGTTGTATTAAAGAAAGATAAGTATTGTTCTTTAGTGCATATCAATTTCGATTCTTGTTGCAACAAAGTACTAATTAATGTTGTCAACATCCAAAACTAGTTTCTTATTAATTGTCAAATGCTATATTACTCTACTAGCCTCAACTACTCATCACAAGTGAAATCAAGTTAAACGATGTAATTTTTTTTGAAAATAATTTGTGCACAAATGCTTCAATTAGGGTGTCAAAAATAAACTCAAACATAGGTAATCCGTTTAACTCGCACAGAATTTAAGGGTTGGGCTCAAGATAATTTGAATTGGGTTCAATCTCAACTCATTCAAACTTAACCCATTTGAAGAGAATTCTCAATTTAGCCCAATTCAATCTCCAATTTTAACCCGTTTTAAAACTTTTTACTAAGATATGTTTTCTATATTGAAAGTATGAATTATTATGGGAAATTTTCAAAATGTCAATATTTTGACATTTAATAAGTTTCTTTAGTTACACTTTCAATATTTATCTAAAATGTCAATATTTTATGTATTTGATTTATGTATTTTTTATTTGCTTGATTTCAAGATTACAATTATTTAGAAAGGAGAAAATCAAGGGACATAATATTTTTTTAAAAAAAGAACATATCACTTAAAATTCTCATCAGTTACAATTTCTTGAAAATTTCCTTTTTCTTTCCATTGAATCAACTTTCTTTTTTATTATGTTTTCATTATAATTGTATACCAATAATTTTTACATTTTATGTGTTCACTTTACCATACAAATTAAATTGATTTTTTTATTTTCATACCGAAAGATACAAATTGTATTTTAGTGATCAAAATTGTATTACATGATTGCTAAATATTTTTTTTTATTTGTATTACAAAAAATATTACTGATTGTGTATCTCAATATAATCTAATCATTATATATGAATATGATTTACGAAAGAATACAAGATTTTGAAAAAAATTAGAATACATGGTGGAATAATACAATCTGTTGAAAAAGGATACAATATTCTAAAAAAATATATACAAATTAACTATGAAAAAAATAGGAATACAAGAATCTGGAAAACAAAAAGCATACATAATGAAAATAATATAATCTGTTGAGGAGGGATACAATATTTTAAAAATAATTACAAACTGACTGTTAAAAAATAGAATACATCTATGCTTAATAAATATATTTCATATGACATACATATGACTAACAAATAAATACAATATACTTAGTAATGACTACAAACTAAGAAGAAAATACAATATTCTTAGTAAAAATATAAATGATGAGTAAAAGAAAAACAATTGACAAACAATAATTAATATGAATACTATTTTGATATGAAAACAACTTTGCAACATTCTTCTCCGATTCTCTCTTTATTATTCGTCTTCTATACTCTTTTTTCCCAATTTTTTCATCAAATCCATATCTGAATCTGTGTTCACTTTTGTATTAATAACCCTATAAGTAAAATTCGAAAATATTAAATATGAATATATATATAAAAAATCAAATAATATATTATGTATGAATGCTAATAATAGATTTCTACAAATTACAATCTACTAAATCTCCAACATGAAAACAAAATCACAAAAAATTGAAAAATAGTGTTTAAAATACTAAAAATCTTAGATGCATAAATATTTGATAAGTATGTTAACAAACTCACATAAAAATCAGAAAATGACGGAAAATCCGTAATGCGTACAATCCAAAATTCAACATGTTTTATGATTTTAAAAACAAAATCTCATAAAATCTCGCAAAATAAATAATGACTTCGAACATACCTTTATCGATTGAGAGACTTCGTGAATATTGATAGATCTAAACAAATTGGTATGAACTTGAATAATTAATTCTTCTTCAACAATGAAGGAGTTAATAATGGTGAAAATTTGATGAAAGAGAAAAAAAATTGAAAACATGGAAGATGGAAATAAAAATAAATTTAATGGTATTAAAATCTAGAAAGAAGTCTAAATGGATAGTGAATGTATTTTGGACTGTTTTGAGAAATAAAAGAAAAGACAAATAAAAGTATTTGGATACAATTTATTTTCAAAAATATTGACATTTTGACATTTTAAATAATTATTTTAAAATATAGATGTTTTTACTAATTAAGTTTGGAATTGTGACTACTTAGCTAATTTTTTCAATAATTATCTATTTAACATCTTTTAGGATTTATGTATCAATTTGTTACTTTTTTAACAAAAAAATTCTTGAGCGGAAATTCAAATTGTGATTATAAAAGTTAAATATCAATATGTTAAATTATTGAGATTAATCGGGTCAAATTGGGCGGGTCAAGACACAACCCATTTTTTAGCCCATTTAAGCCCAAACCATTTGAGCCCAAAGTAAACTTGGGCGGGTCAAGAGCCAACCCAATTTTTATTCAACCCATTTAATATTTTTAATTTTAACCCAACCCGCCCATTTGACACCCCTAGCTTCAACTATCAAATAGGTGAGTCAAAATATAAGTTTACGTTGTGTAAATAGAGATTTAAAGGTGGAGACAAAGAGGTATGGTTGACACTACCTAAAAAAATTGTAGGAGGTGACTCCCACCTTATTTCAGGTATTTTCAGTGTTAATCTTTATCATTCATAGTATGATCACACATTTATCTCAATATGCACATCTTCTCAATATGGAGTTTTTACTAGCCAACACTCAGTCTCATATAACAAAATCAGTTGAAACTCCACTCTGGATAACTTACTTTTGAGTTTTTGCGGCACCTTTTTATCACACAAGACTTCAGAGGCAAGCCTCCATTTCATCCATGTCGTACCAATTGTTGGATATTAATTGTTGTGATTTCTCAGCATAAATAGGTTTTTCTTTTCCTAAAAGGAAAACATATTCGACTAGTTCTTTTATTGAAGAAAATGTTTAGGACTCTATAAATAGATGTTCATTCCTTCTAACTTAATCAACATTCGTGTAGTAGCATTCATAATGTAGTCCTAGGGTCTTTGAAGGTTTTGGATAAGGGGGAAATTTTGTGGGACACAAGTGATAACGTATTACTTGTGTGAACGTCTTTGTATTCCGAGTAAATTAGGTTATTTCTCTTTATATTTTGTACTTTTATATTTATATAGTGGATTGCTCATCTCCCTTGTAGAGGTAGGTCGGTAGAACTACTTTGTACTCTCATATTTATACAATGGATTGCTCATCTCCTTTTTGGAGGTAGATCGGTAGACCGAACCACATTAAATCTTTGTGTCTTTGGGTATATTTCCCGTTTGTCTTCTTACTCATGGTCTATCAAGGTCACCTTTCCCAGCTTTCACATGACATCTTATTATTTTCTATTCTAACACCAATATGGTGTGTGATGTTGTCACGATCCAACCCACCGGGCCGTACGAACACCAACTCTACGCCTAAGTAGGAGAGCTTTCATACACCAAAAGTTTATACATGCAAAAATTAACGAAATACAGATATAATAGAGAAAAATCTTTAAAAACAAACTCTTTTGTTTCACGAATTAGTTAAGACTTGTAAAGTAATTAACAGCCCCAAAGACCTAGTTTAGCATGTATAAGAGCTACTAAGAATAAGATTGGATAAGATAATAAAAGACACAACTCCCACCATGCAGAAAGAGAATAGAAGCTGCTAGAGAATTTCTTCGTCTTCACCTAATGATACATCACTAATCCTGCATCCAGACTATGTCAAAAGACATAGCAAGAGTAGTATCAATACAACCACATGTACTGGTAGGCATTATCGATCAACCTCATACATTAAACCACTCGTTTGGTACTTACCCACCTCATATAAGAAATCAATATAAGATCATACATTAAACCACTCGTTTCTCCACCTTTTCCCTCTCTTAGGACAATTGTAATTTACCCAATGTTCTGGTACTAATCACCTTCTCATCAACTAACACCCCCAGTTTTATTAGATCACAGCCTAAACATACTAACCCCATCGAATATTCCCAAGTACAACCACTTTCCTTTCCTACTAGCCGCTCGTATCATACCCTCGATTAATCGTCACCATGCCTAATCAAGGACACATCATTTCTCGTTGCATCAAGATCTAACCTTAGCCCACTCTCTTTTTGGTACTTACCCACCCGAAAAATCCTCTTTATTCACCACTCGACCCTAAATCATCTTGACCTTTCACTATTGCCCAACAAGTATACAAAATGAAACACATACACGTTACCACTTATTCACATGCATACCCATAATTCCACCTACACCCGGTCGTCAGGGATTTCACACACGCCCAATATAGAATATAACATACTTCACAACACACATTTATCGCAATTAGTTGATTCTCTCACTGAACCCAATTTCAAATCGTTAGCTTGCCTGAACGTGACAATCTGATCTTATAATTGTGTCAAAACGTGGAAATCCGATCCAAGTTAGTTTGCTGGAATGTGGCAATCCGATCCCATAATTGTGTCAGAACGTGACAACCTGATCCAAGTTAGCTTGCTGGAACGTGGCAATCCGATCCCATATGACACAGCACAATCACAATCACAATCACAAATATATCCTCAAGATCATACATTTACATCATGATTTCATGGCTACATTATTTATCTATCTCAGTTACAACAAGTGTGATCAATATTGCAACATTCGTAAATATACAAGTATCACAATAAAGCAAGAACATGCATACATCACAAAATCATGAAATCATTACCATCACCTACGAGTTACTCCTCAATTCCTAACATGTAAGGGACCAAGTTCAGCCCTAATTCTTCTTTAGGGTTTATTATTAAGGTTTTAATCCTAAATTACTAACCTTCCTCAGTTTCACGACTTCACTTAGATCGAACATAGTGTACACCCTGGTCTAGTTCTACTTTACCAGATACGCTTATTATTGAAGTAATTCTATTCAAGAAACAATTCTGAAACCTCCACAAGTCATCAAGTCTCTACTTGGGTGCTAACCCATTTACGTATAACCTACAACAATTTCTCCATAGAATTCACTCGGTGCACGAAGGTCTACACACAATCCATATTATTGGTTTCATACATTACGTATATGGTAAACACAGGTTTACAACTACTCAATGCATAAAACCTAACCTACCTGGGCGTCAAGCATTTGCATATGTTTTTTTTTATTTCTTTCCCAACTTTTCTGGACTCGCTATGGTGAAAATGGCCAAGAATTTGCATGATTCCGCCAAGAATTTGCATGATTCCTCCATCCCCATGCTAGAAAGTTCCTTCTATTTTTTTACCAAACTTAGAATGTTTTTTTTTTTTTAGTTTTTTAGGGTAATTTACGACTTTTATAGGTATTTTAGGGAGATGGAAAATAGGATGTCTCGCAATTACGTTTTGTCTTGCCTATCCCGCTGCAGCGCCACCGCGCCACCGACATCTAGCCCGCTGTAGCGGGACAAGGTCAAGATTTTTCACGGATTATTGTCCTTCCTAAATAACGATGGTTCTGATCGTTGCAGATGTCATTATCGATGTCCGCACTCCTCTGAATTATAAACCTAAGATACTTGAATCTATCTCTCTTGGGGATATTTTGTGTGTCAAGTCTCACTTCCACGCCTATCTCATACGTCGCATCACTAAGGCTCAACTTGAACCCTTCAACCTCGAATGATTGAGATTACTTTATGTATTAGAATTAGGAGTTAGGACTATGTACATGAGTATGAGAATGACTCACATTGTAATCAGAACTCTAGCCGATCTAGCCGATCTCTAATATGTAACATATATAGGGGGAGGGCAATGCACATACAATTATATATCAATGTATAGAATGTGTTTTCAAACATTGTCTCCTTCAGGACACGACTTTCACCAATTTGGAAAAATATAATCACATAGCTTTTTAATATTTGTGCTTAAATCATCAATAAGACATATTTGCAAAGGTGATTAATATAGAAATCTTTTTAATTAGGCTAATGGTAAATAAGGTCTAGCTACTTTTCCTTATTTATTAGACGTAATAAAATTTTACAAAACATAGCAAATTTAAGTCATTACTTGCGTCTTGTCGTTGTCATCTCTAGCTCCTTTGCACCTTTTTTATTTTACAATTTTTTTTGCTTTTCTATCTTGTTTGAGATAGGCCTTTTATTATATTATAATAATTATTGACAGTTACTTTGCAGACACCACTCTTTCACGTATAATGGTAAGTAACAATCTATTATAAAGGCTACTCTTTTGTTTTATATTAGGGGATCACCAATAATACTCTAGTTTGGATGAAATAACAATGACCTATACTGAAAATAGAGAAAGGAGCCAAAGTCATTTAAAAGGATTGAAAGTTGGCACTAAGCATGAAAATTCCATATAACTCCATTATTTGAAGTAGCACGAATTATTTTTTAAAGAAGAGGTATAGCAATTTGTTGTTTGAACTATATCCTCACAAAGCACAATAAAATCAGAAAATTAGGACTATTTAATAAGATTTTAGCTAGTTTTAGAATGAATTTCAATCTTAGTTCGTTGAGGTTCAAATCGTATCAAATATATATAAAAGTTGTATTATAATTATATGTTGATTTTGTATGGAATCATTTTTTGTGTTTACATGTGTGTTATAGTTGTATCAAATTTGTATGAATATTGTATGTAAATTAAACAATCTTTTACATGAAATTGTGACTGAAATTCTAAGGCTGGAACGAGACATACATATTTTGTATCGATTTTAAATAATTTTCATACATAAAAAACATGATTAAAATTCTAAACCTTGAATTGAATATGATATGCATATTTCATAAATCATCTTGTATGAAAAATTAGATTGAGAAATTTCCATATAGATTTTGTAAATTGAAAATTCTTTTATCATGTTTTGTGAATATGTTTCTCATTATATATACCAGTGTTTCTTCCTAAATGTAAGGGGTTAAAAAGAACTTGCAAATTGAAATATTGACAAAACATAGCTGCAAAAATCCCAAATATTGAAAAAAATAATGTAGCAAAAATAAATGAATCATATTAAAAGTAATTAGTAGGTGGTTTCTCTCTAGAAGACAGGTTTTGGAGCCGTTAGTTTTACTTGGTCATTACAAGGGGCTCTTATTAAGTTATGGACCATTTACTATTTTAGTAAAGGTATATACTTACTATATATGAGTTTTCTCTTTGTATTAATGTTATTTTGCCTACTTTGAAAATTAAAGAGGACCTAAGCTTATGCTTTTATGGAAATAATTAAAAACGCCTACCGTTTATTCTCATTTTATTATGAATAAACTTTACAATTTTCCTCTCTTATAAGATCTCCAAATCTTTTCTATAGTAATAGTCCTTATATTGATGTAATTACTTACATAAAGAAGTAATTTATGCAATCAAAGAACCTAATTTTGCAACTAAAGTACGCTCTTTTGGATTTCCATTATTTCCCTCTTGTTCTTTTTCAATTTTCAGCACTTCAAATTATACTGGAAGATATACAAAATTAAGTAGTTATAGTGTTTTTAAATCACATCACCTATTAGTATTACTACTAACAGCATTTTGGCCTAAATTTCAAAATCTTTTAGCTTTTTGTAAAAAAAAAAAAGATTTTTAGAGACCCTCGAGTGAGTATAACTACACATAGTTGAATAAAGTAGTAAATACCTATCAAAGGATGAGATAAAAACAATGTATCTCCTCTTCTCTTGGTTCGAAATTTCAATCTCTAAATATGAATTATTTTTTTTACTTATTAATCACGAATACATATTAATCAAATTTTTTAGGTAAGTAAATAAACACCGATTGTTCCCTAGTAGATTTGTTTTACATTATTTGGAAATACTGAGAATGGTGCCACATCAGACAGATGGTGCCGACGTGGAGTGGTCCTACGTGGCAGAACGGTCTGTTAAGGTGGCGGCTAAAACGGCGGAGAGAAGGGATTGCCAATAAGGTTTGGTGGGACCACGTGGCAAAACAACAACTTAATACTCTCTCCAAGATATTGAACCTAGTGTGGGCCCAACTCTCCACTCCCACAACTTGCGTCCAAACATCCAACCCACAAAAATATACTACAAAAAAAATTAAAATATATGTATTTGTATATTTAAAAATAGTTTATATCACAAATATTTTTTTAAAAAAACATTTAGTAATTTTCACCTTCATATAATATCTTTGTTTCAATATATTTATCTTACTTTTCTTTTTAATTTGCTTTTTTTCCAAAACTTTTAAGATCTATTTTGTTGCTCGATTATAAGATTAAATGACATTTTGATAATAAAATTAAAAAATATCTTTTATTTTTTAAATTATTATATGAAATAAAAGTTAGACAAACAAATTGAAATAGGACAAAAAGTAATAGTATGATATATTATTTTCAATTAAGCATAGTTAATAATTATTTTATTATTTTTATATTTTTGTAGGACCCACTTAAGGGGGTAGGGGGTGTGTTAGTAGCGGGGCATTAGGTTTGTCCGTTAGTGTGTAGTTACAACTATAAAATAAACCAAACCGTCTCAAATCTCTTCATACACATACCCGCTCTTCATCTCTTTCTCCTCTTTTCTATATTCCAATCCCAATTTATCTTTTCTTCTCCTCTTCTAGTAAAGGAAAGGAAACTCTTCTTCCCTTTGTTTCCTATTTCTTTTCTTTTTTTCAATCAAAATCTTTCCTCTAAATTCTCATTCTCATTCCCATTTTCCTCACCATAAAACAGAGTTAAAACAGAGCAAACACACACTGTCTTCTCTCTTCTTCAATATTCCACCTCAATATACTATTAACTGAACCAAATTTAGGTAAACATTGAATCTTTTTCCAGTTTCCTCAAATGGGTTGGTCTTAATTTTCGATTTTGTCCAGAGTCTTTTTTTTTTTTTTTTAGTTGAATTTGGACTGTGTTTTTGCTTTGTAGGAGTGACAATGACTCAGCAGAATGTGGTTGTATCTGATCCCAAATCCGGTATTAATCTGACAATACCGGTGAAGGTACCGGTATCGAACTCGTCGGCGTTGTTCACGACGGCAGCTCAGAAACCACCGCCGGGACCGGGGAGTTGTATCACTATTTCAAGAAAGACACTTCTTGAAATTAATGGGAATAATAGTGCTAGAATCAATTCTTGGGTTGAATCAATGAGAGCTTCCTCACCTACTCATCATAAGTCCAGTCCTGCTCTTTCAGATGACTTGAATTCTTGGATGGTAAGAAAAAATTTCATGCAGTTTATAGTAATATTGCACAAAGAATAATGACCACCACATATATGTTGTAATGTTTCTGTGAATAATGGCAAAAACTTCATATATTTGGGATTTTCTTTATTTATGTTTTTTTTGTAATTGGGTAATGACATAATTGACTATCGGAAAAGTATGGATTACACGGGATACGTTGTTGTGTAATGACGTAATTGATTGCGCCATTGTGAGCTGATAATTGATGAATTAATGAAACAGGTGCAACATCCATCAGCACTGGATATGTTTGAGCAGATAATCAGTGCTTCAAAGGGAAAGCAAATTGTGATGTTTTTAGACTATGATGGCACTCTTTCCCCCATTGTTGAGGATCCTGATCAAGCTTTCATGTCTGATGCTGTAAGTTTTCATCTTTATCAACTCTTGTTTCCTTTAAAGAAAAAAGTCATCTTTATTAATTATTCCCTCCCACTTATTTGCATATATCAGATGAGAGCAACAGTGAGAAAACTTGCTAGATATTTCCCTACTGCAATAGTGAGTGGAAGGTGCAGAGACAAGGTATACTTGTTTTTCTTTTATGACTTGTGTCTATGGTAACCTTTCCATTTTATGAAATTGTAAAACAAGTGTTTATTGTATTATTATAGGTATACAGCTTTGTACGATTGGCAGAGTTGTACTATGCTGGTAGCCATGGAATGGATATAAAAGGGCCATCAAAAGGTTCCAAATACAAGAAAGTGAGTTTAACTTGTCTTTGAATCTTTCGACCTATATTGCTCAGACTCTTCAATAATGTGCGTGCGTGTCAGATCCTCTAAAAATAGTGTGTATTTTAATTTTCAGGGAGCTCAAGCTGTTCTTTTCCAACCAGCAAGTGAATTTCTCCCTATGATTGATGAGGTTTACAAGGAACTTGTGGATATAACAAAGTCTACAGAAGGAGTTAGAGTTGAAAATAACAAGTTTTGTGCCTCTGTACATTTCCGCTGTGTTGATGAAAAGGTATAATAAACCACTCCAAATATTCTGTTACATAATCATTATTATTATTATTATTATATGGCCCATCAGACAAAGCATGAGTTAAAAAAAGCTTAAATTTATATAGTGAATTATTTTAACTTTTTTGAAGAAAAAAAAAAGATCTGATTTAGGTGGTTGTTGATGTAACAGAAATGGGGTGAACTAGCACAACAAGTAAGATCAGTGCTTAAAGAATACCCAAAGCTTCAATTGACACAAGGAAGAAAAGTATTAGAGATTCGTCCAACTATTAAATGGGACAAGGGCAAAGCTCTCGAATTCTTGCTCGAATCACTTGGTAAGTCGGTAGTAATTAAGTCGGTTTGTATACACTTTAGACTCCACTTGTGGGGATATGTTGTTGTACTTTCATTAGAGACAGAGACAAATAAATTATTGAAATATTAACCATTGGTTTGATGCTAACTTTGATAATGAAACCTCTCTTCAACAGGATATGCTAACTGTAGTGATGTCTTTCCTGTATATATTGGTGATGATCGAACCGATGAAGATGCTTTCAAGGTATTCTATGTTCCTTGAATATTTTTTCATGTTTTTGTTTTGTTGCCTTTTATGTTTACAAGATCTTCTAATTTGGTCTTTTTACTTTTTATTATTATGTTTTCTATAGTTACATTTACAAAAATCTTTGTTTATATATAGGTCCTAAGAGAAAGAGATCAAGGTTTTGGCATTCTTGTCTCCAAAACACCAAAAGACACACATGCATCTTATTCTTTGCAAGAACCATCTGAGGTGAGTAACTATTTACACGACATAGCTCATAGTTTGAATTTGTTACTTAAACCTTTTTTCTAATTGACTTTATTTATTACAGGTTATGGTGTTTCTACGACGTTTGGTAGAGTGGAAAAAGTTGTCGTTAAGAAGACAATTTAGAATTCGAAGACAAATTGAGGAGATGAAAGCATCTCTAAGGAACTAAGAATTTGTCCAAAGTGAATATGGACTTAATGATGCATATAATGTATTTTCCTTTTAATGGAAATATATAACAAAGAAGTTTTAAGAAAGAAAAGGTAGAAAAGCTTCTTTTTTTTATCCTTTTCTCTTTGGCTTCAAGGCCTTGTACATCTTTGTAACTAGCTCTGTACAAGGGTACATTGTAATTGGAAGTTCTCTCTCCATATGTCTATAAATTAAATATATGACTACTCTTTATAAATATTCACATTTATTTGTTATATATATATACATTATTTTATGGCGTATAACCGGCTTCTTCACATGCTCCTTTAAGGATGGAATTTACTGCAAAAGTTGTCTCCATCGTTGAGTAAGATTCTACTCAAATGTGTTGCATATTCCAATTGTATTTACTTGCATTTGAGCAATTCTTTTATTATTTTTATCTATAAGACAAACTTATTACCAAGCAATAGCGAAGTAACGTTGGAACAAGGAGGTTCATATGATACCCTTAGTTAAACATATAGGCTATTATGAAAATAACAATAAAATAAATACAAGAACTGAATCTCCTTTGACTTTTGAAATACAAACTTAATATAGTATAGTATAGTTTTATAAAAGTTGATGAATCGTCCCCATTGAAATCACCGGTTGTGACTTTATCTTTGACTTATTATTGAAAAAAATTAGGATAATTATATATAATAACAAACTAATAACCTAAAATAAATGGAGTAGTTAGGGTTTGATTTAATTGTGCTCCATAGCAAACGTTTGCAAAAATTTGTCAGTCGCCTCTCTCCCAAAAATCTCGCTCGCCACTCTCCCATTCTCGCTCTAATCTCTCGCTCGCTTTCTCACTTTTTATACAAACATAAGTGTATAAAAATTATTTCTATTTATATAAAGCAGAGGAAATTGTATAAATACATATATTTTTATTCCTCTCTCTCCCCTCTTCCAGCTCGCCACTCTCCCAAACTCGCTCGCCACCCTTGCCTTTCTCACTTATACAAACAGAAGCGAAATGTATAAATTGCGTTTCTGTTTGTATAAAGCGTGAGAAAATTGTATATACATGCAAGTACATATATTTTCGTCCTATACACTTATAATTATACAATAAAAATACTCCCCTGCCCAGTTTCTTTTGTCTTTCTCTCTTTCTCGTTTTATACAAATTCAAATTGTATCTAATTTCTCTCTTTCTTGTTTTATACAATTCGATTCAATTGTATATTCCCTGCCCAAGTCTCTTTTGTCTTTCTCTCTTTCTCATTTTATACAATTTCAAATTGTATATAATCGTTCTATAAACTTATAATCATACAATTAGTTTTACACATTTTGTTTTTATACAATTCTCTGCCCAAATGTCTTTCTCTTTCTCGTTTTATACATTTCGTTTTATACAATTCAGTTCAATTGTATATGTATAGCGAATTATACAGTTTCTATGTTTGCTATAGAGCGCAATTATATAAATTTTGCTATAACATATAAATATAAATTTTTTATTTACTGTGAAAGTTGCCCAAAAAAATACTGTGTTATAGGCAAATATTTATGGCCTCGACTTATGGAAGGGACCACTCCTTATAGATGTCATTCTTGCAAATCATCCCTCTTAATGGGCCTACACAATGCAAATTTAATCGCACAAGTTATGTATTTGACCAGCCGATCTATTTTTATAATATAAAAAAAAATATTTTTATGTATATTATACAAGCCATAAATATTTAGTAACTATTATTTTGATCCACGATTATAGAACGTAATTTTCTCAATTAGTCACACCAGTGCATGTAGATATGGAATGATTAATGATAGAGTAGTATTTCCCAAAAACACTGTAAAAAGGGATTCCATTCAAACTTTGCATCTGTTGTGGTCCTAGTGACAAGTAAGGCTTGCTTAATTAAGTGGTTAAGCCTCTCACCATCTATCGATATGTTAAGAATTCGAGTCATGGAAATATTACTGATTCTCTTGGGGTGGGGGTGGGGGAAAAGAAAGAATAAAAGAAGCTGTGGTCCTCCTGAAGGAACAAAAGTTTGTTATCACTCACCTAAGAAAGGACCTATCTTATATATATATTCATTTGTTTTTATATATTCAATGCAAATTCCTCATGTGCATTGTCTATATAACTAGGTCTAATAATAAAGTTGTTAAAATGTCTATCATCTCATACATATTTTCACATATATAATTAATTAATTAAATGTATAATGACACATCATTATCAATATAATGGCGTTTACCTGCTGCAAATTTATGCATTGTCTTCTTCAAAATTAGCTTTTTGCCTGCAATTAGGTTGGCGAAAGAGGGATTTATTGCAAACATAATTATTACACAATACTAGTACCTGTTTTCTTTTTCTTTTTTTAACTTCTTCTCTATAAACTCTTTTGCAGCACGTATAATTTGTTTGTTTGACTTGTCTAGTTAGTATAACGACTGAACACTCTAAAAATAGGTAACTGAAAATAACAGCCTTATAGTATATATATCTAAAATAGTTGGTTGGCCAAATTTAGGGGGACTTTACTTGTTTGACTTCACTACATAAAGACTTTTTGTTTTTCCTCCCATAGCAAAGCACCTAGAAGCTACTATATATATATATATATATATTGTGTTTTGTTAAGGAATTTAATCTCTTCACAATAACCTAAGATTTAGATTAATTCATCTTAGGATATAGAATGGAACATTATCCTGGAATAATGACAAGATAAATTATTGAAATATTAGTATATCAAGAAAAAGAAAAGAAAATATATGAAAGATATATAGGTCTTTAAGAGTTAAAAAGAATGTTTCTAGGGTTGGTCTATTAAAAGGGACAAAGTAGTTTGTCAATTAGGTAAAAGTCCTTCAAGTTTTAAAAATTAGATAGAAGTGACAAAAAAAAATATTCTGTCATAGTTATCGGGACAACTTCTTTAATCGTCCGACAATTGTAGTAGTTATCGGAACAACTTCTTTAGTCGTTCGACAACTTCAATAGTTGTCCAAGCAACTTTAGAAGTTGTCCAAACAACTTCAGTGGTTGTCCAGACAACTACGAAAATGTTACTTAGTTTAGTCCTTTTATTAATATTAAAAATAAAAAAGTAAAAAAAAATAAAAGGGCCTCACTTGTCCTATTTTTTTTATTACAAACTTAAAAGGCACTTTGTGCTTATTTTTCCATGTTTCTATTTATAAATATACCAAAGCTCTCCTCTTCCTATCAATAAGGAACAAATAAACTTTATTAAAATTTCATTTTTCTCAATTTCCCTATTCACATTGCACACGTTAATGTAAACCCCAACATTGCCTTTTTCCATTCACAAACTTTACAATTTAAACGAAGTTAAAAGTCTAAATATAGGGAAGAGAAAATAGTATATATTCTAATGGTCCTCAATCTAGCTAGTACAATAGGAAAGCAATAAAATTGACATTTTTATTTATATATACAGATGTTGAAGTTGTGACTAGTTATGAATGTTGGACAAAATATCATAGCCCTAATATATGATTGGTCATATAAAGAAACTCAGGTGAATGGATGGACCCATAAAATGAACAATTGGAAAAATAAAATTATCCATGTACCTCTCTATCTTTATTCTTTCTCTAATACTTTGTGACCCATGCTGAGTCAAAAGGAGAGGCAGTGAACATAGATATTCAATTTCGAAATGATGGGGTTTTCTTTGCATGTCTTCCATCATAGCATTTTTTGTTTTTAGTTAAAATCTTTTGGATTTTTTGTTTTAACCTAACTAATTTGAATTTGTCTCGTGTACAATCCTATTCATGCAGCAGAAGTGCTCCCTACCAAAAATCTTTTCATACGTTAGCCAGTGCGTACTCAAATTAATCTGATACATTTGATTAAATGAGAAGCAACCATATCTATTGTACCATAGCGATCCATGGTAGTTAAAATCTTTTTATATCATTGATTAAAATAGAGATATCATATCATCAAGTTATCAACCTTTCCAGCTCTATTACATCTGTGATTGAAGTTAGACTTCACAAAATCCAAATTTGAGATACTCTATACACATCAACTAAAGAATAACTTTATATACTATATATATCGTTTTATTCGGTTGAGGCTCCTTTTCATTACTTTTTCTCTCCATTTCCCAAGTTTCCATTTGGATGGAAGCCATGTATCATATAAAAATGAAAGGTGGAGATTTAGTTGTTATTTTAAATCCTACCTTTAATTTTTAATTATGACATATGGCTTTCATCCAAGTGAGAATTTTGGGGAAATAGAGAGGAGCCTTGTCCGTTTTATTCATGGGAACATTGACTAGACCTTAGAGCACACACCACGTAAATGACAATTGTCGACATAAAAATTCACATTTTTTCTCATTTTTATATAAAAGTATTACTTGCAAATGGATCAGTTCATTAATATTTGACGAAATATTAGGGCAGTTATAAACTTTTTTAATTGGTAGCGTACTCATATAATTGAACAATTATATGCAACTTATTAAAACTTCTGCATATTCATATAATTGAGATATACTGTTACCGAATGTAGTAGTGATTATTGTCTGGTGGAAATTAAAGAAGGAAATAGGTAAATGGATAAGTCAAAGATTTAATAAACACTTTGTTTAGATTTACACAAGTGGGTGAATTAAAGCCTTAAGATTAGATATCTTCAAAAATTACTTCTTTTAGTATGACAATATACATAATATCTACCTTGAAATATTTTGATTGCAACATATAATGAGTTTAGTAAAATATCTAGCTTTATCAAAGGTCATTAAGATTTGAAGAATCCCCTTGTTTTAGTTACTCCATTGACTAAATAATGGAATAGTAAACTTGTTGACATTAGTAGCAATGTATGACAAAATGAGAGTTCAAATGAGGGACGGGATACTGGAAATCGAACTCAGATATTCAATCAACTGAGTTGTTACTATTCCTTTCACAATAAATTGTATATTAGATCCCAAAATTATTAATTCACTAATAATCATTAATGTATTGTCTCAAATTTCTAGTGCCTCCTTTTGCATACAGTAGATCACCAAAACCCTTTTATGAAGACATCGAATTAAAAATAGTGTTCTAACTAATGCAGCACTAATCTAAGGCCCTTTCTTTTCTAATAGAATAAAGAATAAAGATGGAGTGACCCCAACACTCTATAGCTAAGCTAGCACACAACATGACACATATTTTATTTTATTTTATATATGATTAATTAATTGTCCTTTAGTGTGGAAAATTATGTGTAGCCATGTGGGATTAGAAAGATATTTTACATACCCAAAAAAGTTGTAACCATGTTGTTGAAACAAGAAACATGTTCTAACTAGTCTAGCATACATTGGAGGGTAATTGAAATGGATAATTATATTACTCCAAAGAGCAAAAAAAGGTCAAAGCAAAAGAAGAAGGAATATTAGTGAGTGGGGGCTTAAAAATGGAAACATAGCCACTGCATGCAGACACAAGAAGAAATGTACCCATTGGATATCATCAAGATATGAAGATCATATATACTATGGTTTATTTTTGTTACTTTTCCTTGGGAAATAATTAAGTCATGTAGATTTAATACCTTGTTTTTTTTTTTCTTGATTAGGTTAGTGAAAGGGAAACCCACCACACAAAGGGGTGTAGGGAATCTAAATATGGTTGAATGAGGAGTTGGAATCCACTAAAAAGGAAGTAGTCTTTTTTTTTGGGGGGGGGGGGGGGGGGGGGGGGTGGGTTTGATGTGAGGGAAACACATGGATTGTAGAATGGGGACACTAACATGCCTCCAAAGTTTATTGACAACCTAGGTTCTTTCGGACGTGGAAAGATGGAGTCCACTTGATACTTCACTTTCCCCCCAATCACTAGTATTGACACATTCCTAAGCCTTCAATTATTGGTGAAAGGTGGCATGCTCTACCTCCAAGCTACTACCTACTACTCCATCTAGTGAACGGAAACTTGGAGTAATGATAAAGTTTACATGAAATTAATCAATTGTACTCATGTCAGAGTATGTTGTCTTCATCACATTTCTTTAGATTGTGGCTTTTTTCCTAATTTAATTAAGTGATCATGAAATATTTTGTACATCAAATTTCTTATTGGAATGTATAACATTACGAACTTATTTCGATAATGGTAGTTGTGAGACTCGAAAGCATGACTTATCTAGCTCGAATGAAGGACTTTGATTGCTTGTTTTGAATCAATGTTAAAGTGTGTGACGATTTCATCTAAATTGCCTAATCATATTCTCAATATACATTACACTACTTTGAAGTGCATTCTTTTTTTAAATCCTATGTAAATGTGGAATACTTTATTTTATGAAACTTATTTTTTATCCTCTCCTACTACTTGTCTTACCGGCCACTACAAACTCTTTGAAAATATGCCACATTAGATCCTAAATTCTAGTCTATTAATGATGAATTAGTTAATCATTGTCAATATAATATGTACCATTTCCATACCATCTTTTGGTAAATTATTCCCTAATGAACGCAAAATCTTCAAAAACATAGTACATATATAAGTTTATTTCGTAATGATTCCACACTAAGTATGTGAAAAGAAATAATATAATGTGTTATGTGATCACAACAAAATTTTTTTATATATGTTAATCAAATGGTGGAACCAGTAATAGAACATTCGTGGTAGTACTGTAGAAAATTCTACAAACCTCCAATCCAACCACCTTTTTCTACAATGAACATATAGTTTCTTTAATTTTTTTATGATTCTTCAAATTTGAACCATAGATTGTGCAAGACTTGCTAGATTAACGATATTCACTAGGCAAGAATCGTTCTGGTCCCAGATCAAGACGTGAGTCTTGGGACATATTCTACGAGTTTAACATGTTGAAAAGTACATAATTAAATAAATAGAATTTTCACGTGCTTAGTTAATGAAAAATATCAGACTAGCTCGTCATGAATGGGGCATGTTGGAGACACAATTAAATGATAAAGTAAAAATATGCTTTCTTTAACAACACAACTTAATATTTTAGTTGAGATAATCACACACCCTAATACCACTAACTTTTGTGTTGAAGATTCCCACGTCGGATGAAAAGGAGATGGATGCTCTCCTTAATGACATTAGACAATCCTCCCTTTCATCACGAGCTAGCTTTTTTAATTGAGTAAAACCTAAAATCAATTTCTTTATATCGTATTTGATTAGGGTCCATCTCAACTATTGTTTATCGATGTTGGATCTCCATATTAGATTCTGTGTTGAATAGTGCCACATCCAGACGAACAAAAGGATGTAGGTGGTCTCTCTATATGGTCTTGGGCAATTCTTTTCTTATGAAGTTGATTTGGGGATTAAGTTAAACCCAAAATCTATTTATTTATATGCTCAAATATCCATTAATTTGATTGTGAGATCAACAAATCTTGTTCCCGACCACTAAAGCAAACTTGGTTAATTAAGGCAAATATATATATATATATATATATATATATATATATATATATGGAAATGAGATTTTAGGGATTAAAAGTTTGTGGAAGGGGTAAGATAAGATGAGCTAGTGAGTAGGTTAAGGTAAATGTCAGAGGTCTGATGTTAATAGTAGGAGAATGGTCCTAAAAACATACTACGTGTCTAAAATATGTAAACAAGAATATATAATTTCTTGGGAACCGGTCCCCGCCTTGAGGGTCGAGCCATTCCCCAAGGAAGAAGGAGCATTTGTCCATTCTATTGCCTTAAATGCATACAATTGAAACATACAAATTTGCTGTTTGTCTGCTCATTTGCAGGACAATTTGCCGTTAAATATTAGGTACACTAGTATAGTGGTTTTTTTTTATTTTTTTTGTTTTATTTTTTGTTGTTGTTGGCACATGTAAAGAGACTGAGTATGCATGTGACCCAGATGCCATACTTCTGGGGAGCAAATGAAGATGAGTAATGTGTAAATGGATCATTGGTGTATCTGACAACATACTCTATCAAACAAACACACGATAATATTTACTACATATTTGTTTACAAATAGCAAAACAGTTTCTGATACATACATCTTTATGGGTCTTTTTGACTACTTATAAAAAGGATATTCCTTTTACTTTCTCTTTGGTAATAAGCACAATACTATTCTGTCTATAGCAAGGTTCACATTTCACAATGGATTTGAGGTAGCGTGGTTGGAAATTATTATAACGCTTGCTTGATAGAATTAGATAAGAAATAAATTAACATTTTTTGGCTATTAGTTACTCCCTCCGTTTCAAAAAGAATGACCCTATTTTCTTTTTAGTCTGTTTAAAAAAGAATGACCCTTTCCTTTTTTTGGCAACACTTTAACTTTAACTTTCTATGTGGCATGTTTAAGAGCACAAGATTAAAGGGTATTTTTGTACATTTGACATAACTTTAAATTAGAACCACAAGATTAAAAAGTCTTCTCTCTTTTCTTAAACTCCGTTCCAAATTAAACTAGGTTAATCTTTTTGAAACGGAGGGAGTATAATTTTTGGCATCACTGCAACAACAAAAAATTTAATTAATATATTATTAACAAAAAATGCTAAAATATTTACCTCATTTAAAAATTATTATCAATTTTAATATAATCATGATGATAATCAATTGATCCGGATCAGAACATTTCATTTCCTATGCCAAATGGTAGGTGGGATTTGGTCGTCGCACACTTAGAGCTGTAATTAGTATTTATAATTTTCTGTTACAATAATGCATCCTTTAACTAAAGAAGAAATTATTAGTTATGTATAATTATAAACGTGTTATATATAGTCTGACACACTCTTTCTACAATTATCCAACTAGTTTTTCTTGTACATACATAGAAATTTAGTAATTGAAAAATCACTTAATTGAGATGTATAAAAAAATTATTCAAAATCCATTAGTAAAACAGAATTACTTAGAATCTCAATCTTATAAACTTAAAATATTGAATCTGTCTTGAAACGAAACTTTATCTCATAGAGATGCCAAGCAGGACATATGCACATATTTTTTAAAGGACATATGCACGAGGTGATTTATTTGCAATTTGCCTTAATTTATGTTCTAACAACCCATTATTGTAATTTGTGACTATAAAGCCAATTCAGATTAGTTTTAGCTTTAGTAAACAAATCACAACTAGAAGCGCATGCAGTCAATATAGTTTTTAAAAAATTATTTTCAGAATATAAAAAATGTAAAAACAAAGATTAATGTTGGCTGATAACCTACTTCAATATTAAACAAAGCCTGTTGCCTCCCTCTGGAAGGTTAGTCAAACAGGAGTCTATTTGTTTTAAACAAAAGATTTCCTTTTCTATCAAACATATCCTAAATGAAAATTCTGATTTTGTCGCTCCTTCTGTAAGTGCTTTTGATATAATCGAGTTAAACAACACCCGTTGTTTTATCAATTCCAACCCAAAAAGAAAAGGAAAACAAAACATGATTTTAGTTGGAAAACTATATAATGAGTCATACTTCACTATCATATATACTATTATTACATATACATTCAAAATATTACATATTTTACCACAAATTAAGAGTTTTCTATCATATATGGAGGAAGATACACTTAGATACATGTATTTTTTACCAAATACACTCAAATAGGGAGAGAGGCTAACGAGATTCGTTCTATATCCCAGATGCATACGAATCAGACTAGATACACGTATATGTATGTATATAGTGTGATTCGCTAGGAGAGCGACGAGCGAGATGGGAGAGATGTGAGGGAGACAAGCGAGATTTGTTATGTATCCAAAATACATGGGAATCAGCTTGGATAGAATATATTTAGAACAAATTACACCTAATTTTGACATTATGTATCCCGAGATACATGTATCCGGATGTATCTGAATGTATGTGGACGCATTAAAATCTGGTAAGATACGTAATATTGCAAACTAGAGTGTATGTAAATGATTAGTTCCTAAATTGATGTAATTTGTGTAAGTTTCCCTTATATTTTCCAATTTCATACAATTAGGATTGCATTAAACGAAGCATCTAGGAACACTAAACATGTGCAATCGTGCTTAAAGGCAAATGTTACGCCCTCCTTTTCTATTGTTTCATTATTAATGAACTTGCTAATTATAATTAAACAACATCCACTCGACCCTAGACTAAATTTAAAATATATAAGGCTCCCTTAAAAAGTTTTTTTATTTTTTGCTTGATACGACGTTAACTTACCGTAACTGAGGATTATTTTTTGCACTTTAACCAACTAGCTTTTATATTAATGATTGATCAACTAATGTAATCATTCTCAATCTCGTTTTCTTATTAGTCTAATTGTCTTTAATGTATAGACGTTACAGGTTTTGGTTAGTGCACTAAGCAATTTGATTAGTATTTAATTTGGAAAAGGTTCCATATGTTTGGTATAATAGCAATATATTATATATATGTAACACACGTATGATCAATTTAACCTAGACTTGACTTTATAGTCATGTTTGATTTTTTTGGCAACTTCATTTATGTTGACCCGTTTGTATCTTGTTACTGATTTTCAAAGAACGGTGGAACATGAGAGGGACCGAACCCTTACCTTCAAAATATATCACAACATTGATTGTAGTCAATTTCTCAGGTAGAGCAGCACAATCAGATCGCTATGACAATAGAATTAAACATCTAATGAATCATGATTTTTCACATGAAAAGATAACTTGATATATCTCAAAGTTTATTTATTTGAAAGAGCAATCATAAATACTTTTCATCTTTTAAAGAAAAAATTTGAGTTGCAAGTAGTAAATTATTGTGTAACTATTACTAACCGTATAGTACAACAATTATCATAAAATTTAGAGTAACATTTTTTTGTGCAATTAGGAAATGCTATTTTCTTGTCTTATAAAATATTAGTGCATGAAGAATTGAGGACACTACAATAAATTAATAATTTTTCTGCAATAATATAATTGTTACTATATTAAATTCAGTGGCAATGATAAATAGGAGCATTTATAATCAACCTCTTTGAATAAATGTCTCTAATGCCTTTAGTGACTCCGTAGAGGAAAAAAGTTCCAAAATAGGCTCTTATTTTTGAGTTAAGATCCAAATTATCCTCGAGTTTTTACCTAAAGCAGTAATAGTCCTCATGTGTTGCAGCTTTGGTCTTCTCCCAAAATTTTATCTATTTTCCAACATTGATTTTATTCACAATTTATATATGAAATGTTCAATCGTCCTTTTATGTATTTTGTAAAAATAATAATTCCATAAGGGAAGGTGAGAAGAGAAAACCCTGTTTTATTTAGTAGAAGTGATTCTTTTTCCTGATAGTGCAGTGAACTTTTTTTCATAATATTTTTTTGGGAATCTTGTTCTTATTTTGTACAAGTGATATATGTGTACAAGTGCTTATTGTGTATTCTTGTTCTTGATAGTTTTCATTTCTTCTCTGCAAGTTAGTTTTAGTTATTAAATCAAAATTTGTTTATGTGTGCTAATATTTATTTGAATAGAAACATGTAACTTAGTCCTTTAATTGTATATTTAGTGGTGGTTTTTGAGTTTGATACTAACTTTTTTTTTTCTTTGCATGAAATCATTCATTGAAACCTATGGAATCTCCCTTCTGCGTTTTCGTTGGGCTAAGCCCAACTATCTTTTAGTCAGCCGCAACCAAGTCCAGAAAGGACGGATATACAAGTCAAGATGCTGATATACCAAGTCCAAGAAGGACTTATACAAGTTAAAGGAAGTAGATATACAAGTTAAAGGAAGATGATATACAGATCCAACAAGCAAATAAATGGGCCAAAAGCCCATAAAATTCCTTTAGACAAGTCATCTTCCTAAATATGGTCGTTTGTGCCTTAATACAAATTCAATTCGACTATCTTCT
This sequence comes from Solanum sitiens, assembly GCA_016801875.1. Lineage (NCBI taxonomy): Eukaryota > Viridiplantae > Streptophyta > Magnoliopsida > Solanales > Solanaceae > Solanum > Solanum sitiens. The sequence goes on from JABWTJ010000181.1 coordinate 1,568,220, forward strand.
ATATTGTGGTTTATTGTGAAAAATCAAAAATTGGATTTATCTCTCACATTATTTAGTTTTACTTTTTCTAAAAATTAAGCAAAATAATTTTGTACCAAGTTATGTTTATAGGTTTCTTCGAAATTACTTCTTTTTAAAATAAATTATTCTATAAGTTATTAGATAATTATGTTAGTTAAATAGTCGGTAATCACATGTTTATGGATGTATTTAAGTGCGGAAGATCTTCATAAAATATCATTTGAGCCCTTATCTAGATCATTGAAATTTTAAAAGATTATTCGATGGGAAAATTACCTATTCAAGCAAATATATACTACTTATTATTGGTTATAGCTATAGTTTCTGAAAATTACAGCTCGCCTTTAACATTAAGTTACAATTACGTGACGCGATTTTTCAGTTTTGTATAAATGTGTACGCTATCTCTCTTCCTATATATAAGCTCATTCCTTCCCTCTGTTCATATCTTCTTACCTTATTTTTTTCCTTTAATCACTCAAAACAAACTGATTTCAAAATTTAAAATTTTCATCGATTCTTTCTCAAATCGTGCTACGAGATTTTTAGGATTACGATTACGCGATCTTACTTTCTTCCTTCCTTTTCTTAAAAAATTGTATATTATAATTTGTATAAACTTATAAAGTTCAGATCTACATGTGTACTCATTTTTTTTTGTATAAATGCATTTTCGTATATATGCTTTTTCTAATTGTATATTTCTGATGTTTATGTTTGTATACATTATAACGAAATGTCTAGTATTATTATGATTATACAATTTTATAATTTATAGTATATCGGAAAGGAAATCTGATTTTAGGTATTCAAATTGTATACTTGTATATTTTTTTGTTCTTGTTTTGAGATTTCTTTCTCAGTTGTACTCGAAATTGTATAACGTGATTCCAATTGTATATTTATGATTTTTTGTGTTTTGAATAAATTATATTGACTTGTTTAGTTTTAAAATGGTTATACAATTTCAGAATTTACATTACTTAGGAAAATAAGGTTGATTCTATGTATGGCCCTTTTATGTATCCAAATTATATATTTGTTAATATTTTGGGATTTTTGTTACAGTGTATCAAATTGTATAAATTCATAATTGTATTCTGTAATTCAAATTGTATAATTTCTATATTTGTTGTCATTGTATTTCAGATTGTATCTTGTATAATACATTTTTATACAATTTATTAGGCAGTACAATTTATTATCAAACAAGTTCCAATGGTGGTAGACCAGGTATACATTAATAAAGGTATATTGAAGTGTGTAATGAATGAATATGCAATTGCCCAAAGATTTCAATTCAAAACAATTTCAAAGTAGTTTGAATAACAAAGTGTGATTATTGGGTTGATGCTACGAAGGAGTTGTGATGTATTTGCAATGAAGTCTAACGATTTAATATTCTGCAAATTACGACATTGTATACATTTTCTCAACCGAGATTATCGTCATTACCTTTAAAAAATTGAATTCAACTTTGTATACAACTTTGAAAAGAAGCGAATTATACAAAAGATCATTCATATAGCTACGATCAGTAATTATTAAAATTGTAGTTAAGGAGAATAATTACCTTAATTATGAAAGCTATTTCCGTAAGCTGCCCTTATTCAATTGAATTGTTTAAAATAATAAAAGGCTTTCTTAATTTACGTTAAAATAAGCGTAGACTATGTTTTAAGTATTTTTGTAAAAGTTGTAAAAGTTTCTTGAGACATTTCAAAGTAATTTTCCAAAAAGATCAAACTCACAAATAGTGCCGTCAGAATGGCTTAGCTCATGGGGTTGGCCCAACCCAATCCGTTATTGGACTAAGGTTGGAATAGAAGTTTTCAAACCCATTTAAAATCATGGCTTATAAGTCAAGGTCATATAAGCCCTTGGCCCTAGAGGCTTGATCGGGACCGGACTAGGGTCAGCTCATAGGCCGTAACTATTTATTTAAGAGTAACTTACAAAAATTTCACCAGTGTATGGTCTAATTACTCGAACATTACTAGGTTTTAGATAGTACGGCTCTTACTAGATTTTGGTGTGTCAAGTTATATGTATCTCGGGATACATATATGGATTCAAATTAGGTGTAACTTGTTCTAGATACACTCTATCCAAGTGGATTCGCATGTATCTAGTATACATTGACAAATCACGTGTCCTCGCCTCCCTCCCATCTTGCCACTTCCTTATCTTGCTCACGTATCAGAAATGCATCACACTAGATACATGTATATCATGTATCTAGTATCCTAGATACAAGTTGATCACACTAGATTTTTTGCTAGTGTTATTGAAACAACACCATTGTTTGCCATGTTTGTTTAAAATATTCTCCTTTTTTTGATGTCATAGAATTTTCAGTTTGAAAAGAAAAAAAAAAGACAAAAGGGGCTAGCCTGCTCCAGCCCGCGGTCCTTCTAAGGTTAGGCATTTTAAGGCCCTTACAAATGAATGATCGGTCCGCCCTAGCCCATCAAATATTTAGCTCGCGAGGCTTGAACCGGATTGAGCTAGGCTGACCCTCTTTTACAACTCTACTCACGACACAACAAATGTCATTTGTTTAGAATATTTTATTTAATAATTATACATTTTACCTTATTACTAGAATAAAGTTTGCCTCGAACTGCTGAATTGAATACAAAAACAAAATAGATCCAAATAGACATGAATCATATAATCCATTGAATATTTTATTTTGTTTATGATAATTTTGTTTTTGTTAGATCCATGAACTCATACTAATTTTTTTTGTTATATCATTTTATTAGAAATAACAAATCGGGGAGCGAAGAAAGTTGAATATATGAGATGCCATCTCAAATTCTTGTTCTTCAGGATTTCACCTACAAAAGGGTGAGCATTAATTTCTTTTGAAATGATTTTTTCATTTTACAAGAATACAAAATATAAAAAAATAATATGAAGTGAGTTTTATCTTACCATCGCAATTGAAGAGGTTCTAATAGGATGATTGATTTGATCAACTCTTCTTTTCAAGAGTTGGTCGTTGTATTGAAAAATGAAATTAACTAACATGAATTTCAAAAATAAATTGTCATAGAAGCTTCATAGATTGATGTTGTGTCACTAGTATTATTTGAATTATTTTTGACTTAATTGGGGCATATTGATATGAGTGGACATGCTATGGTATGGTACGGTACGGGTATTTCAAAGTTTCAATATTGTAATTTTGGTATTTAATTTTTAAAACGTTATATCATTATCATATCAATTTAATTCAGTATGGTTCAATATTTCGAAGTTCAGTTTCGATATTCTACTATATGGTAAAACGGTAACCATAATTTGTTCAATGTCTAGTAATATATATACTAGTATAGTAGAGTATTGAGACTTCAAAAATTAAAAAAAATGCTCAATTTTATCATACCAACACATTACACATGTAGAACTATATATTCAAAATAAAGTACAAACAACTCCTTTTGTTAATCAATTAAATTTCAATCAGAATAGAATAGTCAAAGTTTTAACCTCTAAACATTTACATTATACTAATACTAGGTTGCATATTTGTTAGTATTTCAATTATATATATAATATTCTTTATATTATTTCTAAATATTAAAAAAATTAAAATGTATACCATATACCGTATCAAATACTATAATATCAATAATTATGGTATCAAAAAATTTGATATGGTATAATAAGTGCGGTATATACTATACTATGCCAACCTAACAAGTAGAGAAATTTCACGTCATTTATATTATTTTGTATTTCCAAAATTTTAATTTGTCCTAAATTATATATACATAACTGAATCAATTATAATAATGGGGCGACTCTTTGAACTATTACATCTTTTTGGCGTTTTAAGTGTTGCTCCATAGAATCTAATGTTTGTTACACTAAGGTCGATTTGAGCATGGATTTTTTTAAAAGTAGAGTTTCATATTGACAATATGTTATAAAACGATAAATCAAAAAGATAAATATTGTTGACAAAGGTAGAGAGAATGGCAAAAGAAAATTATTTCCCCCGAGAGATGAAATGTAATGAATTAATGAGAATCCAATAGGAGAAAACTAATTGAACTTATATATAAAATTTATTTATTACATAATATCAAATATATAGGTCCAACCTAATATTTACTTTCAACCGCTATTAGCAGAGGTGAAAAATGGATGGGTTGGACTAAATTCGAGTGAATCTAGATAAGTCGAGTTAATAAATGAGTTATTCATCCACTCAAAAGTTATTTGGGATGAAATGAATTGGGATTATTTATGTTATAATGCGGTGTCACGATTCGAGCCTACATTCTCGAGTAGTCAACACTCGAGGACCATTGTTGATCCTCATGCAACCCTTGTCCTAGCCGATTACTTAGCGGGAGACTTATCCAAGCGATAATAGGCTTAAAAACAAAATTTAGAACATTGAAATCAAAGTAAATACTTAACTCAAACTGTCTTTAAGATACTCAACGACATAAGTATAATAGTTCACAAAAACATCTCAAGGAAAAGTAAATACTAAGAGACTCTTCAACTCTATCTATCTATGAAGCCTCTATTATTCAAGATGAATGTTGGTACAAGACTCATGACATCGCAATACCATTGATAAGAAAATAAATGTGAAGTCGCCCAAACTGCAAGGAGGCTCACCCGAGCTATCGGAAGTGTAATCTGATCTTCACAAAGTACATATCAATGATCCTAAATGAAAGGACTGCAAGAGATAAAATATACTCAAGCTGAATGTAAAGAAATAAAGGATTTAAATCATTTAAAACTTTATAAAATACTTACTCATCTCTGAACTCAGTATAACAACTGTTATATGAATATACATTTAACTATATTGGAAGATTCTTTAACTGGCAATCATCACTATGAGTTATGTAATGATACAATGTCTTGTCCACACCATAAAATTGTCCTATATCGTACCGTGATATAGAACCTCTCAACTGAGTGGATCCCACTAAGCTCTGCCCGAAGGCAAGATTCATCTAAAAAATATGATATTGTACCCATGTAGGCAAGACATGGTTTATAGGGGTTGTAAGTTGTCTAAACTCTCTCATATATCAGTGCTTAATATTAATCCCAATAATATATACTTTTTCTCAAATGTATAAAACAATACTCTTTATATGGTTTGCGATAATTGTTCAAACTATCCTCTTAAAAGAGGTAACTGCACTGAAATATCTCTGAAACTCATTACTCATTTAAAAAATAAGGCGTCTCTTTGTTCAATATAAAAGTACATTTTAGGTTGAAGTAATTACTCAAAAAGAGTCTCATTAAGAGGTAACTGCTCAGTACTCAATCTTTCTGAAAACTTCTATAATTTTTCTCAAAAATATATTCTCTTTCTTTATGTAACAATGAAACATTTGAGAAATACGTAGTTCCCTTGTATTCTTACTTAAATCTTGGTAAAGCTCTTTCTCAAACTCCACTTTACTTTCTCAAAACTCAGTTTAAAAGTTGTGTTTTATTTAAAAGATTCTTAATAAGAACTCAATGAATACTAAAAAAAATAGGGCTCATGTTGTAAAATAAATTTGAACAATCAACTCAATAATCTCAATGCAAGATATAACAATTCAATAATTAGGAAATAGAATTTAATAATTAGTAACTCTAGAGCTCATAACTCAATATCAACTCATTTCAACAATACTCAAATCTAAGGATATAACCTCATATTACTCTTTTACTGATTTGAAAGTAGATGTCGAGCGTGAAGATGAACTCCAACACTATGATAGCCTTACATACGTGGAAGATCAAAGTTCTTGGAGAAATCGACGAAGCACGAAAACGCTCAAACCAGTAGCTTTTCTCCTTTTGGAACCTTTTTCTAGTGACTTGAAGTGTTAATGAACATAAAATAAATTGATTAACACTTTCTAAGCCCTTAAACAAGTGAAAAAAATAATTGTTTAGACTTAGAGTAGGGGTTAAAACGGTGTATTTTTGTTGGAATGAGAAAGATTTTGATAATTGACAAATACAGAAACAGATGAAAGAAACAGGTTGTGCGATGTGTTCCTTACAGATCCAATCCGACTTGGATAAGGAGAACGTTAACCTCGCAAATTAGAAAATCAAAGCCAAGTTGTTGGAAGTTGTTATCCGGTTCGAGTTCGTGTTGCTGCCTAATCTGAGTAGGAGAAGGAGTCGAGTTTTTGTTGCTGTCCAATCTGATTATAAAGGAGACTATTTTGTTGTCTATTTAAGGAAACCTGATGTAAGTTTTCCTGAGGCAGCGACTACTTAATTAAGGAAACTTGCGTTCGAAAACAATTTTTGTAAGCTAATAAAGGAAAATCACGTAAGAAATTTCCTTTCAATCCAAAGTAAAAAGAGAAGTCCTAATGCTACAAGAATTCTAAGGGGGCTATCTGTTTAAGGAAAAATTGTTGGAAGAGTTTATGTATCCACGTTAAAGAAGAAATAAGCAAATAACAATGTTTTCTTATTTAATTAAGGAAATCTTTGTGAAAGGTTTCTTATTTAATTAAGGAAAAGTTTGTGTTATTACTTGGTTAAGGATTACATGTTGCAGCAGCAAGGGTAGAAACCTAATCCAAGTTGTATGCTACAAAGTCTTGATACGGCAGCAAGTTGAAGAAGAACGTATAAGCGGTTGCGGCTGAACGTGTTATTTCGACGACTGACAAAGATGCATAATGGAGCAAACTTGATTCAAACATAGAAGGAAGATTCCAAACTTATGTGTAGCTTGATAATTGTTAGAAAGCTGACTTAATGTAGGAAAACTACTTCCTAGTTGGATAAGGGAAAAAGTAGCGTAATTTGTTAATTGTTGCGGCAAAACTAAATAAGAAGTCCAAGTTGAGTTCAACAAGGTTTGTGTAGCGGCAAAGACAAAGTTGAATCAAACAAGGACTTGCTAATTTTCTGATCTATAAATAGGGAGCTATTTTCATCAGAAAAGATTACGCACTTACATAGAGAGAAGATCAAAACACGATCAAGAGGTTTGAGAGACTTTTGAGATTTATTGGGAGTGTTGCCAATATGTGAGGAAAAAGTTGTAAGATTGTAATTAAGAGTTTTGATTACAATCTGAGTTTTGTGAGTAGGAGTTGTTCGACAAGTTGTAGAACTTGAAGGACATTAGAAGATATAAAACCGGGGATTGTTGTGTCTTTGGATAACTACAAATTAGAGTTTATAATTCCTCAAGGAATTAGAGTTTATAATTCCTCAAGGAATTAGAGTTTATAATTCCTCAAGGAATTTGAGTTTATAATTCCTTAGGTTACATAGTTTTATAATTTGTTGTTGATGTTCAGAGTTTAATGAAGTGAAGTTAAATCCTAAAGAGGTGTAGGTCGTGGTTTTTACCCTTATGAGTTGGGGTTTTCCATGATAAAATATTGTGTCATTATTTTATTTGTTTTACAAAGCGTAACTGCTATAATTTGCAAAGGAACATATAGAACATACTTGTTCTTTAGGCAAATTTGGGGGTCAGAATTTCAACAAGTTTAAATACCAAACGCATAGGGAAAAGATCAAAATGACTGCAACTTAAAAAACAGACAGAGTGCCCTTGAAGGAAGGTTTCTATCACGACCCGATTTCTCAAATCATGATGGCACCTACTATAACTCACCAGTAGGTAAACCAATCCATAACCCGGAACAACACGTAATGGGTCTGAGGGTAGAAACTATACTAAAATAGGCAAAATTTACTATAACAATATAAACAAACCAAAATATATATACAAATAAGGATCTCTCCCAGAACCTGAAAGTCACTAGTACAGAGCTACCAACAAAACGAGTACAAGCCCCAAAAGTGGACCACTAAAACTAGACTATCTCAAAAGGTAAAAGAAAAGTTTATATATATATATAAATGAAGACAGAAATAGTACAAAACGTTGTGTGCTCAACCCCGTCTCCAGACCAGACTGCTCCAAACTCGATCAACGCTGATTACTAGTGCTCGGACATAAATCATGAAAATAGATGCTGAGCGTAACATGAGTACCAAATAACAGGTACCTAGTAGGCATCATACGCTGACTTAACTTGAAAAGTAAAGCAATATGAAAAGACTGATTCACATAATTAGAGGTCAAGAAGGGAAGTCTAAGTAACAATGGAATGCACACGAGTGTAGAAAGAACTAACTAAAGTAATATATAAGCTAACTACACCTAACTGGACCCCCATAAGCCCAGAAGGTACACTCGTGCGCAAGTTTAAATAAAACCCGAATAGACCCCATAAGCCCGACGAATACACAAAATAACTATAACTAAGGAGAATAGAACCCACGGCCAAAGAACATCAAACCAGATGCTCAAAACCAATTTGTAGAATTTGACGGTATGGAGGTCGGGCCTCGAACCGGACGCTCACCAGAATTACATAAGTAGTCAATCACAAATATAAGTAACTGAGGTCGTACCTCTAACCAGATGCTCTACATAAGTATGCGGATGGTCGAGGCCAGACCTTGAACCGGATGCTTTTCGAAAATTATCAAAGAAGTCGAGGTCGGGCCTTAAATCCGGATGCCTGACAAAGGTGTCAATATAGCTACTGAAAGAGTCTCTATCTATCCATAATAATAAATACCCGTTTTACACTATCCACACTTAGCCAATCAATGTAAGTCCTTGAAACCGAATCGAAAATCAACTTTGAATTGTAGAGCGGAACTCATTGTCACCGATGTAACTCGTCGTAACATCGATGAAGTAAGAATAAATATCGCCGGAGCGAGCTCATCGTCTATTTAAGGACCAAACTATCATACTCAAGTCTGCTACACCGGTCTACAATGATTTAAGTCGACCGAGCAAGGTCGAGGCAAAACTAAGTCCTACCGGTTTCGAATCATGCATTTCTAAGGCAAGCTCTAGTCAAACCTAAACTAAGGCCCAACATACTTCCAATAAACAATATTCAAACATACAAGTACTCCATATAGCAAAGAAGGTCAATTAATAACATACAACATGCTCACAATTATCCGACAATTCTCAGAAATAGGTCCAAAACATAATTTCTAACACCTATGCATGATTCAATAACTACCCAAACCATATCCCAACTAATCAACATGCATTCACATGTTCGAGTTCAATCTAAGAAAAGAAAATTGTAGCCTACCTGTATGCAGATCACGCGTGCTCCAAAAATCACTTTTTCGGAGCTTTTCCTTTCCAAATGGCCTCAAAACGTTGATACCCTATCAAAAATAGAGTCACAACGTTATTACGGTCGTTTAGACACTAAAATCGCAAGAAACGAAGACGGGCCAATTTCGCGGTCAAAATGGGAAAGATGGAACTCGCGTTGAAAATTCCAGAATTAGCCCAAAATATAGGTCCTAAACAGCTCTCGAAACTTGTGTTCCAAATTGGAACACAATTTGAGGCTCGAAACAGTCCCAACACGAACATGCAACCAAAAACCCAATACTACGCTAAAACTCAAAACAATGCAGCAGCTATTTACAAGAATTTATCATAAATGAAGGTCCAACTGCTGAAACCAATCACACCACGACGATCATAATGAAAAACCTCACAGTATAGGCTCTTGAATCACCAGATTCGGACCTAAAATGGACAAGAAATCATCTTCTAAAAGCTTCCCAAAAATTGAACTCGAAAATGAGCTATGACAGCAGTTAAAACACAATTTCTACCTTCAAAGAGACTTCAAATGTGAATTTCAACCACGCCAACACGTTCTGCTCGAAAATTCACTCAAGTTAGCCTCCTGAATCGCCAAAATCGGACCTCTATAGCTCAAGATATAACACTTTTAAGAAGAGGACTGAAGCTGAATTGGGCTTTTATAAAAGACGAAATTGGTCGCTAATAATCCTAAAAAAAATAAAAAATTTTGATCTCTAAAAGGGCTGCACCAGATTTCAGCTTTGGCTAATTTCTTCAAAGTCTCCGATGGGGTGCTCGGAATCCGTTCGGAACCTGATAAAAATAAAACAGATATGCTACCCTACTAAATTCGATATTCCGGACTCAACGGTACAGTCAAAATTTTCATCAAAGGTCATCTCGATAAAAAGTGAATCCCACTTCTGTCACGACCCGAAAGCACCCCCTAGAAGTTAGGGAAAACCTTCGAATCGTGACCGGGCGTACTTGACCCCTTTGGGGTCTCGTACAAGCCCTCTAACTAGCATTCATAACATAAAGCATGAAAAGTAGTGCGGAATTAAAACTTTTCACGATAATAATAAATAAAGGAGTCTTTTCATAAATACTAGGAAATCTTATCGTCACAAGCCAACTTAAAGACACGACTTAGAATCTTAGGGACACGGCCCTTTACAATAGAGTAAATACATTTTTAAGTCTTAATAAGGAAACTAAGAAACATAAAAACTATGTCCTCGAATATATGAGGACATACCCAAGTCTTGAGAGATAGAATTCCCAAGCTTCAACTTCGATCCTCCAAAGGCTTCCAACCTATACTCATAAGGTATAAAAAGTATGGGGTTAGTACAACAATGTACTAAGTATGGCATATGCAAAAACATGCAAAAAGGGACATTTTAGTAAAGATAGCTTTTTATGCAATTCAAATATAACCTTCATGAATCTAGAAGCAAACCCACATAAGAATCAACAATTAACACTTTATGGCTATCTTACCAAACTTAAAGTAAACAAAAGGAACATTTCAATTAACTTTGCTAAACTTGCAATAAAATTGAATAAAGCATCATAGTGAACATTTTGAATTCTTACAATGAAGACCTTACAGTGAAAGGCACGGTCCAAGTCATATGAACCCTTTTTCTTTGAAGTTGCCCTAACCCAAGGTTATTCTAAGACTCCCTAAGGTGAGCCAAGAAGGGACTCTCATTACACCTCCCTTCAAAGCACACCAAAGCGACCCTTAAAACTACCTAATCTTAGGCTTACTTCGTTAGAAATCAAATCCATGCCCTTGGCTAACATATGCAAAACACTCATGGAAATATAGGTCATACCAAGTGCAATGTGAGAGTAACATCCCATACTACCACTCCCACTTGGTACTCCTAATGGATTCCATTTACTCAAGTACTCCACAATAATCCTCCATAACACTACACCATAGTACTCATTCACACGGATTTCATGAAGGTACTCTTCTCCCATAGTAGGTATAGGTCACACCAAGTGCAATGTGAGAATAGCATCCCATACTACTACTCCCACTCAATGCTCCTACTTGGTAACTAATGTGGATTGAGCACTTCACGACATACATACACAATTTCAATAATACACAAGATAATTAGTTTCAAATCAATTCTTTTGTGGGAGTTAGCTTAACCGACAAAGACCATGAGAGCTAGACATGGAATCCCGATATTAACCCCTATCGGATGAGGGATCCTTACTTGTCTAGTGTAAGGTCATGCTTCTTAGCGTTTACATGGCTTTTCCAATAGCTACACCTATGCGGGCACATATTAAGGGATAAGGAGATTGTTACTAAGTAACTCACTCTCTACTAACGAGGAGTACTCATCTCAAGAGGTACTTTGGATTACAACATCTCAACTAACGAAGTGCAATCCACCTCCCCTTCATATCCTCTCGGTGCTAGGCATAACTCCACACGGATTTCTCAACATAATAGTCTATCTTAGAAAGCTCACTAGGAAATGGAGAGGTTGTTACTAGACACTACATCTCAACTCACGAAGTGTGTCCACCTCAAGATTTCCCCTTTTTGCTCAACTTGACATAATACAAATCTTAAAAGAGTGTGTGTGTACATGTGCACACCTTGCATATAAGCATCATTTCATTATCATCAAGTTCTACTCATACTTTAACCTTGATTCATCAAGCTACACACTCTACATACTTCTCATAATCATATACTTCATTTAGACATAAACTAGGTCAAACATGCAATTCAAGCTACATCAAACACAACACAAGACCCATTTCCAATATATCTTCATTTCACATATTAGACCTTCAAGATCACATACTCAAACCATACTAAGTAACATCAAGTTCATCAATTAGCACCGCCACCCATAAGGTGGACCATACCACTCAAATAGCAATTCATAATAAGAATTATACAATGAGAGCAACTCATCAACAAATCAAACCATCATTACCCATAAGCAATTTATCAATATTTCACCATATTAAGGCCCTTAGAGCAGTAGCTACACCAACATGACAAATACAAGAAGACCCAAGTTCATACCCTACTCAAATCATGCTCACATAACCCATTTTCAAGTCAAAATTTGAAGTATGCATAAACAAGAGTTTCATGGAGTTTTAACATCAAAACCATCTATTCAAACCAAGATAAATACATTTAAACCATTAGAACTTAGTTACAAGAAGACCCATAATAGAAATCAAAGTTTAGAAGAAGTTGAGTTTAAAACCCCTTTTTGAAAACCATTTTGGAAGTTGGCTTCTTGAATGGAAAGGTATTCAAGAATGGATACCATACCTTTATGAGAAAGAAACCCACGAATTTGATGAAGAAACAAGTCCCAATCTGTCCTCCTATCCTTCCTTGACTTCTAGCTTCCAAGAGAGTTGAGAGAGTTTTCTTGAGAGAAAGAGAGAGTTGGATCTTGAAGTGAGAGGGTCTTGTCTAGGTCTAGGGTTTAAAACTAATTTAATATAACCTAAAAACACCAAAATTATACACCTAGGGTCTTATAAGACTTGGGGTGTATTTACATAAAACACCCCAAGTTGGCAGCCTTAAGTCGTGCACTGGCAGGCCTCGTCGACGAGACCTCCTCGACGGACCGTCACGTTCACCACGGACCGTCATGGGGTCCCGTCGAGGAACACTTGGCTCCAACTGGAGCCTGTCCAAGTTCCACTCTCTGTCACTCGTGACGCCCTGGATCGACGGACCGTCCTGAGTGCAACGGACCGTCGCCATGGTCGTCGTGAGCCACTGATGGGCAGACTTTGCCCAAGTCTTGGGCCCTTCATCTAGGGCCCCTTGTGGGTCCTAGGTGGGGTCGTGCCCGGACGTCAAACCCCTAAACTAAGTCGTCTAGGTCTAAGGAACATCCAACGCATGTTTCAAGTAAAACGAACACATAAAACTCATCCAAACTCGCCAAGACATACAAGTACATTCTAAGGCATACCATCCGAACGTCATGGACGTTTTTGGTCGATTGAACTCCAAACTTAACCAAACTTTGCACACTGCCTAAGGACACCAAACTAACTCCGTTTAACTTAAAATTAACTCAAGAAACAACCATGAGGCTCTAGTTCACCTTAGTTCATTTTGGGGCGTTATAACTTCCATCAGCCATTTTAAATCAAAACCACATAAGGCTCGGAAAAATATCGGAAATTTCAGGACACAAAAGAAGGGTCAAAATAGACCAAACTCGACATTCCGGAGCTAGCTGCATTGACAAAATTCTCATTCGAGCGCGTTTACTCAGAATGTTGACTAAAGTCAAACTTAGCCTTAAACTTAAAGCTAAAATGCCTAATTGCACCAACTCACACTGAAAACTTCGGGAGTCGTGTCGACCATGCTTCTAGCCTAAAATGACCCTTCCGAAGCTGATGGAATCATCAGAACTGGATTTTGATGTCATCTTCTAAAACTTTTGATCGAAAATGATCGTTCAAGGTTTGTAAGCTCCAAAAACACTAAAACTCGCTCAATAACCAAACGAACGACCAGGTGACCTAACTGTCAGTCCCAGCAAGTCATAAATGACTTGGGGTCTCTATAGGAAAGCTCTAAACGACGCACAAAAGACAAAACACAGAAATGACCAAGAGGGTTATTACAGTTTCACGGTCTATTTAAGGCTCTGTGGTCCGTGAAACTCTTCATGGGTCGTATAGTCGTCTGTGGAGAATTCGTCAGTTCGACATAGCTCCACTAAAATTGGCATAACGTTTTACTCTGAACTCAAATGAGGCAAACTTGGTGGCTTTTGGAAAGGTGACTCAAATATCTTTAATTTGATAGGTCACGGTCCACCTAATTCATTATGTGCTGAGACATATAATTGTTCGAAGTTGACCCAAAATTTAAAGGTTGATGGGTGACTTATACGGACTCCTAAACGGACTATACAAGCCACCACGGGCTGTCTATGGTTCCCTCCAGGTCAGCCCCACCTTGGAAGCCCTGGATGGTTGGTCACCTTGCCCTAAACGGTCCATATAAGGAGTCGTGAAGGGTACATGATCCATTTTGGGTATGTGGACTTGCCCGTCAACCCTCTTTAGCTCGTCTCAAAGTTTGAGATGTCACATGAATGATTCAAATTTTAAGAGTGAGTTGCGATATGTTATAGAAAGATTCATGTTTTAGCTTATAAATTTTTGGGGTGTTAGATGCATGTCACAACTCAATTTACTCAATTCATACTATGTCTTAGTTGTCTAATCAACCCAAAACCCAAATTTTAACAAGTTATAACTTCATGAGCTAATTTTGTATTCTCATTTGACTATTGGTCAACTCTAATACTCCTTTCCTTATTTACTAGTCAAATTTTGATTTGTCATGAGCTAATTGTGTTCTTATTTGACTATCGGTCAAGTCTAATACTCCCTCCATCCTTATTTACTAGTCAACTTTGACTTGACACAATTATTAATAAAATAATAATTGATAGAGTGAGTTTATCATTTTACCTTTACTAATTAATAAGGTCTCAAACATATTTACTCAATATATTTTTCAAAGACATTAATTCATTGTTAATAATTGAATGTGTAATAGGAAAAAAATGTTCTTCCTCGATTTGTCCAAAAAAAACAAATTAAAAATTAAAAATTGTTTCACAAGTAAATATAAATGGAGGGAGGACTAAGTATTACAATATGAGAACTTGTCATTATTTTCAATTACATAAATGAGAAAAATTTCTTTAACTTTGCAATTGAAATATATATATATATATATATATATATATATATATATATATATATATATATATATATATATATATATATATATATTAATGAAATGCATAACTATTATTCATCTCTACACACATTTGAAATGCAATAAATTATACTGTTAGATTGAAATCAAACTGTTGAGTTTTATTTGCACTATTTTCTTACCATAAATAGATTTTTCTTTTAGA
Organism: Solanum sitiens; assembly: GCA_016801875.1. Taxonomy (NCBI): domain Eukaryota; kingdom Viridiplantae; phylum Streptophyta; class Magnoliopsida; order Solanales; family Solanaceae; genus Solanum; species Solanum sitiens. The sequence goes on from JABWTJ010000181.1 coordinate 1,583,376, forward strand.
AAAGATTTTGGATTGACTAATCTTTTTTCAGGTAGGAAAAGGTTTAGGACTCTATAAATAGAGGCATGTTCCTTCTAACTTAATCAGCATTCACGACGTAATCTTAAGGGCTTTGAAAGTTTTGGTTAGGGGAGAATTTGTGGGTCACAAGCTTGATACGTTATCACTTGTGTGAACCTCCCATGTATTTCGAGTGTATTGGTTGAGGTTGTTTCTCTCTGTATTTTGTACTTTCATATTTATAGTGGATTGTTCATCTCCTTTGTGGACGTAGGTTGATTGTTCGAATCACGTCAAATCTTTGTGTCTTTCGGTGTATTTCTCGTTTGTCTTCTTACTCATGGCCTTTCAAGGTATGCTTTGCTAGCTTCCGCATTTACACCTGCTTATTTTCGATCCTAACATAAACAACAACAAAAAACTAATATTGCTAGTTATCCTCTGAATTCATTGGACACTTTTAAAAAAATATTTTGATCTTAGTTTAAACTTTTTAGGGGATGAAGTAAATATTATGTATTGTTTCAAATGCTGAAAGACACTCTCATCTATTGATGCATGAGTTATTTATACAATACGAATTCATAGGATTACTAGTAAGTTAAGCTTCGTTTGTTTTTGTTTAAAATTCAATCTAACAATATAATGTATTGTTTTGATATTTGGATATCTAATTCAAGAGAAACTTGTCTAAAATTATCTATTGAAAGGTTTTTTTTACCTTCCCTAGGAGCTCCAATCCCTTTTGCTCTCTTGGTGATTCGAACTCGCAATCTTCGAGTTGAAAGAGAGGAGTACTTACCATTTGAGCAACTCAGAGGAGTTGGAATATAGAGATGATTAATAATTATGCATTTCAGTCTTTCCTTTTTTTTTTTCTTCTTATTTTCAATTGCTTATATTTATTTTCAATTAAGAGGTACATAAATAGCAAAATGTTTAAATTGCAAACATGAGAGAATTTTTACTCCATCTGCTAAACAATTAAAAATGGGTCAACCGGTTTTCTATAATGGATGTATGGTATTGTATCTAAAATTGGATTCTTAATAAATGACACGTAAATTTTAGTTGACTTTTGAATTTTTTTTTCTTAGTTTTAACTTTGATGAAAATATGGGCATAATTTATTACCAAATTGACCAGAAAAATTCAAATGTGAGATATTTCTACAAATTGAATGACCTTTGAGAAATTAACTCCACTATATCTTTGACCATGTGTTATGTAATCTAATTCCAAGAAATTATAAATAGCCTTTTATTCTTGTGATGAATATCATTAAACTACAAAAGAGAAAAAGAATTATTTTTTTTCTCAACATGAATTCTTGCATCACAATTTTAATCATTTCATTTTTGTTTATCTTGTCCTTGAGTGGAATTGTTGCTACTACTTCTACTAAGGGTCCTTTAACTCGTTATGAAATTTGGATTGTAAGTGACCTCCCTAATGGAACAAATCCTTTGTTTGTCCATTGTAGGTCCAAAGACAATGATTTAGGAAGTCATTTTCTTAATCCTGGACCTGAGGGTTTTCATTGGCATTTTCGTGAGAATATTTGGCAGACAACTTGGTTCAAGTGTGAATTTGTTTGGGTTACTAAGACTATAACATTTTATGTTTTTGAAAGTGAATCAAACAAGTGTAGAGGTCGTGGTAATATATGTTATTGGTTAGTTAGGGAAGATGGATTTTATTTTGCAAATTATATCAACCCTTTTCCATATGACTTAAAACTCATGGTTTCATGGTGATATACATGATCAATAGTACCAAATATCAATACTCATGACAATTGTACGAGTATGATAAAATATCAATATATTTATGAATTGTAGTTTTCTCATGATATATATCAAATCACATATGATGATTATTCATGAATAGTAATTATTATTTCCAACTCAAAAGACTAAAATATGACTATGTGTTTGACTTAACTATGATCGCTTGAAGTTTGGTTGTAGTGGGGTCTAGGGGCTGAGCTAGCATAGAGTTAGAGGGTTTGGATAGATGAAAATATTACTATTTATATATGGTTAACATTATTTTTTACGTATATATAGTAGATATTGAACCCCTTCGATTAGATCGTAGTTTACTTTTGCATCCTCTTATTAAAAATCTTAGATCCACCACTGGTAGGGTCAGTGATGTTTCTTTGGGTGAATACGATGATAATTTGACAACTTCTACTCCTCTTTTTTTTAGTGGGAGATATGTCTTGTTTTAATGTTTGGTATTCTCTTAGAAGCTCTTCGACATATTTAGACTAGTTCCTAGAAAGGAGTTTTGTGTATTTTACTAAAGTACTTTTATTTTTATCACTACAAAAAGGGTCATTTTGTGAAGGTTTTTTTATCGATTTGTGGGAGTTTTTGTTGGAAAAACGCGGACAAACACAAAAATATATATGGTAAAAGTAATGGAAATAAAATGAAAAAATAACGACACCAAGAATTTTACGTGGAAACCCTTCTGAATAAGGGAAAAAACCACGGGCCAAGAGGAGCAACTGATATTACTATAGTAAGGAATTTTACACTGTGTAGTCACGAATACAATACTCAAAGTGACTACTACACACTCAAAAGGAACAACACTCTTTTGGTTTCCGTCTTACTAAAATATCGCTCACACTCTATTTTTCTTCACAGACTATTTTTCTTGTATAGTCTATGGAATACCTCACTTTGCTCTCAAAATGGTTTTTCTCTCTAAGTTGATGTGTTCTACAAATGAGCAAGAATGCTCTATTTATAGAAGGATAAAACCATGCCTATGTCACTAATGACATAGGTAAATATAGCAAAGTCAAAAATAGATTGCAAATCTTACCAATTTGCCTACTACCAAGTCTTAATTTTCAACTCTTATTACTATTCCTTTTTAACAATTACTTGTACCAATTGAATAGCTAAAGTTGACCAAAAAATGGGATGGATTCAACAAATCTCCCCCTCCAGTCCCATTTACTGGAAGAAGGTATCTTCATCTTCTTTAGAGAGAGCTCATACCCACAAGTTCTTTGCATAAATCGAACTTGTCTTTCGGTATCGTCTTGGTCAGCATATCTGCAGGATTTTCACTTGTGTGGATCTTTTTGACGTGAAATGATTCACTCTCCACTTCCTCACGAATCCAATGATATCTGACGTCGATGTGTTTTGTTCTTGCATGGTACATGGAGTTCTTGCTCAAGTCTATTGCACTTTGGCTGTCACAATAGACAATATACTCCATTTGATTCAAACCAAGCTCTTGATGAAATCGCTTTAGCCATATCATCTCCTTGCCGGCTTCAGTAGCCGCAATATACTCAGCTTCAGTTGTAGATAGTGCAACACACTTCTGCAACTTTGACTGCCATGATATAGCTCCCTCTGAAAAAGTAAACAAATATCCAGTAGTGGATTTTCTGTTATCAAGGTCACCTGCCATATCAGAATCTGTATAGCCTTTCAAGATTGGATTTGATGCTCCAAAACACAAATATTATCTGAGCTTTCTCTAAGATACCTGAGTATCCACTTCACAGCTTTCCAATGCTCTTTTCCCGGATTTTCGAGAAATCTGCTCACAACACCAACTGCGTGAGCAATATCAGGTCTAGTGCACACCATTGCATACATTAGACTTCCGACGACGGAGGAATATGGAACTTTGGCCATGTTCTCTTTTTCCTCCCTAGCTGTAGGACACATCTTCTTGCTAAACTTCATATGACCAGCAAGAGGTGTACTAACAGGCTTAGCATTCTTCATATTGAAGCGCTCCAGTACACGTTCAATGTACTTCTTCTGGGACAAATAAATCTTCCTTTTATCTCTAAGACGAGTAATTCTCATGCCTAAAATTTGTTTGGCATGACCCAAGTCTTTCATAGAAAAAGACTTACACAACTCTTTCTTCAGCTCGTCAATCTTGAAAGTATTCTTGCCCACAATCAACATATCATCCACATACAACAGGAGGATGATAAAATCATTGTGAGAAAATTTTTGTACAAATACGCAATGATCTGAAGAATTCTTCTTATAGCCTTGCTCCCCCATAACAGATTCAAACTTCTTGTACCACTGTCTAGGAGCTTGTTTTAGGCCATAAAGACTCTTTTTGAGTTTGCACACAAAATTTTCTTTACCTTCTACTTTGAAGCCCTCAGGTTGTTCCATATAAATCTCTTCTTCTAGGTCACCGTGAAGGAAAGCCGGCTTCACATCCATCTGCTCAATCTCTAAATTAAGACTAGCAGCCAAACCTAGAACTGTGCGAATCGAGGACATTTTCACAACAGGAGAAAATATTTCGTCAAAGTCAATACCTTTCCTTTGACCGAATCCCTTAACAACCAATCTAGCTTTGTACCTGGGCTTCAAGTTGTGTTCTTCAACTTTAACTTTGAACACCCACTTGTTCTTTAAAGCTCTCATGCCCTTGGGCAATTTTACCAACTCATAAGTGTGGTTCTCATGCAAAGACTTCATCTCATCTTGCATGGCTTCAATCCATTGATCCTTGTGCTCATCTTCCATGGCCTCCTCATAACATTCAGGTTCTCCCCCGTCAGTGAGTAACACATACTCATTGGGTGAATAACGGGAGAAAGGAAACCGCTGTCTTGTGGACCTCCGAAGCGAAATATTTGATTCGTCCACAACTTCATGAGCAACAGGATCATCAATAACAATATCGTTGTTATTATCAACATCAACATGTTGATTCGATACATGATTCCGGGCGTCACCATGATTATCAAGCCCAACAACATCATGCACACTTGTGTGAGGAACGTCATCATGATGAATTATACCATCAAAACTTGAAGATTCTACCTTCTCCGCTTTGTCAATATCTTCAATTGTTTGATTCTCCAAGAAAATAATATCACGGCTTCTCACAAGTTTCTTTTCAATTGGATCATATAGCCTGTAACCAAATTCATCTAGGCCATATCCAATGAAGATGCATTGCCTTGTCTTGGCATCTAACTTTGACCTCTCATCTTTTGGCACATGTACAAAAGCTTTGCAACCAAATACTCTCAAATGGTCATAGGAAACATCCTTTCCAAACCAAATACTATTTGGTACATCACTTTGCAAAGCAACAACAGGAGATAGATTAATAACATGTGCAGCGGTCAATAAAGCCTCACCCCAAAATGAGTTCTGCAACTTTGCTTCAGAAAGCAAACATATAACTCTTTCCATCAAGGTCCTGTTCATCCTCTCAGCCAAACCATTAAGCTGAGGAGTCTTGGGAGGAGTCTTCTGGTGTCTAATACCTTGATTCTTGCAGTATTCGTCAAATAGTCCACAATATTCACCACCATTATCAGTACGAATGCATTTCAGTTTCTTTCCAGTTTCTCTTTCAACTGAAGCCTGAAACTGCTTGAAGACACCTAACACTTGGTCTTTCGTCTTCAAGACATAGACCCAAAGTTTTCTCGAGCAATCATCAATGAAAGTGACAAAGTAGAGTGCACCACCTAATGTCTTTGTCTTCATTGGACCACATAAATCAGAGTGCACCAACTCAAGCAACTCTGTCTTTCTCGAAGGAGGGTAGGACTTAAAGGAAACTCTATTTTGTTTACCAGCCAAGCAGTGCTCACACTTTTCTAATTTAGTACTTTTGAAATTTGACAATAATTTCTTCTTGGCTAGAACATTAAGTCCTTTCTCGCTGATGTGGCTAAGCCTCTTGTGCCATAAAGTTGAAGAGCTATCGCTCTCAACCGCATTCACCATATCAACACAAGCAGAGGCCGTAGTCTAGTATAGACCATGACGTTTGTTACCACGAGCCACAACCAAGGAACCCTTGATGAGCTTCCATTTTCCATCACCGTTGGTACTAACATATCCTTCATCATCTAAAATACCAACAGAAATTAGGTGCAGACGAACATCAGGAGCATGTTTCACATTGTTCAAAACTAGTTTAGTTCCAACACTAGTTTCCAAACAAATTATACCAATACCAACCACCCTAGAAACAGTCTCATTACCCATACTCAAAGTTCCAAAATCACCAGGAGTATAGGAAGAGAAAAAATCCTTTCTTGATGTCACATGAGATGCGGCACCAGTATCCACAACCCAGCTTGACTCATCACAAGCAATATTTATCATATTCGCATCAAGGACAGTAACAAGATCTTCGGTGATAACGATGGCTAGGCAATTTTCATTTCCATCTTCTTTAGTGTCCTCTTTGTTTTTGTTCTCCCTCTTCAACTTCCTGCAGAACTTCTTCGTGTACCCTTTCATACCACAATGATAGCACTCAATATCCTTAAGTCTGCCTCTGGATTTGCTCTTATTTTGTTCTCTATTCTGAGAACCACGAGTTTTGTTTCTCCCCCTGGGGCCACTTATCAGGACATCCGACGAAGAGAAAACTTGAGTTTTTCTTCTCATCTCTTCGTTCAAGACACTACTCTTGGCGGAATCCATAGAGATCACACCATCCGGAGCAGAATTTGACAATGACGTTCTAAATGTTTCCCAAGAGTCTGGTAGGGAACTAAGTAGAAGCAAGCCTTGAATTTCTTTATCAAATTTGATGCCCATAGCAGATAATTGGTTCATGATCCCCTGAAAATTATTCAGATGGTCTGTCATCGGAGAACCATCATGATACTTCAAACTCAACATCTGCTTTATTAAGAACATTTTGTTGTTGCCAGTCTTCCGAGCATACAAACTTTCAAGATGCTCCCATAGGGTTCGAGCATGTGTTTCCCCAGAAATATGGTTCAACACATTATCGTCGACCCATTGCCTAATGAATCCACAAATCTGTCTGTGCAACAGATTCCACTCTTCATCTGTTTTATTATCAGGCTTTACAGTGGTAAATACTGGTTTGTAAAAATTCTTAACATAAAGGAGATCTTCCATTTTTCCCTTCCAAATGGCATAATTAACACCATTCAAAGTAACCATTCTACTTGTGTTGGCTTCTATTGTTTTCCCCAAAAAATATAGTTATCGCAAATCAAAGTAAATCTTTTCTGATGTGGAAGTTCAGACTGTGCTGCAACCACAGAGTATACTCAGATAAAACCTTGGCTCTGATACCAGTTTGTTGGGAAAACGCGGACAAACACAAAAATATATATGGTAAAAGTAATGGAAATAAAATGGAAAAATGACGACACCAAGAATTTTACGTGGAAACCCTTCTGAATAAGAAAAAAAACCACGGGCCAAGAGGAGCAACTGATATTACTATAGTAAGAAATTTTACACTGTGTAGTCACGAATACAATACTCAAAGTGACTACTACACACTCAAAAGGAACAACACTCTTTTGGTTTCCGTCGTACTAAAATATCGCTCACAGACTATTTTTCTTGTATAGTCTATGGAATACCTCACTTTGCTCTCAAAATGGTTTTTCTCTCTAATTTGGTGTGTTCTACAAATGAGCAAGAATGCTCTATTTATAGAAGGATAAAACCATGCCTATGTCACTAATGACATAAGTAAATATAGCAAAGTCAAAAATAGGTTGCAAATCTTACCAATTTGCCAACTACCAAGTCTTAATTTTCAACTCTTATCACTATTCCTTTTTAACAATTACTTGTACCAATTGAATAGCTAAAGTTGACCAAAAAATGGGATGGATTCAACAGTTTTTGACCCACACAAAATTAATTGAGGCGGTTTTAGAAACTGCCACAATTACATATGCCACGAGCATATTTGTGACGGATTAATAGAACCTCCATTACACTACTCTACAGGGGTTTATTAATTTTTTTACCCTCCCTAGGAGCTCTCACCCATTTTGCTCCCTTGGTGATTGAAACTCGCAACCCAACTCCTACCCCCTTTGCTATCTTGGTAAATCGAACTCGCAATCTTTAGGTTGGAATGAGGGGTACTTACCATCCAACCAACTCTCTCTCGTCATTAAGAAACTTGAGTTAGGCCATTTATAACATAGACCACATTTAAAATATTCAAGTTACAAAACAATATGAATCTTAATTCATGACAAATTGACAAAATTAGTAATATGTTTGATAATTTAAAGTTTAAAACTTAAACAAGTGATTTCACATTCTTTCTTTTATATAATAAACCATGTCAATAAGATAGACAAAAGTTACAGAGTCAGAGGGGGACATAGATACCTAACCTCCAGACACGAAAAGAGCATTTACAATAGAGTGAATACTCCTAAGAGATCTTGTCTAAGACTAAGAGTTATAGCACGTTGAAGTGCTATAAACCTTCATAAACATAGAGGTAACCAATAGTTAGATTTAGCCTAAGCATATTGGCATCTTCAAAATAAAGGGGAATCGTGGGGGCTCGTAGCACCAAGAAGAGTGTTTTTCTTCAAAAGGACGAAAGTTGCATCTTATCCTTTTTGAGAGGGCCAATCACCTCCTTAGGAAGGTCTTCTTTATGTAGGAAATCTTTATCTTCTTGAAGGGTGGTGGCATGCTTTGCAAGAGCATCTGCGACTCCATTACTGTCTCTATAGCAATGACTAATCGTGACATTCTTCTTATGCATTTTGCGCTGAATATCATTGATTATATTCTGCAGCCTCCAAGAGGGTTTAGTCATCGCTTTGATCATGTTGATAACGACTATCGAGTCTAATTCCATTTCAATGTTCATTATGTTTTTGTCACAGCAACATGAAATTCCTATTAAGGCAGCATAGGCTTCACTAAAGTTGTTAGTGTAGAAATGAGTCAGACACGCAAAGGCCATAACTAAGTCCCATTTTTATTTCTAACAATTTCGTTAGCCCCCACCTTGTTTTGAGCTTTCATGAAACTCCCATCAGTATTCAGTTTCCAAGTATCATCACTAGGTTTGTTCCAGAAAACCATCAAGCTGCTGACTGTGACTTTGTAATTTTCAGGTATATGACACACTTGCTTCCAATCCCAGTGATGGTCCATCCTACTAAACTTTTTTTGCATCGATTTTTTAACCTAAAAGAGAATTTTGTGGCAAATTCTCTTGGATAATACCAAAATTGATAGATACAAAAGGAAACTTGGTTTTGATCATGCAGTGTCTAATAAACATAGCAAGATGTGGTACTTCTGGAACTCCAATATCACATGTACTATTTTAGATAAAAGTAGACAACAAATCACTTTTAAATGCAACTTGGTAGCTTTTGGATCACAATGGTTTATGCAAGATCGAGATCAGCTAAAAGAATGTATCGGGATAAACTAAGAACACTTAGCCACATGATTCATGGCCCTTGGATAATTGGAGGAGACTTTAACTCAATTATAGATGCTGAAGAAAAAAGAGGTGGGGTTCCTTTCAGCCTTAGTAAAGGTATTGATTTTATTTCCCTATTGTGGGATATATGACAGACTCTGGCTTCATTGGTAAAATGCATACTTGGTCTAATAGAAGAAGAGGGGAGCACATAATCAGCCAAAGACTAGACAGAGTCCTTCATAACGATGAATGGTCCTCTATTTTTTCAAATATCAAAGTAGAACACTTGACAAAAACAGGATCAAACCATAATCTTATGTGTTCCATAGCCTCCCAAAACATTACTAAATATTTTAGATTCCTTAATTTTATGATAGAACACAAGGATTTTCTCCCTTTAGTTAGGTCTATATAGGAATCGACGGTACACGGTAATGCCATGTGGTCTTTAAACCAGAAGCTTAAAGCTCTTTCTGAAGAACTTAGCAAATGGTCTAAGGAATGCATCGGAAATAATTTTGATAAGGTTATGGCATTGGAACATGAAATCAGTCGTCTCGAAGATCTGGACAAAATGATAATCACACCCAGGATAATGTCCAAACTAAATAGCAATAGGAAGAGAGTAACAACGACACCAAATATTAAAATGGGTAAATATGATACCCGAATAAGTAATACAATAATATTGATGAAAAACTTGGTAGTGTCAAAAGACTACTACTCAACACTCTTTTATTTCTTACAACTCACAATAATATTATTTGCACACTATTTTCTCAGAAACTAAGAAGTAATTTGTGGATTACTCTCTCTACTCTCTATTGCTTCTCTATTTTGGTGTGTCTTCAAGTGTTCAATTACTACTCTATTTATAGAGTTTTTTTGAACACTTGTTTACATCATTAATGACATAATGTGATAGCCAATTTCAACAAAAAAATTGGCTGCCTAACTCTACCAAACTAATACCAAACTTTGACTACCTACTTCCACAAATGTGGCTACCAACTTTCACATTGGTGGCTACCAATTTTCACATTTGTGGCTAGTAATTTCAACAAGTATGGCTGCAAAATTAATTGCTGCCAAGATTTATTTCCACAAATCTCTCCCTTAATTTTGATTTTTCTTCTTTACTCCAAGGCTTGATCTCAATCTCTGAAAATCTTCAAACTTGAGAGGCTTTGTAAAAATATCCGCAACTTGATCATGAGATTTCACATACTTGAGCTCTACCTCTTTCTTGGTAATGCATTCTCGGATAAAGTGATACCTTGTGTCTATGTGCTTGCTTCGATCATGATACACTGGATTCTTTGCTAGTGCTTGCGCAGATTTGTTATCAACACAAATCATTGTGGCTTCAATTTGTGACAAATTGAGTTCCTTCAATAACCGTCTCAACCAAATAGCATGACATGTACATGATGTCGCTGCCACATATTCAGCTTCACAAGTCGAGAGAGTAACAATTGATTGTTTCTTTGAACTCCAAGAAATAACACAATCACCCAAGAAAAACACAAAACCAGATGTGCTTTTTCTATCATCAACATCTCCCGCATAATCACTATCACAATATCCCACAAGATTAAAATTATCGGAAGAAGAATAAAATAGCCCAAGGTCGATTGTACCTTTTAGGTAGCGAAGAATTCTTTTAGCGACCTTCAAGTGAGTGGAGGTAGGAGCTTCCATGAATCGACTTACTACTCCAACTGCAAAGACTATATCTGGTCTCGTACATGTCAAGTACCTCAGACTTCCTACGAGACTTTTGAACAAAGTGGAATCCACTTCTTCTCCATCATCAAATTTTGACAATTTTGTTCCACTTTCCATTGGGGTGTTCACAGGGTTGCAATCAAACATGTTGAACTTCTTCAAAATCTCCTTTGTATAGCTTTCTTGAGATATGAAGATGCCTTCCTCCATTTGCTTGACTTCTAGGCCCAAGTAATATGACATGAGCCCTATGTCTGTCATGTCAAACTCAAGGGACATAGCTTTCTTGAAAGCTTCAAATAAAACTGGGTTGTTACCCGTTAGAATGAGATCATCAACATAAAGACAAACAAGCAGAATATCTCCATTAGTATGAACTTTAATATAAAGAGCATATTCATGGAGACAACGAGTAAACCCATTGTCTTGAAAGTATTTGTCAATGCGACTATTCCAAGCTCGTGGAGCTTGCTTCAACCCATATAAGGCTTTCTTCAACCTCAACACCTTATCTTCATGATTTTTAACCACAAAACCCAATGGTTGCTCAACATAGACTTCTTCTTCAAGATATCCATTCAAGAATGCCGATTTGACATCTAGTTGATGGATCTTCCACTTCATTTGTGCCGCTAAAGAGATCAATAGACGGATTGTCTCCATGCGGGCAACAGGCGCATAAACTTCTTCATAGTCGATGCCATGCCTTTGTTTGTAGCCTTTAGCCACAAGTCTTGCCTTGTATCTTTCTACTTCTCCATGGGCATTTTTCTTCATCTTGTATACCCATTTGACTCCAATTGCTCGATGGTCCTTTGGAAGAGTTGTCAACTCCCAAGTGTTGTTCTTCTCTATTGATTGGATCTCTTCCTCCATGGCTTTTCTCCACCTTTTGTCAGTAACAGCTTCATCAAAATTCATTGGTTCACTATCAGCAAAAAGACAACACAAAAAATCAAAATTAGTAATTTCTTCTGTGTCATCATAGAGTTCTTGAATGTTCCTCATCCTATGTGGTCTTTCACTTGAACTCTCTTGAGAAGATGGAGATGCAATATTTGCTGGTGAAGGAGGCGGGGTTGCATCCTGTGCCATGGTCTCCTGTTCTTCTTCATCTCCGAAGTATGGAAGAAAATCATATGTTTTTTCTTCTGGAGCCTCCCAATTCCATGATGCTTCTTCATCAAATTCAACATCACGACTCACCACCACCTTGTTATTGCTTGGATTGTACAATTTGTAGCCTTTTGAACTTGCGTCATAGCCAACAAACACATACTTGACACTCCGATCGTCAAGTTTAGCTCTCCCTTGATGTGGAACATGAGCATATGCTATGCTCCCAAAGATTCTCAAGTGCTTAACACTTGGCTTTCTTCCGCTCCATGCTTCTTGAGGTGTTTGATCTCGTACATTTTTTGTTGGAGACCTGTTGCTCAAATAAAATGCACAAGAAACAGCCTCGGCCCAAAATTCTTTTGGTAGATGTTTAGCTTTCAACATACATCTAGCCATATTAAGAATTGTTCTATTCTTTTTTTCTGCAACTCCATTTTGTTGTGGCGAGTAAGGTACCGTTAGAGGGCGATGAATTCCATGAGATTGACAAAAGTCATTAAATTCTTTTGAAGTGAATTCGCCTCCTCTATCAGACCTTAATGCTTTTATTTCATAGCCACTTTCTTTTTCTACAAGTGCTTTGAAATTTTTAAAGGCAACAAAAACTTCAGATTTTTGCTTCAAGAAGTATACCCAAGTCTTTCTACTGAAATCATCAATAAAGAGCAAGAAATATTTTCTTTTACCAAAAGAAGGTGAATCGATTGGACCACAAACATCGGTGTGAACAAGTTGGAGTGGCTTACTTGTTCTTGATGTAGTCTCCTTTGGGAAACTCCTCCTTGCATGTTTTCCAAGAAGACAAGCTTCACACAATTGATTTGGATGGTTGATTGGCGGTATCCCATCAACCATGTTCTTGTCTCCCATTGATTTGAGCGCTTCAAAGTTCAAGTGCCCAAATCTCATATGCCAACATCATGAGTCATCTTGAACATTAGCCTTCAAACACTTTGCATAGATAGTTTGAAGATTCAAAGGAAACAACCTATTCTTTGCCATATGAACTTTAGCAATTAAGTTGTTACTTGAATCTCTTAGCCAAAGATGCATATTTTTCATATGAATATCATATCCTTTTTCAAGAAGTTGACCCAAACTCAAAATATTACTTTTCAATTTTGGCACATAATAAACATTGGTAATCAATTTATGACCACCATCTTTACAGGATATCAGAATCGTACCTATCCCTTCAATTTGGATCTTTGAGGTATCGCCAAAAGACACATTACCTTTCACGGTCTTCTTTATCTCCACAAATTTATCTTTCTGGCCACACATATGATTGCTTGCTCCATTGTCAAGATACCATGAGCTGCAATCATCTTTATCTTCTTATTTGAGTGTTAATAACAGTGTTGACTCATCTTCATCTTTGTTGTTGTCAACAAGATTAACTTTCTCTTCAACATTACTATGACATTCCCAAGAGTAATGTCCCATTTTATGACAGTTATAACACTCAATTTTAGATTTGTCATACCTGATTTCATTTGTACCTTGATAGGCTCCACATCCTCTGCCTCCTCGTTGACCACGACCACGACCTCTGATTGACTGGTGACCTTTATCTTCATTGTTGAAATAATTGGTGTAACTTCTTCCTCTTCCACGACCTCCACGGCCTCCACGGCCTCTCCATTGTCCATTTCCTTTGTAACTTTTCTCACCTTCAAATCCTTTGAAGGATGCATGAGTTTTAAGAAGCTGCTCTAGTGGCTCTTCTTTTCTCCTTTTCATTTTCTCTTCATGGGCTAGTAAAGAATCTTCCAATTGTTCTACCGTCATAGAGTCTAGATCTTTAGACTCCTCAATAGCACACACCACATAATCAAATTTAGGTGTTAAAGAACGAAGGATCTTTTCTACCACACGCACATCATCTACTTTCTCTCCGTATCTTCTTAGTTGATTTACAACAGCAATCAATCTTGAGCAGAAATCCGAAATGGATTCGGATTCTTTCATTTTTAAAACTTCAAACTCAGCCCTTAGAGTTTGAAGTTTTATCTTCTTTACTTTATCAACTCCTTGGAGAGAATTTTGTAAAATCTCCCACGCCTCTTTTGAGGTGGTTGCATCAGCCACCTTCTCAAACATGCCATCATCCAAACATTGATGGATAAGAGTGAGGGCCTGTTGATCTTTCTTTCTTGTCTTTAACAAGACCTCCTTTTCATTTGAGGGCAAAGTTTCCTCATTTGCGGGTTTTGTATACCCTTTGTCTACAATATCCCAAACATCTTGAGAGCCAAGAATAGCTTTCATTCGTAGACACCATTTTTCATAATTTTCTCTTGTGAGACGGGGGTATTGAAAGGACAACGGACTATTATTTGTCATGGCTCTGATACCACGTTGTTGGACAAAATGATAATCACACCCAGGATAATGTCCAAACTAAATAGCAATAGGAAGAAAGTAACAACGACACCAAATATTAAAATGGGTAAATATGATACCCGAATAAGTAATACAATAATATTGATGAAAAACTTGGTAGTGTCAAAAGACTACTACTCAACACTCTTTTATTTCTTACAACTCACAATAATATTATTTGCACACTATTTTCTCACAAACTAAGAAGTAGTTTGTGGATTACTCTCTCTACTCTCTATTGCTTCTCTATTTTGGTGTGTCTTCAAGTGTTCAATTACTACTCTATTTATAGAGTTTTTTTGAACACTTATTTACATCATTAATGACATAATGTGATAGCCAATTTCAACAAAAAAATTGGCTGCCTAACTCTACCAAACTAATACCAAACTTTGACTACCTACTTCCACAAATGTGGCTACCAACTTTCACATTGGTGGCTACCAATTTTCACATTTGTGGCTAGTAATTTCAACAAGTATGGCTGCAAAATTAATTGCTGCCAAGATTTATTTCCACATCTGACCGTAATAGGGAAGCACTTCATAGAACTCAAGATAAATACATCGAGTGGCTCAAACGACAAGACTCTATCCTTAGACAAAAGGCTAGACTAAAACGGATTGCCGAGAGGGATACAAATTCCAAGTACTTTCATAGTGTCATTAGGGATCGGAGAAGGAGGTATCAAAGACAGGCAGGATACTTGGGTTGAAGGTACAAAGAACCTATTAGACGCATCAATTGACTTCTTCAGCAACATGTTTGCTCAACAGCCAATATGCATATTCTCAAACATTGTCAACAAATTATCACCAATGATGACAATATCATGCTCCATTGCACACCCACAGAAGAGGATATCAAAGATGTTATATTCTCGATGGATCCAAACACCTCAGCAGGACCTGATGGATTTAATGGACTTTTTTATCAGGTAAATTGGAGTATTATCAAATTATACATAATTAACTTTGTGGTATCTTTTTTTCACCAAATTCTTCACACACACATGCTTAGCATTAATTTCTAAAGTGAATGCTCCTTCTCTCAACTCAAACCCATTAGTCTGTGCAACTTCTCAAACAAGATAATTTCCAAAATTATTTCTATCAGGGTGAACTCTATCCTTCCTAAATTTATCTCAGAAAATCAATTAGGATTTGTTAAAGGAAGATTGATCACAGAGAATATTCTCCCTAAACGGGAGATCATTCGAGGATCTAGAAGCAAGAATAGAGGAGGTAATGTGGTTATTAAGCTAGATATGTCCAAAGCTTATGATAAGCTTTCATGGACATTTCTCTCTAATGTCTTGAGGAAGACTGGATTCTCATAAAAGTTTATCGAAATGATTTTCGTACTGATTTCCAATAATTGGTACTCAATCATTATCAATGGCACTAGATTTAGTTTTTTCAAATCAACCAGAGGTCTCAAACAAGGTGATCCGCTCTCTCTTGCTCTATTTATTTTAGCAGCAGAAGTCCTCACCAAGGCCCGTAACTCTCTTCACCAAAGAAAGGAATTTATTGGGTTCTCGATGCACAAGAGAGGTCCACAAACTAATCATTTGAGCTATGCAGATGATTTGGTTTTTTTCACCTCGGGGAACAAAAGATCTATCAACTTGATTTGTTAAAATGAGAAAGATTTTGATAATTTGACAAATACAGGAACAGGTCAAAGAAACAGGTTGCGCGACGTGTTCCTTACAAAATGAATTCGACTTGGATAAGGAGAACGTCAACCACGTGAATCAGAAGTTATAAAGCTGTGGAATTATTATTTTTTCGACAAGCAACCAGTACAAAAAATTTCCTTTTATAGGAGTTCAAAGTCAAGTGAAAGAAGGAAAATAAATTCCTATTTAAGGAAATCTATTTAAAGAAATTGTGTTTTCTTATTTATTTAAGGAAATTGTGCTTTCTTATTTATTTAAGGAAAATTGTGTTCATCCAAGTTAGAGCGTAAACAAGGATTTCGAGTTCATATGCAGTATTTCGTAGAAACCATATCAAGTAGAAGTCAACAAGGATTTGGCGATATCAAATACAAGTTGAATTCTACAAGGATTTGTTGAAGTTCTGATCTATAAATAGGGAGCTATTTTCATCAGAAAAGATTGCGCACTTACATAGAGAGAAGATCAAAACACGATCAAGAAGTTTGAGAGAGTTTTGAGATTTATTGGGAGTGTTGCAATTTGTGAGGAAAAATTGTAAGATGTATTCAAGAGTCTTGTTTACAATCTGAGTTTTGTGAGTAGGAGTTGTTCGACAAGTTGTAGAACTTGAAGAACATTAGAAGATATAAAACCGGGGGTTTTTGTGTCTTTGGGTAGCTAGAAATTAGAGTTTATAATTCCTTAGCTAGGAATTAGAGTTTATAATTCCTCTAGGAATTAGAGTTTATAATTCCTTAGGTTACATAGCTTTGTAATCTTATGTTGAGACTTGAAGTTTAATAAAAGTGGAGTTAAATCCTACAGAGGTGTAGGTCGTGGTTTTTACCCTTAAGAGTTGGGGTTTTCCGCGATAAAATATTGTGTTATTACTTTATTTGCTTTACAAAATGTAATTGTTGTAATCTGCAAAGGAACGTATAAAATAAACATGTTCTTAAGGCGAATTTGGGGGTGAGAATTCCAAAAATTAGTATCAGAGCAGGTTATCTTTGAAGAGTCTAATAACTCAAGATAAGATCATTATGAATTCTACACCTCCTCTTAGGCATGGTCAAGGGCAACATATCAACAGACCACCATTATTTAATGGAGAGTACTACTCTTGGTGGAAGACTTCATTCAAGCTGAAGATTACGAATTATGGGTTAGAATAACTAATGGACCATTAACTTCTACTATTACTGATAGTGAAGGGAATAAGGTATCTAAACCTATAGAAAAATACGAAGAAGCTGACTACAAGATGCTAGGGAAGAATGCAAAAGCTAAGTTCATTCTCGTATGTGGACTAGGACCTGATGAGTTTAACCGCATCTCTAGTTGTACCTCTGCAAAACAAATATAGGACACTTTAAATAACGCTCACGAAGGTACAACTCAAGTTCGTAAATTCAGAATTGCTAGACTTTGTTCTGAATATGAAGCCTTCAAGATGAAATCCGGAGAATCACTTCAAGATATGATCACCAGATTTACCACTGTTGTAAACGAGTTAATATTCTTGGGCAAAGTATACACCACTGAGGAACAGGTAGATAAAGTACTAAAAACTCTGCCTAGATCATGGAAATAAAAGTTACTGCAATTAGAGAAGCCAAGGATCTAACCAATATGACTTTGGATGAATTAGTAGGAAATCTCAAAACTTATGAGATGAATGTTGACAAAAGAGGTGAAGGAAACGAAGAGAAAAATCTTGGATTTAAAGCAACTGAAAGTGATGAATCAGATATAGGTGATGATTTAGCACTGATAAGAAGAAACATCAAGAAATTCTTAAAAAGGAGATTGAATTTCGGAAAGAAAACACCACCTACGAATGAAGAAATTGCTGAGAAACCACAAGACGGAGGTTGTTTCAAATTGGTCAAACAGATCATCAGATTAAGGATTCTCCAATGTGGGAATTTGAATGGAAAAAGGAAAAAGCTGAAAAAGAAAAGAAAGAACTCTTTAATAAGAAGAAAATTAAAGAAAAAGAAAAAGCAATGTATGCAGCTTGGGGAACAGGTTCTTCATACATGTATGAAGAAGATAATGAAGACATGGCGTTGATGGCAATAGAAGAATCAGAACCTGAACCTGGATCAGACTCTGAAAAAACTGAGGTAAATCTTCTTGACTTAAAAGATAAACTAGAAAAGTTCTCTAAGAAAAAGTTTTCATTCCTACTACTTGCTTCCATAGACACAATTCAAGAACTCGTTAAAACCGAGAACCAATTGCTTGCTTCCATGTCTAGCTTAAAATTTGAGTATATTGATCTACAAGGGAAAATCAAGCAACTTAAATCACAAATTTGGAACTAAGAACCGTTAATCTAAAACTAAAAGTTCTTGAAAAAGAAAAAGTGAGTGAACTGCCTGATCAAAAACTTGAAGTAGACAAACTCAAAAATCACTTAAAGCTAGAAAAAGAAAACTCTAGGAGAATAAATCTTGAACTAACTAGGATGAAAGGTGATCTGGAAAGAGCAAATAAGTGGACAAAATCCTCTATGATAGTAACCCATCTAGGTAACAACACTAGGAACATTAAAATCGGAATAGGGTATGAACATCCCATGAATGTGAATCCTATGTTTTGTATTATTTATGGTAACTCAAGTCAATCTAAACAATATTGTCCTAAATACAAAGCCACTGGATAAAATAAAACAAAAGGAACTTGCAAAACTGTTCAGAGGAACAAGTATATCCCTAGAGAAAACAGTCTGCCCATATGGGCTCATAGAGATCTTATTCATCCTTTTAATCAAAACAAAGGACCCAAGTTAATCTAGGTTCCTAAATCTAACCTTTGAATTTGCAGGAAAAGTGAGAGGAAGTAGGCAACATTCACCAATTGAACATGTTGTTTCAGATGCATGATTGAAACTAGGAAAAAAAATCCTCACTTGAAAAAAATAATTCGCTCACTTGGAAAAAAAAGAGAATGGATAAATAACATTGACTGGAAAATAAAAGGTTGGAAAAAAAAAGAAAAGGGGAAATACTGAAGAAGCATGTGAAAGGAACAGGTCTAACCTATACAGTATCTAATAGTTATGCGCACTCAGATGATCAATCGATCAAAAATATGATCAGCCAAGGAAAACACTTTCAAAAGGAAAAATTTGAAACTTGGGGATGATTAAGGTCACATGAGTATCCCTAAATGGCTAATGAACATTGCGCATACTGCCCTCTAATTTTGAATTCTATGCTTAGTTTTGTACATTAAGTTGTATGTCTCTATACCAGTTTTAAAGTCATGCTACTCATGCACTATAACATTGTATTTGCATCTAGCACAGGAGAGAGACTTAGTAAAATTGAAGCAAAATTCAGCATTATCCAGAGATCTAAGGTATGTGCACTATAATTATTCATGATTAATTATAAAGTCAATGCACTTGAACCTATTTCTTCCACTTGTCCCAAAAGATATTCATTCCCTAAATACTACCAAAACAAATATCTTCTTATAAAGCCTTATTACAATGTGATGGTCTATGGTTGAGATGAATTTGATGGAGGACACCTCTACTTTGGCGCCGCATAAATATTGATTAAGAAAGTAGAGTGTGCTGGTTCTTAGGGGGAATTTTTTGTATTGAGCAAAGTCTTGGATGATTTACATTGTGAGGGGGAATATTTTGGGGACCCTACACTTGAATAAATGTCACTTGTTAGGCTCAACTTGGGTGCATCTAGTGAGG
The DNA here is from genome assembly GCA_016801875.1 of Solanum sitiens. Lineage (NCBI taxonomy): Eukaryota > Viridiplantae > Streptophyta > Magnoliopsida > Solanales > Solanaceae > Solanum > Solanum sitiens. The sequence continues at coordinate 1,603,220 of JABWTJ010000181.1, forward strand.
GGGAATCGATAGGAGACCCATCAGTCGAACCTAGTTCTTCTATTGGGAACCATATAAACTGGGATTTTAGATTGAAATTAAAAAAAAATATTTGGTGCTGCACCTGATAGTACACGTCCAGGGAACATGTTGGTTTACAAGTGATATTTAAGAAAATTTGTTCCTCTTACTGACTCTATTGAAATTAAAGATGAGTGACCTATTGTTTCTCCAGAGGGAACATGATTGATTGAACAAGTTCCTTAAAAGTGATATAAAAAGAAAAAAAAAGATTTAGCGTGCATAGATCAATGTTATCTTTGAAATTGAAAAGGCTGTTAATCTTGTTAATTCAAAAGATATCTTTACTACTGAAAAATAACTTTTATTTATCCTCTGATCTTTTGATATTACCTAGCCACTCTAGCCTTTGACTTCCCAATTTTTTTTCTCATCACAAGTGCTTGATTCTATCTCTAATTTTGATTACATTTGTGGTGTATATGCTTTTTATTAATGCTAATGTTGGGTTTGAGTTTATAGTTAACGTTTATCTCCTATGTTTGTGCAAATGTTTTGCTATAGCTAATTGAGTACTTGATTTTTAAGTGTTTGTGTAAGTGATAGCCCAGTGACCATGAGTATCGAATTTGTCTAATGTCGAAAGGGGGAAGCAGCTGCATATGAGTTATGTGTACCTATTCAATACAAACAGATAAAATTTTCCATAGTCATAAAGGGAGAATTCGTTAAAGTGTCGTTGTTTTGAAGTGTGGCAAAGTTAAGGAGTTGTAGTACTAACATGGCAAAAGAAGGAAGATGTGTATCTTATTTGTTGAGTTCGAAATGTATAATTGTGATCATCAAAAAGGGGAAATCTGTTAGAATGAGAAAGATTTTGATAATTGACAAATACAGGAATAGGTCAAAGAAACAGGTTGCGCAACGTGTTCCTTACAGACCGAATCCGACTTGGATAAGGAGAACGTCAACAATGTGAATTAGAAGTTATAAAGCTGTGGAATTATTGTTTTTTCGACAAGCAACCAGTACAAAAAATTTCCTTTTATAAAGGAGTTCAAAGCCAAGTGAAAGAAGGAAAATAAATTCCTATTTAAGGAAATCTATTTAAGGAAATTGTGTTTTCTTATTTATTTAAGGAATTGTGCTTTCTTATTAATTTAAGGAAAATTGTGTTCATCCAAGTTAGAGCGTAACAAGGATTTCGAGTTCATATGCAGTATTTCCTAGAAACTATATCAAGTAGAAGTCAACAAGGATTTGGAGATGGCAAATACAAGTTGAATTCTACAAGGATTTGTTTAAGTTCTGATCTATAAATAGGAAGTTATTTTTATCAGAAAAGATTGCGCACTTACATAGAGAGAAGATCAAAACACGATCAAGAGATTTGAGAGAGGTTTGAGATTTATTGGGAGTGTTGCAATTTGTGAGGAAAAATTGTAAGATTGTATTCAAGAGTCTTGTTTACAATCTGAGTTTTGTGAGTAGGAGTTGTTCGACAAGTTGTAGAACTTGAAGAACATTACAAGATTCAAAACCGTGTTTTTTTTTTGTGTCTTTGGGTAGCTAGAAATTAGAGTTTATAATTCATTAGCTAGGAATTAGAGTTTATAATTCATTAGGTTACATAGCTTTGTAATCTTGTGTTGATACTTGAAGTTTAATAAAAGTGGAGTTAAATCCTACAGAGGTGTAGGTCGTGGTTTTTACCCTTAAGAGTTGGGGGTTTTCGCCATAAAATATTGTATTATTATTTTATTTGCTTCATAAAACGTAACTGTTGTAATCTGCAAAGGAACATATAGAATAAACTTGTTCCTAAGGCGAATTTGGGGATGAGAATTCCAACAACTTGATTATGAAGCAACTGAGAAGCTATCAAAGGGCATCAGGTCAGGAAATTAATAATGATAAAAACTTCTTCCTTACTCATGACAAGATTGACAGACTCGCTAATAGCAGAATTAAGAGATGGACAGGGTACAAACAGGCTACCTTTCCTATCACATAACTTGGTTGCCCCATATACATAGGAAAAATAGGATCAACATCTTTGCTGATATTGCTAAAAAGATCATGAACAAAATAGCATGTTGGCAAGGGAAGTTTCTATCCCCTAGTAGGAAAGTCAACAATTTCTTACAAGGTCGGGATTAGGACTTGGACGAACTCAATTTTATCATCCCTGAGAATATTCTGAGTATAGGCAACAGGGAACAAAAAATGACAAAGCCGTTTGGAGGTTAACTTCCAATGGTCAGTTCATGACATGCTCCTCGGCATTCGAAAGAGAAGTTCTCCTAACTCTTATAACTCTGTTATTTGGATGAAAGAAATTCCATTCAAAATCTCTTTTTTTATATGGAAAGTTCTTAAAAAATTAATTCATGTTAATGCCTCGGCTCTTAGATTTCAAACTAACGAAAATAAACAAGAGACCATTAATCATCTTTTTACAGCTAGTCATCTAGAAAAAAGAGTTTGGCAACGAATAAGTTCTGTAATTGACCGGTCGAAACATGAAGGACATGCTCGATCAATGGTGGACCTTACCACCCAAAAATGTTGTACATTGATTTCACATCAAATAAATGTAAAAAGTAAGGTAATACAGTAATTTGATTATAGTGATTTGAGTTTATTATTTTTATTTCATTTTTTCTTTCATCACAACAACACCATATATTTTTATAACATATGTTGTTAATATAGTATAAGATGAATTTCACATTTTAATAAATTTTTTAATTTTTAGATAAAGACAAATTTTATGTAAAAATAATCTTAACTGTATTGTAATTGGGTCTTAAGAGAACATCCTAATATTTAAAACTTGTATTTAAAGTCAACTATTAAAATTTAAATGCACAACTTAATTATATTCAGATTTTGACATCATAATCTTATTAAAAATAAATGATACCTAAATAATCTCAAATGATTCTCATTTTAAAATCAAAATGTGTTACTAGTACCTTATGGTGAAGGTTGTTATTTTTTTATCTTACCTAATCTTGTATGACTACACATCCAACATCCACTCTTTGAAATATTCATCTCATGAATATATATATATATATATATATATATATATATATATATATATATATATATATATATATATACATACACACACATAAGACCTTAATATTTTTTTTTATTTTAACCATTAAATTACATATTATAGGAGTAACATTTACATCGATTATTTCATTCTCTTGAAATAATGAAGTTAAATATCTAAAATGTTTGTACTTTGATACCGCAATTCAATTTACATCTTAATTTGCTCTTCTCATGCTAATTACACATGCAATGCATATAATCAGTTGTATTTCTACTTTCCATGATTACCTTCTTTTCTAAAGTGTTTTCTATATTTCAAGTTTTTTTATTTATTTCCTATTTTGTACAAGTATAAAAATTTTAATGAATTGTGGAATTTACAAAGTTTCACGATATGATGTAATTTGCAGAGGTTATCACAAACCTCCACAATAAAATCGCTACAAATCATAATAAATTGCGGCGTTCACAGAATCTCACAAATTGGTGCAATTTTTGGAGGTTATTACAAGACTCCACAATAAAACAGTCACAAAATAAATTATATCGAAGGGGTTAAAATAAACGCTACAAAATGATTTTATAGTGGAGTTTTTTAAAAACCCGACAAATAAACCTTTGCAAATTAGCCTTTTTTTAGTATATCAAGGTTGAGAGCAATTTTACATTTTCTAAATAAGGTCGCAAGTTGATAAGTTATTACTTCCGCATTATCAAATTCAAATCTGGTGGTAAAGTTTCTCCGATGTAGGAGTTCGAGTAGGTGTTTGCACTACTCGATAGTTTAAATCGTGACAAATATAATAATATGTAAAGTCAAAATTCATTTGAAACCAACAATAATTATGAGTATTAGTTAAATAGATTATTTTTTTTATCAGACAATTTTCAGAGCAGATGGAAAGCCTTCATATTTGCTTTCTTCATGTTTGTAGAATCACCTGAAACATCCTCATTAAAATTTAATGAAAATAATGATACAGTTGGGAAATGATATCATAGGTGAATCAAAGAGTAGGAATCTCAAACTCCAATGATATAAAAGAAGAGGCTTGTTTCAAACTTTTCTTCTAGCTTCAATATTTTTAAACTCGAAAATATCTCTAAATTTGACGTGATTTATTCGTTTAATTTTTGAATTATTGACTGTCTTAAAAATATATTTTTACTTGACTAACTAAACTTAAACACGTCATCAATCTTGCAACGTCAGTGAAATACACTCATAAATTCTCGCCAAGTTTAGGGGTGCTTTCAACACTTCTCTCGATTTTTTATTAAGGGTCTCTTGCTCCTACAAGAATTTGAGACCACTTGCCATGTCATGTTGCATATCGGGGTGTATCTAAGTTTAGTTAGTCAAGCAACAGGTGTTTTTACAGCTATAGATTGTTCAGAGACGAAACTAATAAGTTGCGCCAAGTTTAAAATTGTTTTCAATACTTATCTAAAAAAATATGTTATAAAATAATTTTATATTAAATGATTATATAAGAAAAGCATATGAATCATATAGAATAAATATGTAAGAAAAAGATTTGTTTTATGAAAATAAAAGGTAATAATATAATAATATTAAGGCAAAAGTATTCATTACCCCCTGAACTTGAAGCTTTTTATTCATTGTACACCAAAACTTTATTTCGTTTTAACTACCCCCCTGAACTTGCTTATTCATCCAACACGTACACCTTTTCTGTCCACCTGGCATAGAAACTGAAATCAAACTCTACAAGGCGCGTGAGAGAGCAATTTTTTGCCACATCATAAAGTTACAACGGTAATATACGTAAAAATCTGTTTTTTTTAATATTTGGCTTATTTTAAGGATTTTTCTCTCTCTATTCTCTAGCTATTTATTCTTCTTTATCCCTTCTTCCTTTTTAAATTTCAGATTTTTCTCACTTTTTTTGTTTTAATTGTTATTGCTAAATTCATGAACTATAATAGGAGACTTGTTTGTTTATGTGGGGCTCCTCCAATTCTGAAAATTTCATGGACAAATGACAATCTCGGACGTAGATTTCTCGATTGTAGACACTATGGGGTATGTATTGTTACTCCTTTTATGCTTTTTATTTGCCAAGTTCGTATTATGCAATTTTCATTTTTTTAACTTTGATTTTATGAAATGCAGTCCTCATTTCGAAATTCTTGTAAGTTTTTCGATTGGTATGATCCTGAATTTCCGACCCAGGCGAATATTGTAATTTTCAATTTGTTGAAGAAAATCAACAAACAAGAAGAACAGCTCAAGTGTAAATGGATATTGAAACTGATTTTGGGTATTAGTTTGATATGTAATGTGATATTGTTCTTTTATTTAGTGTGTCGTTGAATTTTTTTTATTTTTTTTTTAATGTTATTGTTATTAAGGCAAAATCATTTGGTTCTAGGGTACTCATTTTGTGGATTAGCTTGGTTTGGTGTTCTAGTAATATATGTTTTTGCTGATTAAAGCTATATATATATATATAGAAGGCAATTGACTTATCCTTTTTCATCAAACTACAATTACATGTAATAGGTAATATGATACCACGAAATAATAACATGAAGGCAACAAACATAACATAACTAGTGCTTTCTTGATCATCAAAAAGAAACATCATAGTGTTTCATTGTTTAAACCAACAACCACAATAACTTAAGTTAACCAGCAAAACATAAAACAATCACTACTTTAAGGTTGCTTGAACAACCACACAAGCACCAAAATACAAAACAGTAACTACTTTAAAGTTTGGTTGAACAACCACAAAAGCACCAAAACATAAAACACACTATTTCAAGTTTGGTTGGACAACCACACAAACACCAAAATAAAAACAGTCAGTAACTTAAGTTTGGCTGTTACACCCACACAACCACACAACTAAGAATTTTTCTTTGAGGGTGATTTTCCTTTGGTTTGTGACCTTGTTTGAATGCCAGCAGCTTTTGATATGGTTTGAATACGACGCATAACACTTTTGACTTGAAGCTCTCTTTGAGTCATGGCCTGTTTGTCTTTCCACTTCAGTCCCTTGGTAGGTTTAAAACCAATATCACTTGTCACATGCGCAGAACTCACCACACCAGTATTAACCCTCCTCCTGCTAGACAATCCTTGCTACAATATCAACTACATAGTTATTTTCGGACTCACATTTAGAAGGCAAATATAATTTTGACAATTTTATAAGACACTTACATTAATACGCGTATATCCAGTATCAGCAACAAATACACCTTGTCCAACAACTTTAGGTCTCTTTTTGTAACCACTTCCTGCACCTCTTCTTGTACCAGTCTTACTGGTGCTTGCTCTTTCATAGTGACCTCTACCACTCTTTTTTCCAGTGATGGACTAATATGAATGGAAAAAGAATACAACAAGAGATTAAATTAATAAGTAATCTAACATAATTTATAAAAGCAAATCAATATGAATGCACCTTTTGAGTGGGTTTTGGTGTAGACTTAGGTTTAGGATTTTTTGGACAATTTCTCTTGTTATGATTTGGTCCTTTGCAAATTGAACATGTCATTACTGTCCCCATTCTTGGCAACTTTCCAGCTTTTCTCACTTCACCAATTTCTCTTCTTCTGTTCTTTGGTGGCCTACCAGGCATTTGTCTTGCCTCAGTGGTTCAACCATTGAGTTTCTGCTTTCAGGCCACATTTCCATGTTTGGGACTGGTTGAATGAATTGAGAATATGTCTTCATATATGTGTCTTTTCTATACCAGCTAGAGATTGTTTGTGATGAATCCATGTTCAAGTGGTTCATTGTTGCTATACCATGTGCACATGGGATACCTTTTAATTCCCATGATCTGCAACTACATTTTTTGTTGACCCAACTTCACAATATGCTTGTATATCCCTTCTAACACTTCAAATCCAACATCACCATTCCATTCAATGTTGCACTGCATTGATCTTGTTACATTTGTATTGAATACCATCATTTCCATTGGAGATATTCCATCTGTCCATGTTTCAGCAAATGCTCTTGACTTACTCACCGTACTCATCACCTTAACTCTAATTTCTTCCAACATAGTTACAATGGTCTTGTTCCTAGGTCCCAAGATCCAAGAATTGAAACTTTCTGCCATGTTGTTATCTATACTATCACACTTTGAAAATATTTGGATAAAAGATTTGCACCATGTCTCCTTGTTGTATTTGATAAGGGATTCAACAATACCTATTCCCAGCTTGGATAGGGCATTTATATTGTACTTAGATTGTGCCTCAAATGTTGATCTAGCACAAGCTCAAAATTTCTTCCTTCTCCTAAGCCTCTGAAGTTTTGTGACCAATTTGCTAATATGTGTATAGCACACATTCTGTGCTCACATTCTGGAAATAGTTCATCTACAGCAGCTATTAGTCCCTATAATTGTAAAGCAAAATAAGATAGTTAAATTTTGATCAAATTAAATTGACAATTAAATTAAACATAAACAAAAGAAAGATATTCAATTACCTTTTGCATATCACTAATGATAGTTAGCTGGGAACCATTTCCTAGATTAAGATCATCTTTCAGAATGGTCATGAACTATTTCCATGTCAACTTGCTTTCAGTACCAATTACCGCCCATGCTATTGGATACATTTGATTGCTTGCATCTTTAGCAACAGCTACCAAAAGTTGACCCTTACAAATTTCCTTTAGAAAACACCCATCCAGCCCTATACATCTTATCCATCCTTGTTGGAAACCCTTTTTCATAGCATCAAAACAAATATAAAAAGAGTGAAACTGTTTCATCCCATTTTCTGATTTTGAATCTTCAAGCTTCACAACACAAGTGCTACCAGGATTTGTTTGGAGTAACATATCCTTGTAGTCTTGGATTCTGTTAAATTCTGCCACATGATCCCCCATAATTTCCTTTAAAATATTTTTTCTTGTTTTTAAACAAACTGTCTTGCCTACATGAACATTCAACTTTTTCCTCACCAATTCTTGTATCTCCCACCCTTTTATACTAGATTGAGAAATAATCTTATCTTTCAGATACTTGCATAAGAACTTTGAATTACACAAAATATTATTGGTGGTCCTGGTGCATTTGTGCCTTGGGTTGTATGTCTTGATAGTAAAGTTCTCACTCCTTCCTTCCTTGCTTGCATACAACAGCCATGGACAACCACTTTTACACTTCACTCTCACTTTAGTACTCTCATTCACATACTTATCTAACTCAACTCCTTTTTTTATAGCATATTTTGTAACTGTCTCTCTAAATTGCTTTACACTTTCAAATATCAAACCGCACTGCCATATTACAATATCACAAGAAGAATCATATACTACCCTATTACTCTTATTTCTCCCCCTTAAACTCCCTCCTTCAAGTTCATCATCAGAAACACGTTCTTCTTCATCACTTTGAAAACTATCACAGTCAAAACTGTCATAGTATGGTTCATCCTCTGTTAGCTTACCCTTGAAATTCTTTTTCCCTTTTTCAATATTCTTATACCTTTCATCAAGTCCAACTTCACCTAAAAAATCTTTTGGTTTTTCCTTTTTCTTTCTCCTCCTACTTTCTCTAAGTTTTCTCACATCTTCCTTAAAAATTCTCAACTCCTCATGCACATCACTTACATAGTTAATAGACTGGTCAGAACAGACAAAATCACTGTCTATATCTTCCTCTACATTTTCTTGGGCACTTGGCTCAACTTCTTTTTGAATAAAAGGTTCAGTTCCGTGTTGGACAATCGGTTCAACTTCTTCTTCAGTATCAGTCCAATCTATTGAAGAATAATCATCATCTCTTTCTTGTTCGACCCTTGCAACCCCATCATTTTCAAGTCTTTCAGTAGCTGGAAAGGAAGAAAAGGAACCTAACCCTAGATCTGATTTTTTTGGTTGTGCAATTAAAGATTTTCCATGTGCATTAAAAGACTCAACCACTTGACTTAAAGATTGACTAATTTGACCTTCACTGGGATCCACATTATCCAGAATAGTGTCATCAGACACATAAATATCTATTGTGTCCCCATCATGCATAAATAATGCCATGCTACAAATGTCCATGTCATTTTTCAATTTCACCAAATCACCCCCTAGAGATGGAGCTGCATATGTTTTTCCTAACTTACTAATCCCAAAAGACTTAGCATAATCTGCAAGTTCAGGAATTGATAAATGATCTTCATCCACATTCTCTACATATTCAGTCCTACCCCCAACATATAATGGACCTACCTCACTCACCAAGATACCCAAAATTTGAACCTTAAATTGAGGTACTTATTAGCCATAGTGTCAACCTATAACCACAATAACAATCAGTATATTGTACAATGCAAACAACAAAATCGAAGCATAGACAATAACACCAAAAACAGAAGCAACAATTGGTACTTAGTATAGTAGACGTATTACATATCAACATACAATAGGCATCCCACATAATATACTTAAACAAATTAGAAAATATCCCACCATTTAACAATACCAAAAACCCTAATACTTAAAACCTTAATTTTACTAAAAAAGCCTTAATTTTTTAAACTGGTTATCAGAAACCTTAATGCCCATGCATACTTCATAATAATACATTCATTAAGTGAAAATTCTAGTTGAAAACTATCAGACCCCTAATCGGAAACTCAATCGAAAACTATACAAAACCCTAGTCAAATCATGGCGAAACCTTAAACGAAAAATAGGGCAAAATATGAATGAAAACGTAAAGTAAACAGACAACAATACATCAAGCCTTCACGTAATCGAGTGGATAATCACTTACTTGTTAACAATTTCAGACAAGATCCAAAGAAAATCGACCAATCGACACCAATCGATCAAACACTTCACGAAATTTAGCAAGCCTTTACACCAGAACTGCAACTGGCCCAAATCTACTCGTTACTTCGTCGATTACACTTGCCAAATCTACTCGTGAGAGGTTTAGAGAAAAGCAAAGAGGTTTAGAGCTTCTTTGAGAAGTTTTAATCGATGTGAATTGTGAAGGTTTTAAATTTGGTCCCGGAGTTTTAATTATCTAGGTGGCAAAATATTTATCTAGGTGGCAAAATATTTATCTAGATGTCGTGCGCGTGTACACGGTCGTAGTGATCGGTCAAAAAAGGTGTACGTGTTGGATGAATAAACAAGTTCAGGGGGTAATTAAAATGAAATAAAGTTTAGGTGTACACTGAATAAAAAACTTCAAGTTTAGGGGGGTAATGAATACTTTTGCCTAATGTTAAAGAATGAGAAAAATATTTTTTTAAAATCAGAACTTTCTTCTTCGTGTAAAATTTTAGTATAGTGCATTAGAATTGATTTATCAATGTAAAATTGAGAAAATGGCCTTAAGAACCTGTGTTTATATATGATACTGGACCAATTGACTTAATTGAACTCTGCTTTATCCATGCATGCCTCCCAAGCACTAAATAAGCTTATTTACATAGAATAGATGGTAAATGTTTGAGTATTACTAATAGGTTCACTCAATTATTCAAAATTACTTAGTAAAATTATGATTATAATATAAAAATCATCTTAATTTAATTTTTAAAATAAAACTGAGTGCAAATATTTGTGACCATCTATAGAAAGCATGCATAGGCCACCTCATCAAAGCCTGTAAAGGCTAAAGAACAACTTGACCCTTGTTAATATCTAACGAATAATATTATATACTTTATAGATAATGAAAGAGTATTTATACCCATTCGTTCACACTTCCTTTTTTGGCCCCCTATTCTGTGGCTCAACGTTATTCCTTTGGACATGAAAACAACACTTAATTATATAAATATTGGGAGAGAAAAGCTAAGAGAATAAAAATAAAAAGAGTGTGTTGATTTTGGGAGTTTGGTCGAACGCCTAAAATTTAGTAATTTTGGTTTAAATTTTGAATTCATAGTGAAAAATTCAATTAATTTGTAAAAATGAACCTTGTAACGACATAAAAAGAATTAAATTTTAAAACCTATAAACTTTAAATTCTGATTCCCTTCTGAATATGTGCCAAGAATCCTTCTTGTGCAAAGCTTGGAAGGATTCTTTGTTGATAATGGCCCAGAATAAGAGGCTTTTTTCAGAGTCACTTTCTATCATCTTCCTTAGTTTTTGGCATTGTGAGACTTGTCTTGGCATGCGTAGAGATAAAGAATAATTATAATGTATATTTTGTGGGGTTGAAAGTTAAAGTGGCCTTGCAATTCCTTATCTCTTGGCTTTGATTAGCTTTATGAAATAATGTATATTTACTTTCTAAGGTTGCAAAATTTTTAATTTTATGAGTTTTGAATTTTATATAAATGAATTCAAGTACTATACATGGTTGGATTCTAAATTTAATTTGTGCATACTTTTCAATATAAAAATACTATTTGAATAAAAGTTATTAAGTTCGATCAAATTCGTACTCAAACTTCTAACTCTAATATTCTTGCTCTTTTGTGAGTTAAACAGATAAAGAGTAGTTTTATGTAACCTTAACTGGTCACTTATAACTAATTAATCATCAAGCATACAACTTTTGATCAAGCTTTAGCTTTAAGACTTTAACAATATGGATTCACTATGTCATGACAACAACGTATCTCTTGAAAGCTGGAACTAATTAACTTAAGACTCTGATTCTTCATAATGAAAGATCCATATCATTTATAGTCAATTTATAAAAGTTAAACTCATTCTATGAGTCTACATTTCTCAATTGACATGATAAACAAAAATATATTTTAGACTAATTGGTAGTATATGTATTGTCCCGCAGTTAACTAATCAATTATATAGTATCTATGTTTGTTTAGATTATTCAAAATATTATCGTCATGTTTTGTGAATTCTAAAAGAAAAAAATCGAAGAATTCACAGGCACTTGATAAAAAGACACTACTTTGGGTAATTTAAACGCATTTCCTTCCTCAGATAGTATATAGTAGTGTAATAGTTTTTAAACAATATTTAAATATAAATGTGTAAATCCACATTTAAAGTATCTCATAAAAGTACAATGATGATTGGATACATTTCTCTAAATGCTCTAGTGGGTATATAGAAATTTAAATCTTATATCTATATTGTTTTTTCAGTAAACCCTCTCTAAGTGGTTATTGATAACACTTTTGACGTTTCAATTAATTTATTTTTTATTTTTTTGCTTTAATCTTTCAAAGTTCAAGAGTGTTACATTGAAAATCTCCAAAAAAATATATATAATTAAATCAAATGTGTATATTAAAATTAAAAACTAATAATATTTTGGATTTTAGACCTAAAATTTTTAAAATTTAACGGTTTATATTAAAATCTAAAAATTAAACCGATCAAATTTATATTTTAAATGTGTTTTTTCATTATAGTGCCGTTATTCTTCTGAAATCCTCAATATGCCTCTGGCCGTAAGTTTCAAAGTCTCTAGAATGTTCTAAACTCATTAGTCATTATTCATTTAATTTTGCGTGCAAATGCTAAATTATCAACAATAATAGTCTAAATGAGGGCCCCATTCAATGAAAAAATGTCCCAGCAAATTACGTTGCATTTGGTGAGCAAACGTGAATTAAGTACAATTTATTAGTCAATGTCCATGAATATTACAACGACGCATTGTCATCAATAAAATTCACTAATAATGCCAACATACTTTAACTAATGACAAGAAATAAAATCCCATACTTAAAACACATACAAACTTGATTTAGATAATAGACCACTAACGTGCACAAAATGTAACATACCCCCACCGTATACCTCCAGCTAGCAACAAGGCAGTTCATGGAACTAAGATAAACTTTCAAAGTTAACCCTGCCATATTGTTGATGATTGATTAGTCAAGATGAAAGATGAAGATAGCAAAAATAAGCATGCTCAAATGAATGTATGGACATACTATAGCCTGTAAGAAATAATATTAGGAACAAAATTACATTGGACAGGTTGACGATAAGATAAGTGAAGTAAGACTAATTAAGATGGTTCTGACATATGAAAAGAAAGTCGGTATGAGAGATTTTGGCTATAGCATATTCTAGAAAAGTTAGAGGTATGCTGAAGAAGAATCAATGAAGTAGATTAGATAGGACATAACACATTTTCAACATAGCGTGAACATGATATGCAATAGAAAGATATGAATATTGAAGATTATGATATCTCACCATTTGTCACAGTAATAAGATAAGTTATTCTATATACATGATGAAATAACTTATTTCAAAATTAATTATCTTAAAATAATTTATTTTAAACCAAATAACTCCTAATCGTATTAGTTATAATTAGTCATGAAATTCTTTTTTTTTTCTACTAGTTATCACCACTTTATTTACTCTATTTTAATTGCACTTCAAATTTATTGGGAAAAAATCTCTTTTTCAAAACAAAAATATCTATATGCTCTTGGAAAGCATTAGAATTGAGGGGTCGTTGGTACAAAGATTCATAACGCATGGATTAGTAATACATGGATTAGTAATTCAGGGATAAGTAGTGCAGGGATTAGTAATGCAAGTTTTATTTTTATCAAGTGTTTGGTTCATTTTTTCCCACCTCATCTTGTGTTTGGATTATAGCTCTATGAAAAGCTTCTTTCCAATTATACCCTTGAATTATTATGTAATTGGATCAAGGTAGATAATTGTTGGACAATATTATTTTTTATAACCTTCTAACTAGCTATGGGAAGAACAATTTAGTTGTCTTGTTTGTTATTTTTTTCACTTGAATTATTTGAGGATAAATAATTGTCATCTTAATAAATTGATCACTCACAAAAGGTCATTTTTCAATTAAAAATAAATAAACCATCTACTTTTAAAATCGAAAAAATGGTCAACAATGGTAAAATTGAATAAACCATCTACATGTACACATAAAATTACAACTTTTAGTTTTAATATGTATGTAGATTTTTTAAATTGTTTAAAATACAAATTATTAGAAAACCAAGCAAATATATATATATATATATATATATACACACAATTAAATTAGATCACAAACTTCATATACAAATATACAACTCACATTTCAAATTTGTATTGATTTATATTAAATTTATTAGTAACAAACAACTCTCTCTAAATAATTTGTAAGCTAATTTATTTAAATAAACTTACTTGTACAATTATAAATAATAAAATCAAGAAAATACACAAAATAATTAAAATGATTGAGGATATTTTTGTCTTTACATAGCTTATCCTATGGTATTATATCCTATGTATTACTAATACCTCCAAATGAAAGGTATTAATAATACATCCTATAATACCATATTAGAGGTATAACTAATTCATGTATTAGTTATACATAGACTCAAATTCCTACCAAACATGATACTAAATAATACCTTACATAATTTATACACTATTTTGTTTTAATACAGCCTACCAAACTATCCCTCAGATTTTTGAAGTGACATGGAATAGCATCCAAGGCAGAAAGTTACCGGTTGAATAATGTTATATTTGTAACTGAATTCCACAAAAGACAAAAGGCTATTCAAGCCATGTGGAAGAAATATTATATTACGTGGTAGGGTCCGCTCTCCATTTGTCACTATTTACAACTCTTCTCTTTTTTCTTTTTTCGATTAAACAAAACTTTGACCTCAAATATGACCTTCTCCAACAAAAAATGGATGGATTCCTTCCATATGCACAACACCTCAATTCATTTTATTCACCAATTATTGCAATATATTTTTAATTGATTTGATTGACTCATCTTTTAATATGAGTGAAATATATTTTTAAACTATCTTTTAAATTTTAAATAATTTAACATTTCTCTTTTAACTTTTAATTAGAAATCTCCGGATAGAAACAACTTGGTATGTCATCCCAAAATTCTCATCAAAATTTAGAGATGTTTCAAACACTTCTCTTAATTTTTTTATTACAAATTTCACGATCCTACTATGTCATTTCAACACTTACTTTTTATTACGAGTTTCAAGATCCTACAATAGTTAGAAGTAACTTGATGTCATGAAACATACAAAGTAGAATATATTTTGAAGATAGTCTCGAAAATAATACTAATAATTTACCACTGTTATAAAAGTAATAATATAATAGAAAGAGAAGAAGGCAAGAGAAGTAGATGAAGGAGAAGACTTTTCTTCTTATTCAAGTGTATCTTAGTCTCATATGTATCTGTTACAATAGTGAATGAACAACCCTATTTATAGGTTGAGAAATCACTCTAAAAGTCATCATATTAAGTATCATAATAAATAGATACATTCTTATCCAAAAAGGTTCATGAAACCTAGTGAATATATATAGTTGTTCATGTACTAACTTTATGGACTATCCACTCATTCAATGTATTTATAACGCTCCCCCTTGGATGTCCATAGATAGTGTGCCTCGTTAAAACCTTACTAGAAAAAACCCTGTGGGAAAAAAATTCTAGTGAAGGAAAAAGAGTACACATATCTTTTGATACGCACTATTTGTTGCCTCATTAAAAACCTTGCCAGGAAAACCCAGTGGGAAAAAACCTCGGTCAAGGGAAAAAGAGTGCAACGCATATTATACTCCCCCTGATTAAAACATCACTTAATTTCTTGTGATGATGTCTCCAATCTTCGTACATTGTGGTTGGTATATTCTTTTTCAAAGAAAAACCACACATTTCCTGAATATGGTGTGTCATTTATCTCAACCAGACGCACTCTCGACTTGCTTCATGGAGGGCTTTTATTTCTGCATAACAACATTTGCTTCATTGATCGCCAAGATATTATTGTGCCTCCACATGCAAACACATAGCGTGCTTGAGATAGAGCTTTATGCGGATCAGATAAATATTCTGCATCTGCGTAACGAAACAATTTTGTCTTGGATTCCTCGGAATAGAATAAACACATAACTATGGTCCTTCGAGGATATTCAATCATGTGCTCAACACCATTTCAATGTCCTTTTATCGGGGAGAAATTGAATCTTGCCAGAAAATTTACTGCAAGACAAATATCTGGTCAAATATTGTTAGTAAGATGCACTAGTGCCCAAGATATGTAGTTTCATCACCAAGAAACTCTTCATCCTTCTTTTGAGATCAAACTTAATCATCATTTATGTCAAGTGATCTCATAATCATTGGGGTACTCAATGAATGTGATTTATCTATATAAAATTGCATCAAAACTTTTCAGTGTATGTGCACTGTTAGACAAATATTTTATTTGTCAAATTATCAATCTGTAGGTCAAGACAAAATTCTGTCTTACCATGACATTTTCATAAAATACAAGAACAATTAGGGTCATTCTTTTATACCCTTTTCTTCCTTGACTATTTCAATCCATATAAGGATTCTTGAAGCTTTATTGAAAAAGTTTCCTTCAAACTTTTATATGCTTAGAACACCTCGATGGCTTCAAGATTTTCATAACCTTTATTGTCTAGCTAGACATGACAATTATTCATCATATGCATTCAAGTTTTTCATATGTTGCCAGATCAAAACAAACCTCGTTGCATCCACCAAAGGTGAAAACATCTCCAATAATGTCAGGATATTTGCGACAAATCTTTATGCCCCAAGGCACAAACCGTACTTGATCTCTTATGGTAATACTATCGCATAATAATTTATTTGTACCCCACTGACATTATACCTTGATTTATGGACTACTAGTCTAAAAAGTCACTTTTCTAAGTGAAACAATATACTTGAATTATGCATTTACTTGGCCAACCATTTATCTGTCCATACTATATGACAGATTTTAATTCAAGATCCTCGTCACAATTTATATCATTGAGCGCTACCTCATATCAAAAATACCGTCGACGGTTATTTCATATCGATTCCAATAAGACATAACTTATCGAGATCTCTTCATTTTTCATTATTTTTCAAGTACCTGAACCTTTTCCAAGGTTTTATGAATTGTTATGTCGTGGTGCTCTCTTATAGCACTTGCCTCGTTATTATGATCATATAGATCATTTGCTCCTCTTCTTCTTCAAGGAATTTTATATTTGGAACCGATTGGTCTATTACGCTTCCGGCGTATCATAGACTCTGTCCTTCAAGGACTTCACATTGGAGCATTTGCAGCTGAATTATTTCATAGGGTCAGTACATTCATCTGGCAATTAATTTACCACATTATGCAAATGAATTATCCCTTGAACTTTAAGTTCACATATTTATTTAACGAGGATCTAGATAATTCATAATTAACCGCACACATAATTTTCAGCTGTCAAGCATCTCTCCCCCTAATGTTAGAAAATCTAACATTCACCCCAACCTTATTTGGGAATTCATCTTTGTGCGTGGTGGAGCAATTAAAATCATAACCGCACATTCAACATTTTAGATGAAAATTATTTAGTTCCTGACCCTGAATCAATTATGATGGGGAAACCTTGTTGGCTTGATGCATACATGTGTTGCTACATGTTAAATAAAATTATCTCATACCAAATCTTATTTGGGAGTTTTGTTCTCATAAACATGATTTAGCTATAATTGGAGGCATACAATTTCTGCTAAATCAACCAGCATTATCAATACAATTTCAAACAACCTTACAAACACCAATTTATAAGTTGACAACAAAGTACATGTGATCATCACATAGATACGTCTATCATATAGTTGCAAATGATCCACATGACAGATGAATGAGCTCATATTCACCTTTTTAAATGTTTTAAAAATTTCAGGAAATTACAATCCCAACCTTAGCTGGTACAATGAAAACAAGCAACACAAGAGAATTCTTGAAGAATCTTTTATTTCTTCATCATATAAGCCACATGAATTCTCATTATATTTGCATCACATTTAGTCGCAATGGCCAACTGATTTTTATTTCAGTACACTTACAGTTTACTTTTACATGTGATTTCATCATCATGTCTATGTTTGTATGCAACAAACAAGAGGAAAAAATGGGTAATCGTTTACATCAATCTTTATAACCCGCTTCGGTTGTAGTAATTTAAAGATATTAAATTCTTTCGTAATTTATAGTCTCAATATTTCTTTTTAATTCATCTGAAACTTAAAAAGTTTCTTTTGAGACTTACTACAACCCCAATATTATTCCTCTGGTAATAACACAACTCGTTAGAGCTTGCAATTAATTTTGTGTACTATCACATATTCCATGACACCATCCATATGGTGAACATCTCGTCAAGGAGAAATTATATCATTATTGTCATGGTATTATTACGAGCAAGACATGTTTCTTGCTTTACTTTTGTTGTACCATAGGTACACAACCAATGACAAATTTGTATTGCCACACAATAATATTATTTTTGTCATGGCACAATCTTTGTAGGCAGGAGTTTTTATTTCTTTTGCCCTTTTGGTAGTTAAAAAAATAAACATACCATATATTTATGACGTATAAACGTACATGACCATTGATCATTTCTGCCAAATAAAAATTTATTTATTCCTCTCAAACCTCTCGTAGAGATGAGATGTGACATATATCTTTTTTTCAAACCTTCCATAGAGGTGAGTTGTGGCATATATCCAACCCATAATGATTTTATCACATCTTGACACATTCTCTTATAAAATGGTCGAGCATTCACGATACTCATCACAAGTCACATTCTTTTCAAGGAATGGACTAATCATTTATATGTACTTCACAAATTTGCATTATAAGCACATTGACATGGCTTTAAAATTCATTATATATCCATGACACACCTCAATATCACTTTGAAAGATAAAGTGCACCACCACTTTATATTCTTTTATTTTGATGGAGGATTTATAAAACTTATCAAATATTGGGTCGACAAGATCGCAAACCCAATGTCCTTTCATACCATTTTGATAATGAAAACTGCCTTCACATTTTGAACGACTATTTGGAGAACCCATAGTGTTCTTCTTTTTATAATTGCCACAATGATGACTATTATAATTCAGTCCCTTCATGTCCTTTTTTTATATCGTTAATCATTTGTCATCTTTCAGAGTAATTATTTATTGCTACCACATTCATACGATAGAATGGAGCAAGTCAACATCAGATTTCAAAGTTATCATATGTTGCTACCACATTCTTTTTCAAGGAATGGAGCAAATTCAATGGGATAAATTTCAAGGCTTTTCATCAAAAATATATTATTTTTCTTAGTCATCATTTTATCATCGCTATGATGCATTGGCTCAAACTCAATGTCTTATCCATATAAGGCGTGTTAAGCATAATTTTATGGGACTTGAACCCAATCATGGTGCATCAAAACTCAAATTGATGTCTTACCCTTTTGGTGCGATAGAACATGAATCTACCGTCTTACCCTAAATCATTTTTTATTTATTATGGTGCATCCGAACTTTAACCTGATGTCTTACCTTTTTGATGCGATGAGACTTGATCGAAATACAACATGACTCACCCTTTGAGTCTTTCAAAATAATCAAAATAATATTCAAACTCATGCTATTAAAACTTTATACCTTCTTCCATTTAAGATTTTTTTTTTCCGTATAACATGTCATATTCAACCAATAGTAGTATATGCCTTTTATTTCTGGTCAATGTTAATGACTGAACATTATTGTATTCTAAATCATAAAAAGATTTTAAAAAATACATACCTAATTTTATGCATATAATACTTTGATCTTCCTAACGAGATCAACCAAAATATGAGTTAAAGAAAAACAAGAACTCACTCTCAATTGAATAAAATCTCATGCTGATAACGTATTATAAAAATAATAATAGAATAGAAAGAAAAGAAGACAAGAGAAACTCAAGGAGAAGACTTTTCTTTCTTATTCAAATGTATCTTAGTCTCATAATGAACAACCCTATTTATGAGTTTAAAAAATCACTCTAAAAATTATCATATTAAGTATGATAATAAATAAATACATTCTTATCCAAAAAAATTCATGAAACCTAATGAATATATAATTGTTCATGTACTAACTTTATGAATTATCCACTCATACAATATATTTATAACAACCACAATTTTTCACCGGTTTTCAATACTTCTCTTCAACAATCTTCATGTTTGAACCTTATTTTACTTGACTAGCTAAGTGGAATTATTTGTGGAATAGATTGGCTGTATGATATAAGAGCACAAGACTAGAAACATACTAAACATTAGATAGGATTATATTAAGCTAAGAAATCAACAAGACACTTAGATGATACAAAGTCTCTCCTTTTTGGTACATGCATATACAAAAACCAGAGCATGAACAAGATGAAGAGTGAGTGACCTTTACTATTACATGACTCTATTCACTACTAGACTAACCTCTGCAAATGTCAAAAACACCATTGCAGGAGGCCATACCTGACACCATACATGATATATTTAAAAAATAAAAACAAAGTAATACTACTACAAGTATCAAAGAGAAGCCCAATCAATCTCCACTGAAGGGTACTTGGGTAACAAGAAATTCTCTGATTCATCGAAAGATGGTTCAGCGAAATCCAAGAAAGTAATATCAGATTCAGGCGAAGATGGTGTAGGGGATGATGATGATGATGATGAAGCCTCGATCTTGATAGTACCATTTTCTGGATAGCTGAATTCTTCTTTCAATGAATCATCTATGGTGATTTCGGACTTTGATGAAGATTCTTGAGCTGAATTTGAATCCACTGAAGCGGCTGCTGCTGCTGCTGCTGCAGTTTTGGACTTTCTTGGCTTGGAATTAGATTTAGAACACAAGTCATCTGATTTGGGATTAGCCAAGCTTTGGCAAATGGCTTGAAGTTTAGCATCAACAGAGGAATGCAAAGGCTTGAAATCAGAGAATTCATTGTTTAATTGATGCCTTAGATGTGGAAAATTAAGCCTAGCAAACTCACCTCTTAGCTTATAAGCAGCTTTGTCATAAGCCAAAGCAGCTTCTTCAGCTGTATCAAAAGTGCCTAACCAAAGCCTAGTTCTGTTCTTAGGAAGTCTAATTTCAGCAACCCATTTGCCCCAATGGCGTTGTCTAACTCCACGATAAAGCTTAGTAGCCTTCTGTGAAGAAGTACCACCAGATTGCTTCATTGGGACTGGTTTCATACCAAGAAAGTTTGTAGAATTCAGATTCTTAGAAAAGGTTGAAGAGGGTGTTAACAAACCTAAGCTCTGTTGTTGTTGATGCAGTAGTTGTAATTGTTGCTGTTGATTCTGCAATTGGATCTGAGCTTGGATTTGCAACATCTGAGAAGGGGTTAGATGGTTAAGCCCAATGGTACCTGTTTCAGCTACACCCATATTGTCAAAACACGAATACCCTTGAGAAAACATTTGAGTAGCCGTTGATGGGATTGTGCAGAAATCAGTATACAAATTAGGCTCACCAAAAGTACAGAAAGAAGAAGTTGAAGGTGAAGAAGAAGAAAAAGAAGAATAAGAAACACCTTTCATAAAAGGTTCAAGTGCTTTCATAAGTTCTTCTGTTAAAGGATCTGAGAAGTTACTGCTGCTGCTGTATATATCTATAGCTGCTGCCATGGTTAATATCAATACACACAAAAAGTAAGCTAAAAATTACCTGTTTCTAAAATCAATACTACAGAACAGGTAGAGATTTTTACAACAAAAAAGAGTAAACAAGCTTTCTACAAATTAAAAAAAAAAAAAAAACCTTTAGGGATTCAAAAACAGACCCTTTTGGTTGTTTGAACAATTTTTAAAAACAAAAACAAAAAGAGAACGTTGATCTCTGTTCTGGATCACCTGGCTTTCAAAAACAAAACACCCAAAAGGGAGTTTGATTTTTGTATAAAATTTCTGAAAGATTTAGAAATTGAAAGACAGACGACAACAGAAAGGGATCTAAAGAAGCGGGATGTTAGAGAGGGGGGAAAAAGAAAATGTAAATACACAATATTTTAGGTAGCCTCACTGATTTTTTTTTTCACTCTGAGAAATATTGAACATCGCCTCTCAATTTAAAGACCTGCTATGTGCCTCACCTCTTTCTCTCTCTACTTTCAAATTTGTTTTTTAAAAGAAAAAATACTCAAATATGCCATCAAACTTCAGAAAAGGTTAATTTATATCATTAGTTAAAAGTTTAATTTATTTATGCTATTATCGCTAAAGAAAAGTCTTATTTATGCCATTATTTTTTAACGTTCATTTTGCAAAATCATTTTTTACGTGTAATCAATTATAATTCGGTCACATTATCAATTTTTTAATAAAAAATTATATTTTAATAAAAAATCATAATTCTCAAAAAAAATGAATTAATTTTTTTTATTTTTTTATTAAATAAATTTATGACGTAGCCGAATTATAATTGGCCACATCATCAATTTTTTAATTAAAAAATCAAAATTGAATTGTTTTTTAATTAAAAAAATTGATGATGTGGCCAAATTATAATTAGTCACGTGTCAAAAATAATTTTGCAAAATTACCGTTAAAAAATAATGGCATGAATGAACCTTTTCTTTAACTGTAATAGCATAAATAAGCTAAATTTTTAATTGATGGCATA